>BSBK01003342.1:152500-525322 GCA_027943335.1 Chamaecyparis obtusa
ATCAGATAAATTGGCCTATCTATTTTTAACCTTAATTCATGTACTAAACCTTTAATTTCAACCATCAGATGATGATGCTTTATGTTATCTCTCGAGGAATTTTATGCTTTGTCGAAGCATGATCTAGAGGCTTCTCATCCCTAACAATCTAATGATTGGTAGGGATGAATTTTCCTTTTGATATTCGAATTGATTATTGTGAAATAAATGCTTCTTGGCTCGATGGTTATAGCCCCTTAATATGATATATTGAAGATGTAGTATCAGGATTAGCTAATTCTTTGTTTTTATGTTATTAAAATGATTAGGTGTTATCGGTGTCCAATAATTAAAGCCTTGTATAAATATATGGTTTAATGTTTAATTCTTTCTACTCTTAAGATGACATCTCAATCATTTCTTAGTAGTAGTGAACTATAATCCCGTCAAATCACAAATTTACCTTAACTTACTGATGTTATAAATAGCTTTATAATTTTAAAAACGAAGATAATAGCCATTGTCTTTCTTCATTCATTTTAACAGTAACCATCATTAATGATAAATGTATTAATTCTTATAAAAAAATGGGATATTTATTAACTGAAGCTATATCTTTATATTATGTTAAGAAGATTTTTTACAAATGATATAAAAAAAGAAACCAAATCCTTATTACTATTAAAATTCTTGATTTTATGGCTTCTATTATAGGGTTTATTGTGCCCTTATAGTTTGACCATATACAAATCTAAACCCCATTCTACTAGAAATACATTTCAAATCCCAAAAAAATATTCACCTAGAAAGCCTACTTATAAGTCCCATATTGACTTTATTAAAAAAACCTTCTTTCATCTTTACAAAATTAGGGCTTAACACCCATCCTTTTCCTTCTAAAATATTATCTACAACCATATCTACTTGAGAATATTACTATGTAACTATCCAAAGCCCTAGCCAGGAAATTTTTTTATCATAAGGACCTCTTATCATGTAGTTGGGCATAGTTTACCTATGTTTTTTGGCTTTCCATTCTAGTAAGTTACACTCCACGAAGACACAGTCACCATGCAGGGAGAGTTTCTTTCCTATTGGAGAGGAAGGCCCTGCCTAGTCCTCTATCAGTTCAGGGATATTCTTCATTGTGTTGGTTGCCTTCTTGGGTTCTCCCCTATGCTTTCCCCCATAATTACTACCAATGGAAGTACCTGAATCCTCTCAATATCCACATATTCAGCCTCCATACTTGGTTTGAAGCCTTCTTCCACCAAATAATCCTTCCACTAGTTGTTACCTATAGCTACATTTAAATGTAGCCACTTTTGAAGGAATTGAATATTCCTTGCAATTATCATCTTCCTTACTTTGAAAGCCCCGACATCTTTAATTATCAACACTAGAAGGTTGTGGATATCTTCTACATGCATTCTTACTATTCTTGGTCCTGATGGGACTATGTAATCCTTCGGGCATGGGATCATGAAGACTTCATCTAATTTTTGAGCTGCTATATTCAAATCTCCCAAGATTTCCTTTTTAAACACTTTACAACAAAGTTGGATAGCATCAAATTTTGGCAAACCCATTACTAGTAAAACAACATCAAGAGTTGTAGGGATGGCACTATTAACCCTAAAATGTAACTCGCCATTAATGAATGCTTCCCCCAAAATTTATTTTATCGCTTGACTTTCCAAATCATCTATGTTGTTCACGAATCTTCCCCAACCCTCAGTCTCAACTTCTCCTAAGAATGACATCATACATTTTTTGACTACTAGTTTTAGCATAAGAGAAGTTTCCATGGTTTACACTCTATCCTACCTGCAGGCCCTTCTAAGAACACAATTTTCCTTCAACTCATTTCTATGAAACACCGATCGAGCCCTATTTATGATTTTGATTAATTATGTTACAGATGAGATAATACCTTTATCTATGGTGTGTGGGAGATGTCATTTTCATCATATTTAGAGTTTTTTAAGAAATCATTTCTTTCAACTTTATTCCACTCTTTAATATTCCCACCTTGTGAGTTTCTTGATTATTCTATCATGTCCACCATACTTCCCACATCATTTCTTATTAGGACATCTCCTATGACACATGTTTTAATCCATTTCCCACTGGTCTTATAATTTGGCTACTTCTTCATAATATATTTCTTCCCTCTCTGAGCCTACCAAAACCAACATCTATTTTTTAAATTTAATTATTTTATAGTTACTAATGTTTTCTATCCCCTATTTCAAAACTAGTTTAATAGGTGAAAACTAGATTTCTTTTTGTCTTTTATGACCTTTACTCATAGAGATAAATTTTCTCCCCTATGTTTCTCAGGACTTATCTAACTCCCTGTCTATAGTACCTTGTGATTTGGTTATGTTCTTTTGTGCTCTCTACCCACTTTTTAATTGAGTTGGTATGTCTTCCTCTATACTTGTTTAGTTATTCAATGCTCTATGTATATTCCCCATCCACTCCCTTGTTTTCTAATTTGTCTTCTATTGTGTTCCCCCTTCCCTATATGATTAACAATAGTTTTTTTTGAAGTACTTCTCAATAGTTATAGTATTCTTTCCAATATGTCTTGTAGCTTCCAATTTGGTGCAGTCCCCTTTCTAATCACATTAATTACTATTGTTGAGTCACTTTCTATCTATGATTTCTTAATGTGCAAGTCCTTGCATAATAGTAGACCTTATGTTAGAGCTCTCATTTCTACATGGTTATTTGATTATATGCCAATGGGTTTTTATATTCTAGCTATCTCTTCTCCATCCCAATTATGGATGCTACATCCTATCTTGGATGCACTTGGATTTCCTTGTGAGGCTCCAATATTATTCTCATGCCACCCTTTCTTAGGAGGAGTCCATTTACAATTGTCCCTTCTCTATTTTCTATCCTCTCCCCCTTATCCTACATAAGAGGGGATTTTTAGACCCTGCTTTATATCTAAGTCTAGATTTTTTCATCCCAGTGAGAAAGTGTAGCATTCTTTTTTGGTTTGGATAATAATCTGTTATTTTTAATTTTCACGATTGTCACCTCCATTTTGTTGAGTAATTGTTCCCAACGCATTTTTGTTTCTTGAAATATAATTCTATTCCCGTCTTTTCACATTTCCCATATTATAATTGTAGGAGTTGTAAAGGATTTTTTTTGTTTATACTTGGCCAACTTTGAAAGAGGCTTAGAAGATCATTAGGCAAGGTTGTTTTCCATCCTAACTTATTGCATAACTAGGTCCAACAATTATTTGTGAATTAAAAATTCATTAATATGAGGTTAGTTGTTTCTTCTTCTTTTTTGCATAATGGACATCTAGTTGGTTCGTCAAATCCTTATTTGGTGAACCAATTTGTTGTTAGTATTTCCATTTGAAGGGAAACCCATGTAAACATGCTTTCTTTCAGAAGGCATTGTTTTCTCCAACATATTTCTACTGGTATTTCTATTTTAGGATTCTATTGTTTTTTAATAAAATACTTATAACCATATTTTACATTATAATCCCCTACTTTTTCTTATGCCCATACCAACCTATCTTTTCATTTTTTTTAATGTTATTTTCCTTTCTTTTAGTATTCTTTTTAAGTTTTTCTAATTCATTACTTGGAAAGTTTAGGTTGTCAATGGATTTCCATTTCCATCCTAGCGATGAATTTTCATTATGGAAATTTATATAGTCTTTGACCCTACCAACCCATTGATTTTCCATTGTCTCCTTGATATTTTTTTCTATAAGGTTTTCTAAGGTTGTATAGCCTCCCCAAGAATCACTCCATAATATTTCTTGATCTCCCGTGGCTATATCCTAAGTAATTTTGTCCATTATTGTCTCTTTGCATTCAATCATAAATTTCCACACTCTAGAACCCTTTAGAGGTGATTCTATTCTAAAGATACTGATGGGTTCATTGCCATTCAGGTATTTGTGAATCAAAATTTTGACCCACTTTAGTGATGGTTCTTTATACATTTTTCAAACTAAATCGGCCCCCAATGCCTTGTTTTGATCTATTAGGAAATTAACTCCTATGCCACCCTATTTGATTGGTTTGCATAATTTATCCCAAGCTATTACTGATAGCTTTTTCTTTCATACCATTCCCTGCCAGAAGAAGGTTCTAAGGTTTTTCTCAAGTTTAGCCCTTGCCTCTAAGGGAAGAGATAATCTTGACATTTGGTATATTGGAATATCTAAAATGATTATTTTTCATATTGTGGATTTCTCTATTGTTGTCATCCATTTGCCTTTCAAAATCTCCACCTTTTCCTCTACTTTTGCAAGTATATGCTCCCACATCTTGTTTGATCGTGTTCCTAGATATTTACATGGGAGTTCTCCTTTTCTAAAGTTTAGAATATTGCATATCCCCCTCTCTCTCCTTGGATTTACATTGAAGAAGAAGACTTCTGATTTTTTTGAGCTTACCTATTGTCTTGAAGCTCTTGAGTAACTATTTAGTATTTCTTTGATTTTTTTTGCTTTCTCCTTGTCTCCTTCCCCAAAGAGCATTGTGTCATCAACAAATTATTGATGTGTAATTGGTTCATAATTGTTTGTCACTTTTATTCCCTTGATTTGTTCTCCTACTAAAGTTTTAGTGATGATCCTACCTAACGCTTCTACCATAATGATAAAGAGTAAGGGAGAAATCAGATCTCCTTGTCTATGTTCCCTTGATATACTAAAGAAACCTTCATGGGTACCATTTACCAAAATAGAGATTTGTGGACTAGAGATGCATTCATAGATAAAATTAATTCATTGTTTCTCAAAGCCAAAGGCTTTTATAAATTTACAAAGGAATTGTCAGTCTACTTTGTTGTATGCCTTTTTGATATCCAATTTAATCAACATACTTTATTTCTTATTTTTGTGTATAATGTGTATCACTTCTTGTGCTATAATTCATCCCCTAAGAAGTTCCAACACTCTTGGTAAAAGAATGCAGGGAACCCATCTACACCTGGTGCTTTGTTTTGATGCATTTGTTTTACTGCTATTTCAATTTCAAACTTTATGAATTTATCTTTTAACTTTCTATTATGTTCATTTGTTATTATTTTTTGGATATTGGATAGTATTTTCTTCTGAGTTGTTAGGTCTGATCCCTCCTAATTGTTAAGAATATTTTGATAAAAAATCACTAGTTCTTTATCTATTTCTATTGGATCTTCCAAAGTCTCCCCTTCTTCATTTTAAATCTAGGTGATCCTATTTATGTTCCTTATTTGTTTGGTGCTATTACAAAAGAATTTTGTATTTTTGTCACCTTTTCTAGCCATATCACTAGATTTTTCTTCCATAATATTTCTTCTTTGGCTAGAATGTCTTTATATTTTCTTTACGATTCTTTTTCATGTATATACTTTTCTCGATCCATTCCTTTTTCTATTACTTCATTGTATACTCTTTCAATTTCCTCTTCTATCTTCTCTTTTAATTCAAATATGCTTCCAAATCATCCTTTATTTCATTTTAGTATTTATTTTTTTATAGCTTTTAGCTTTGATATGAAACAAAATGTCTTTGATCCTTGGAGTTTTTCTTCTTTCTACCATTTTTCTATATTTGGGATGAAGTTTTCATCCTCCAACCACATTTTTTTGAATTTGAATGGACATTTTTTGGGTCTTTTTTCTTCATTAATTACTAATTCCACTAGGAAGTGACCAAAATCAGAGATTGGAAGGATTGTTGAATTGATGGTGTAAGGGAAACCACCAATTTTCCTTTGAAGAAGAATCTGTCAAGTTTTTCTTCAATATTACTGAAGTCCAATCTCCTATTATTCCATGTAAAGGAGCCATTGTTTTTTTTTATTTCTAGAAGATTATTGTGATTTACCCTATTTATAAAATATATCAATGATTGTGCTTCCTTAGTGATACTTCCAATTTTTTTTCTAATACATCCAATATTGTGTTGAAATCTCCTCCTATTAAGGAGGTTTCATTGGGATAATTGCTTAGGAATGCTTTTATTTCTTCCCATACTTCCTATTTTTTTTTTGTATGGGTCCATATACATTGATCAATATAAAGCTCAACTTATTGTCTAGGCTTTTTATAAAGCCACTCTGCCAATATTTGTGACTGTCCATTTTGTCATATGTTACTCTTCTTGTGTTTCATAGTAGTCTCAACCTCTTGATGCTCCTTCAACTTCCACCATCTCTAAATGCCAACCACCTATCCTTTTTTTAAACTATTTTATCTCTTGTTTATTTAGTTTGGTCTCTTGCAACATTATAATTTATGTTTGTAATGAGAAGATGTAGCATTTAATTATACATTGTTTGTTAGAGGCATTCATGCCCCTAACATTCCATGTTATGAGTTTCATTAAATTCTTTTGAAAGGAACTTCTCCTTCTTTGCATTTAGTAGCGATGTGATCTTTATTTGATCCTGTGTTATTCCATCTCTTAGTCTCAATTCTGCAAAGGTTTTTCTTCCCCTTTTCTTTGTCAATTTTGCACAATCTGAGGATTATTTACCTTGATATGTTTGTGTTATGCCCAACTTTTCATTATTTGGTTCTCTTGTTATAAGGTAACATACCAATATTCACATCTTATTCCTCTTTTTTTGTATCTTCAATATCCACCATTTCCAAAAAAATTCAATTAGTTGTTATTTTTCAAGGATTTCTTTAACACTCTTCCTCTTCTTCTTGGTTTAAACCCATCATGTCGTAAACTGCTTCTAACTCCAAGAGGATTTCATATTTATCATTATTATCAGTCGTGGGGTTTTTTGCATCTTCTTTCTCCTCTCCATTAGTGTTCTTAGATATTTTAATACTTTCCTTAGATGGATGTTTTTTATTCATTCATCCCCCCACTTGATCCAAAATGGCTATCTGCTCTTCTACTTCTGCTTGAAATATCTTTGTGTCATCTAGAAGTTGTTGAAGAGTTAATCTGTTGTGTTTTATGAATTTTTTCCTTTCTGCGTCAGACCTTGGTTTCTTTTGGGTTGTGGGGTTTGGATCTTTAGATTCAATGTTTTGTTTCTTCACCAGAGTTTCCACCACAAACCCTTCAATCTCCAAATGAATTTTATGAACACGTCTGAGGATGTATTAAGATTTCTTAATTTGATCTTTTTAGGTTTATGCCTTATTTTTCAAATATTATCGCTTTCATCAATTATGCCATTATAGAAAGATGGTTTAATAATCCATTGTTCCTTTCTTTTTGTTATTATTTATAGAGGATCTAAATGTTTTGCCTTGGATTCAATATTTAAGAGGAATTAACTTCTTTTATTTGGTCCTTCCTTGCTATACCTTAACAACCTAGAAAGGATCCTGTACTATTTCCTATTGTTTCTAATATTTTAAGAAACTAATAGTCTACTAGGAGTGTCCCATGTTTTACCCGTTTTGGAAATTTTTATAAATTGTATGCACTAAGATTAAAATTTGGGATCCATTATATAAAGTGGAAGCAATATCTTTTAAAAATTCTTATGTTTCCATATAAGTTCCTTGTTTAACTTCTTTGTTTATGCAAATTATAAATAAGAAACCATTTTATAGGGTAGAAATACTTGTTTGGGAAAATTCATTTCCCACCATGCTATGATGCTTTGAATCGACTCATCATGCCCGTTTCAGACTACCAAGACTCTGAATTCTAAGTATTTCTCGTAGATTGGTCACATTGTATCCATTTTGATCTCTAGAACTCTACTTCTTAGCTCCTAATCTCCACTAGGTTCCTCGTCACTCTGCTTCTCTAGGTGGGGAAGATCTCCCTATTCCGCCATAGATGAATGTAGTTAACCCCAGTAGCAAGGCTTGGGTTTGATTTTCTTGGTATTTCTTTTGTCCTCTTATTTGTACCCTGTCGCATTCCTATGTTGATTTGTGGAGCTTTCCACATTTTATGAGCCCATTGATTTTTCCCCAACAAGATTTTGTTTGCGCCTGAAACAAAGCTTGGGATTTTTATCCAAGTCCCAATCTGGCGTCTGGTCTTCCTTGATTGTACTACTTTCTATCCTTCTTCATTTTTAGGTGTTGATGTGGGAAAGCTTTACTTCCCAAAAATGTGTTTCTAGCTATTTTGCATCTTCGCACATTAGAGCAAAGAAAATAAAATACTCATTATTATAAATATTAATGGTAGATATATTATAAACATTTAAAAAGCAATAATCTTAATTTAAAATATTATTATTACTTTGTAATAAATTAATTAATTTTAAAAGTGTAATATGTAATTTTAAGTTTTAAATATTTTATTTAATCTTTTTTTAAATATAAGCCTGATTCTAACTTAGGATAAGGAATGTTCACTTACTTTAAATATATTAAAATTTAATATTTTAGAATATTTTTAATTATATTATATATTATATATTATTTTTATATATTTCTAATATTTAGATTAAACTTTTAAACTATTTATATCATTAAATTTTTTTTGTATTAATAATCGAGAGTTCACAAAATAATGCACCAAAAAGAAGGGAGGCTAGGCCTCAACCCACCAATCGGAGAGTATCAAGTACAGAACCACTAAAGGTTTAATACATAATAACATAATATAAACAAGTATGGAAGATCAAGAGAACTCTAATGAAGAACATCATCAAATTTATCTATCCATGTGGTCCATCCAAGCGGACCTTCCATCCAGACCACTTTTTTCTAATCCACTAGTTGGGAGTATATATGCAGGTTCTAAAATCTGAGACCATTGTTATCTCTAATGTCTTGAATAAGCTTCCCGAGTGCATCATCAAAGGTCGTCTGATTATCAACAATGCTAGCCAACTCGAACCTATCCTTCATCTCATAGATGAACATGGAAGCATGCCCATCACAAAGGAACCTCAACAACTTCCTCCTCTCTAGATTCAAAACACAACAAACCTGAGAGGCAATTTTAAAATGGGTGAGTTTTCTATAAAACCCAGTAAGAGTCCTATTAATGCCTTGAAATTTAGATTCATTCCTTAATTTCCAAATATACCAAAGGATGAAAGATGAGAGAATCTACCAAAATAGGTTAGCATCTTTGCAGAGCCCATCAATAAATCCAGTAATGATATCAAGAGTATAAACATGTTTAGTAATAGAAACACCAAACATAAGCCAAATCTCTCTAGCAAAACTACAATCGAAGAAAATGTGTCTCATAATCTCGGGCATTCTGCAAATAGGACAAATATCAAGGCTGGCATGGTGGTTCCTGATTGGTAATCTATCCAGCAGAAGTTTCCACTTGAAGCATTTAATCTTAGGCAGGATAGGGGCCTTCCACAATTTATCAAAAGTTTTCTGCCAATCAACAGAACTGGTGGTACTATACCAAATAGTATTGATATGATTGGTGACAGAGGTATCATGATTAAGAAGTTTATAAATATCTTTAGCTTTAACAGTGGTCAAGAGGGAGCCATTATGCCATCTAAAGGTGAGGAAGCGGTGGGAATCAACATCAGTGTTCCTGGGAAGGTTGAGGGCAGCACATGCCAACTTGATTAGATTGTAAGTACGTTTATGGGAGGAAGGGAGATTAAAATCCCTGGCAAGGTTATCCCAGCTAACAAGATTATTATGTTCCATAACATCCATAATACATTTGATGCCTTTATTAGCCCAGAGTCTGGCCGAACATCCCTTGGTCAAGGCAAGGGGCTTGCCCTGGTGGAAGAGATTCCACCAAATAGAACATTCACCATGCAAGGTATAATTGTAGTCAAAAGTGGAATTATCAATGAAGCCACACACATTCTCCCAAGCCTTCCAAATGGATCTGAAAACCCAAGGTCCCCGAATAGTTATGGGAAACCTGCCAGCAATCAGGTCACAAAAAGGAAGGCCTTTCTAGGATTTGGCCTCTTTAGGGACACCATTCTGAATATTGTTTCTTATAAGCACCTTCCAAGGCTCATTTCCTTCTAGAGTCTAGAAGATCCATTTGGAGGCCAGAGCCATCCCCTGAAATCTGAGGTCCTTCAGGCCAAGACCACCAAGACTTTTCTCTAGATGGCACCAACCCCATTTGACTGCATGGGCTTTTCTATTACCTTTACCATCCGACCACAAGAAATGATGGATGGCCTTTTGAATTTCAAAGATCTGATAGTTACTAAACATCCATGCAGAAGAGTAATAAATACTATATGAAGAGAGGATTTTCTGACAAACCTGGACTCTTCTAGCAAGGGAAAGAAATCTTTTGTTCCATTTGTTAAGTTTTCTGATAATTTTATCTTTAACCCAAAACCACATATCTCTGAGTGAGGGGGTCATAGAGAAGGGGATACCAAGGTATCTAACGATCTTATTAGGTCCTCTCCAGGTGTACCCAAACTGAGTAAACCAATCAGGAGGCTTTTCTTTCCATCCTAGCATAATAGATTTGGAGTTGGAGATGTGAGCCCCAGAGGCCTTACCAAAGAGCTCAAGTTTTTGATTGAGGCACTAAATGTTATTCTACAAGAGCTCCAAAAAAAGAGAAGTATCATCAACGAACTGAATGTTTAGAAGTTCAGAGCTTTCAGGAAGAGTAATGCCATGAACTCTAGGAGAGATGGTATCATCCTTAAGGAGGTAAAAAAGGGCATCTAAGGCAATGACGGAAATGGCAGGAGCCAGCGAACACCCTTGTCTAATGGAGCGAGATAGCAGGATGGGTTGGGAAAGAGTCCCATTGACTTCAACCATGGCAAAGGAATCTTTAAGGAGGATTTGAGCATACTTGCAGAATATGCTAGGAAAGCCAAAAGCCTTAAGCATCATTAAATTATATATATATATATATATATATATATATATATATATATATATATATATATATATATGCAAAAGGCATATAGTCTAAATATATTAATATATAGAAAATTACATAGTAGTTATAAATAAATAGCTCTTAACAGTCAAATTTTCACATGAAGCACAACAAATACAACTTACTAAAACTAAATATTTTATTTTTATAGGTTTATTACTTATATTTTTAAAAAAATATATTTATCTAAAAAAAATTAAGGGTTTATTACTCAATAGTCAAGATGAACAAACTAATAATTGAATTGATGAAACTAATAAACTATTAAGAATAGATAATTGATTTTGGGCATCAAAATGTATTTTAAAAGGTAGATAAATCAAAATGTATAGAAATAGGGATATCATGATATGTAGGTAGAAGACACATGACTTCATCATTATGCACTATAAAATTGTAGTGAAAGTTAAAACATTGAAGTGTAAGTGAGAATTAGTATAAAAAAACATCGATATAGTTAAATTGAATCTCTTAGTTATGTGAAAATTCATGAAAAAGGGAAATCAAATACATGATGAAATAATGCTATTATAAAAAATGCATATCATTCATAGGATAGAAAGACATGAAAGCATACAAGATGAAAAAAAAAATAGTAATAAGAAAATATAAGTTGCCTAAAGGAGAGAGTCTCTGATAATTATGAAAAATATCTAATAATGACACAATTATGATAGAGAATGATATATTAAAAGAAAGTAATCAATGGAAGTCCAAACTCAAATAAGAAAATATGAATATTAAAATAAAGGTTTATACAAATCATAGTTATCTCTCAAATAAGAAATATACAAAGATATATATTAGAGTTGAAATTGTAATATGTAAGGATTAATCCTAAGAACATCTTAGAATGTGTAAGAGAAGTCTCAAAGACAGAATACACCATCATGTACAAAAACTAAAACAAAATTATTGTAAAAGTTATCTTTAATATATTCTAATATAGATATCTTAAACACATTTATGTAAAGAAATGCTTACAAAAAATTTAAATTTTATTTTATTTATCTTATATTTGTTTTACTTTATCTTTAATGATATTTAATTCATACAAAACTTAAATTTTATTTTTTGTACATCTTTTTTATCAAAATTAGTGGAAAAAAAAGATGTTGACCCTTAAACAACCATAGTCCAAAGGCATCAGAAGAGATCAACATGCATTATCAGTAAAGGTGTTCATAAATACAAAGATAAGAAACATACTAGCAAAAGGGCTAGTGGCCCACCTCAAGAGTGGGTAGACAACTAACACATAGCATGGGGAGAAGAATGAGAAGCTAAAAAGTGACTTTTCTTACACCATTGGATGACTATCCAATCGATGCTATCATTAGGATCCCCACCACAAGGGGGAAGAGCTTGTGAAGCTCTATTTGAAAAAATATCAGTACAAGGGGCAGAGTGCTAATAACGTTTTGTATTGTTGGCTAAAGAGTGGACCAAAGTAGGAGCACTAGATAGAGAATGGTTTGTATGAAAAAAGGGGGCTACACCACCATGAGCAAGAATTGATGAGGCCCCGTTTGTAGAAAAAACATAACCCATATTTGCAGTAGGAGCAAGGAATGATGATATTTGGTTCACAACAAGAACATCAACCAGATTTGCAATAAGAGCTTCATTCAAAAGAGATTCATCGTCAACCTATGAATCATCATTAAGGGAAGAATCAAAATCTAGGATAGTCAAATGTTCATCATTGGCATTCTTCTACCAAGTTGCAGTGCCTTTATGCCACAAGAGAGAATAATTAGTTGGCATGTGACCAATATAGAAGCACAAACACCATCAACATGGGGGGCCCTCATAATCCACTACTTGAGTCCATGACATATCCCCGACCATAAGAACATCTCAAGGGAGAGATGTGGAGGTATCAATGTCGACAAAAATGTATGCAAAGGTAGAGAGACCCATAGTTGTTGTAGTCTCATCCACTTCAGGAAATAGCCTATAGAGTCACCAATGGCCTCAAAGCAAGAGTTCTCCCAAAAATGAAGGGGAAGATTTGGGAGACAAACCCACATTAGATGCATGCTAAGTGGTTTAGTAAGAGGGTTGAAGAAGACTATCTAGGGTTTGGTCAAGAGTGAATCCCCCCCAACCCACAACTTGGTTAGCACTAAATCTCATTCTTCAAAAGAAGTAAAAATAATAATAATAAATTCCCTTTGCACAAGGGAACACTCAATGTTACCAGGGAAAATAAGCCACCAAGAATCCATCACCCAGTGATGTTCAAATCAAGAAGAGAAGGCTAGAAACTAGTGAATCTACAAAGCAACCCACATCTTTGGTAGAAATCCACATTTCCCAACACATCCTATCCACACACCACCACAAGGGATGTCTTGACACAAGAAATAGGTTGACATTTCTCCATTGAAGGAATAGAAGTAGTAGATGTGGAAAAATGAGAAAATCTTTGCCCCTCCCCTCACACAATTCATCACCTTAGCAAAACCAATCTCAGGTCTTTGAGAAGAATGCTCAGTAAGCACCACTCCAATAGGAAACCTTTCACTAACAGTGTCAGGAACAATAAGAACCCTTGCATCACCCTCAACTATATGTGGAATACCTAGCGCACCCAAGGAAGAGGGACCAAGGCGAGAGCAAGCCCCCAACCCAAACTTGGTTGAAGCCACAATGCCTACTCATAAGAAACCACAAACCCAAACATAGTAGAGGTGATAGGGGGAGCAACGAAGACGTGGGAGACACACAGAACAACCTGGTTGAAGAGACATCTAGAGCTCTTAGATAAATAATCAAGAGCTAGAGTCATTACACCATGGAAGCAGGAGCACAATTCATTTTGAATAATTTGCTTTATCTACACCATTAAAAAAATTCCTAACACAATTTTTTCCTTCTACTTCTTAAAATTTGTTATTTACATCAAATGTTTTAAATTGAAATGTTATATTTTAATAATTTTTCATAAATATAATAAAAATAAATTTTAATACAATTTTTTAAACTAAATTAATTTCCCTCTACAAATATTTTAGAAAATATATTGTGCTAACACTCTGATTATGAAATAGTAGTATACAGACATACATGGTATTTATTTTGAAAATATTATGTTTAAACTCAACATTAATATTTTGAATATTCGAAAAGTTGTCAAATTGAAATTAAAAGGTGAGAGATTTCTAGAATATAATATGTTTAAAAGTTTAATTTAAATAGTAAAACATATAAATCATAAATATATTATATTTAAAATTATTTTAAAATATTAAATAATATTCAAATGTAAATATTTTAATATATAGATGGTTGTCAAATTTAGACTAAAAGGTGAGAATTTATGAAAATATATTAAAAATATTATGTTTTAAAATATAATCTAAAAATTTAAAATATACAATAATAACTATATTATAATTAAAATTATTATAAAACATATTTTAATATATTAATAAACAAAATTAAAAAAAAATGAGCATTCCTTATCATAAGCTTGAATTAGGATTATAATTAGAATTAATCTTAAGAATAAATAAAATATAAAATAACATAATTAAAATTTTGTAATTAATTCATATAATAAAACTTTTATAATACTATACATTAAATAATATGATTAACTTTGAAAATAATATATAACAATTGAACATTTGTAATTTATTGATATTGAAATTTAAAATAAAAATATACTATTTAACAAATTTATATTTTAATAATTTTCATACATATAATATATTTAAATTATTGTATATTTTAATTTAATACAATCATCCCTATTTTTGATGTCTTTCTTACGTTTTAAAATAAGCATTGACCAAAAAAAATTAATTTATGAATAATTTAATAAATTCTTTTAAATTTGAATATTTTATGTAATACATATATATAATATATAAATATTTTATTAAAATAGTAAAAATAATTTAATTACTATTTTAAAAGATGTATTATTATATATAATTGAAACAAACTAATTTAAGATATATTTGTTTATTAATATAAAAAAAAAAATTGGTGATATGAATTTCAAGTATGTATGAAAAAGTT
Source organism: Chamaecyparis obtusa (assembly GCA_027943335.1). Classification (NCBI taxonomy): domain Eukaryota; kingdom Viridiplantae; phylum Streptophyta; class Pinopsida; order Cupressales; family Cupressaceae; genus Chamaecyparis; species Chamaecyparis obtusa. The sequence goes on from BSBK01003342.1 coordinate 167,337, forward strand.
TTTAAATGTTGGGATTATGGAAAGGTGAGTTATTGAGAGGGGAGGGGTGAATCAGTAACCCTAAAAACTTTTTGATCTTTATCCTTAAGATAATGTATCTCATTAACCAAATGGCATATTATCATTTCCATTCATTCATATATTAAATGAAATAAGAAATGCTTTCTAATCTAACATGTAAACATTCATGAAACTTCATACACTTGACACATGTATTTTGGTATCATAGAAACCCTTGTTAGAAGGTAAAAACTGCAATGGGGATGACACCCACAAAGTTTCACTACTGCAATAATAAATTTTTCCTGTTAGGGCTTACAATGTTGATCACTTCTGGTAATCGTACCTTGTTAGGAGTAACAATTGAGACTTGTTAATATCTACCTTATTAAAGGATTTAAGCAACATTGCTAAGTGTGCACTCGGTTAAGAGATTTACAAAAGACTTGTTAGGTCTACTATGTTAAGAGATTTATTCTGCCACTGTTGTTAGAAAGTAACAGTAAATTGATCTGGATGTAGCAACTTACTTTGTTGAATATCAAATCTTCTTAGCCCTTGACTTATATCACCTTCTTGTGATAGATTTGTCCTTCTAAATACTGCTTGGTAGCCTCCAGTCTGCTTCTAATTGAAATCTGAATACTTGTGCAATGCTTTTCTTTACAACCCTATCTAATCTTTAGATGTCTCCTATAGGCAGCTACTTCTCATGTATCGTTATACAAACTGACATCTTGATAATTCTTATATCATAAAGATTTGACCTAATTAGGGTTATAGAATCATCTAGAAAATATTAGATCTACGATCCAAATGAATGACCTAAATCAATATTGCATAGGGATCATCACCATTTAATTATTGCATCGCCAATAAATCTTCACCTTGATTTATCTAAAACATTTTCTATCTTGGTATAAACCGTTTGCCTTGTTTTCAGTATCATTCCATACTTCTATATCATTCCTCTATTACTCGGTAAATACTACATTCTTGTCTCAGTAAAATGTTGTTGCTTGATAAATATGAATGCTCGATTATAATTGTACTCGGTGTTCTCGGTAATCATCTGGCTCAGTGTATGTGCTCAGTCAAGACTGTGCTTGGTTACCTTGTCATTCTTCCTTGTACTTTACTTGATTACTATACTTAATGTGTTGACCAACTATTATGTTTTCTTCATTTATCGACTATATGTGTGACACTAATGACAACTCATAATGTAAAATTCTCTCCGTTTGGCATTAGTGACAAAAACACGTGTATGCCATAATCAAAATTCCAAAATTTCAAAACTTGTATACTTCAAAAAAATTGTTGTAGACTCCCCCATACTATATACATACAATTTTCCCCCTTTTTTATAATAATGCCAAAAATGTATATACTCACAACTTGTCAAAAATGTTCTAACGGGTTTTCTTAAGGTTGGTCAAGAGGTTTGCCCATTCCTCTTTTAGACTCCCAAGTGCAATCTGATCTAGACCTACCTAGGCATGCATATAAAAAATGTGATCTACCACTGATAACTTAGGGGGTGGAAACTAACTCCTTGGCCTTCTTAACATGTCGTCGCATCACCTATGTGTGGTAACAACTCAGCCTATAGCTCAATTGTTTGATCTTTTATCTTGTCCTCTTCTCTTCTCAATTCATTCCTCAACCCATGTATATGTTTAACCTTAGTATAATGAAATTTGAATGCATGGGATATTCTTTGTGAGTTGTATTGTAACATTCTAATATTCCTTAACCCATGTATATGTTTAACCTTAGTATAATGCAACATGTAGGGATTCCCATGGAATATTCTTTGTGAGTTGTATTGTAACATTGTGATATTATTTGATGTAATTATTTAATATTGGGAAAATAAAGTAAATAAAGTACCCAATATTAAATGTGGGTCAATAGGGTTTGGTAGCACATGGTTTATGTAATACCACTTGGTGGTTTTGTGGGAGCTTATTTCTATAAAAGCAACCACAAGGTTATTGTTGAGGTCAGACAGGTGGAAACAGGTTAGCCAAAGGTAGCATTTGTGAAGGTTGGAAGCATGACATAGGATGTGTGGATTCATGCTTGTTCACATGGATTTCTTGGTAGTGGCTAGGGCTTTGAAGGCTTCCATGGTTGTACTGCAATGGTGTTTTTATGAATAATACATGGTGATCAATGCTTTTGGAGGCTGGGTTTTTCCTTCATGAGGGTTTCCCAAGATATATCATGTGTCACATTTTGTGGGTATGTTGTCTTTTCTCTTGCAGGTGGATTTTAAGTGTTTATTTTCTTTAGATCTATAATGAGTTATGTGGAAATGTCATATTGTTGTATGCGAGTTTCCTATCAAGAGGTATTAGAGCCAAGGTTGTGGTGTTGTAACCTAGGTTAAATTCATGGGGATGCATGAAAGAATAAAAGAAAAGGGCAAGATATATGGGTGTAGTAGGTTGTTTATTGCAAATCTGAGGGTTTTGGGTTTGTTATTATGATGGGTTGTTGGTAGTTTTTTGGGCATGGAAAATTGGTGGTCAAAAGGTTTTTTGGATGTTTTCATTTCAATGAGGGTTTTGGAGAAGAGTTTGTAGAGATGACCTCCTAGGTAGAAATGGACCTCACCATTGGATTCGGGTTGGCCTTGCCATGAATTTTGATATAAAATATGGTCTAGTTTGGACTTCTTAAATTCATTGGAAAGTTAATTCAGAGCACTACAACTTGGTGTAGGTTTGATTCTGTGATTTTAACATTTTGTCAAGTTTTAAGAGCCCGAAAGTTAGATGTTATTTATTTTGAGCACAAATTTGGATATAACTTGGGCATACAAAGCCAGATTTTGGACTTCGAATAGTCAATAAAAAGCTCTTGGAGAGCTCTACACATTTTTTTAGATTTGGTGTAGGTTTGGCAAGGTTTATTTACTTATATATTAATCTGAACAGGTTTATGGGTTATTTTGAATATGGTGACATTGTGAGTTTATGACATGGTTTATTTTGGAGATTTGGATTTGATGTCATTGTATACTTAGCTTATATTTCAGATTGGTATCATGATGATATGGTTATCAATGTTTAATTTGGATATGTATGATGACTTGTTGGATCTACAAGTTGTGCAGTGTTGTAAACGGTATATACTTATAGGTTGCATTTATGGATTGGATATGGGTTGCCTTTTATCATTGATCTTTTCATTATTGATGTATATTCATATTTTTGGCTTGGATTTGGGTTGTCTATTCCCTTAATCACATGATTTTATGATTTGTCTTCATGTATAAGGGATGATATGTTGTTAACAGGTACATTCATGGTGGAGGATTTTGGTTGACTATTTTATGTTGACAAGTTGGACATTTTGAGAGTTAGATGTTTGGTTCATGGATGTGATCATGGTGTCATGGATTTTGGCATGACATGATTGGATATATAGGTAATTAATTGGTTCTTATTGGTTTGGATTTTTGATTTGATTATGGCGGCATATCTCCTTGGTTGAGGATCGTGGTTATTTTGGTTTTCTTTTGGAGAGCTCATGATTGTGCACTTTGAGTTCTTTGATGGTTTGATGCTTTGGTTGATTCTCATGTTAGAGAATATTTTTTCATCATGACGTCATGGATATCTTGGATACATGGTTCAATGGGACCTTGTGATAGTGATGAGGTGGCAGTGTAGGATTGGTTTGTATCTTCTTTGTTTTACTTGGTACTAACACTTTGGTTGTGTGTGGTAGACCTAGAGGATCTTCATGTAGGAGATGAATGTTATGATGCCATGGGTGACTTGGTACTACCGTTGAGTGGGATTTGTTGGCATTGATATATTTATTGAGTGTTTGCAGATGTTGGAGGATGTCTTACATCCTGTTGCTACAGAAGTGTCTTTGACATTTGTTGGAGCACTTGTAGGTGGTGGTTATCTTAATGGTATGTGGAGATGGTGACATCTTGAGGACTCATGGGGTCCTTAGTAAAGGTGTGGTTTATGCTTTCATTTGACATGTTATCTAGGGTTTTAGGATGGTTTCATTATTATGTCATGGTATACTCTTGATACGTGTTTAGAGTTTTGGCATGTTATGTTATGTTCATATGGAGCATGACATCTTTTTTCAATGAGATGGTTTAGATCATGGTTATCATGTTTATGATCCTAATTCCTAGGTTGGGTTTGTGACATTGATCTTGGTTTAGTTTCTTGGTATTGAGTACATTGATCATCTATTGGATACTTCATGACATTTCTATGTTTCATTTTGAGTTGGCATGGTTTGATTGGTTACAGGTGCTCATGGATACTTAGAGACAGAGGTGATGTTTATTTTCTCTTGGGATTAGATATGTATGTGTTGGGATAGTTGATGGTTTCAGTAGGAAGATCAAGGAGCATTCACCTGATATGGACTTGAGAGGAGAGTTTTCTTAGATTAGTCTTGGTTGTAGACTTGGATATCTTGATGGACATTCTCATTCCCACTCTTGGTCTACTCAGAGGTTTACTACTTGAGAGGTATAGCCCTTTTTTATTCTTCTTAGGTGCATTATGTTTATGCTTATCTTTCATGAATATGGATCTTGAGCTATGGTGTGAGTTAGTTTTGGAGGGTTCATTTGAGAGATATTTTTGGCATTTGTTATCTCCTTGTGTATATGTTGTTGTTATGATATCATCATGGTTGAGATTAGGAGATAGTTTTATTGGACATATTCCTTGGATTAGGAATGGTTATGAGTTTGATCTTCTTGTGAGAGGTTTACATCCATGATTGGTTATATGGTATGGTTTGGGTGTTCTTGTGGCTTCTTGTTTGGGGTTTTATGGAGGAGACCATGCTTGGAACAGTTGGCATCTAGAGGTATGTTTAGAAGGACATGATAAAGGTTATGATTTGCATGGTCTCTTTGGTATTGGTTATCTTCTTGAATGTTCAGTTTCACTTAGATTGTTTTTGAGTTTGGTTGGAGTTTGTGATCACTAGTTTGTGTTCATGTGTGTCATGTGAGAGATGACATGATTATTCCTTTATCTCTTTGCTTTGTTGGTTGTGGAGAACTTGACAGAGTGTTGGAGACTTGTTGTGAGAGTTGTTCTTGTAGGATATTGGTTTATATGCTGTACATTGTTGTGGATGTCCTTGATACTACATGGATTAACTTCTATGAGATGTTGTGAGTGAATTATTTTCAGATTTCACATTAACTTTGCAGTGGGAGCTTCTTGGTTTGTATGTGGCAGGTATTTCTCATGAGGATTGTGGTTGTAGGTTATAGGTTGGATATGTTGGTTTGGGATTTACTTGGTATACCTTAGAGGTATGGATAGTTGGATGTGTTAGCACTTGATGTGGGTGTTATTTTAGCTATGGTTTTGACAACTATGTATACATGTTATTACCTTTAGATTGAGTGTTTGTGCTTGGGATATCAATTGGTACAATATTTATGTTTCTTATGTGACAGGTAGGGTGGTTTTCTCTTTGGATGGCTTCTATGTATGTCATGTAGTTTTGGCATAATAAGAGGTAGGATCATTCATGTACGATATGGTGGATACTTTGATTTTGTTGCGGGTACCTGGATGGAGTACATTGTGTACTTTGGTTCATGATGGTGTATGTGCTAGGAGGGATTGTTACCTTGTTCTTTTATGTGGCTACATATTGACCATTATGCAGCTTATACAACAAGTGGGATATTGTTGAGAAAATGGTGTTGTACACCTTGCATAATAATGTTTATTATTGTATTATCTCTTTTATTATGTAAATGTTGCACCTAGATGGACGTGCAACATGTAGGGATTCCCATGAAATTTTATTTGTGAGTTACATTGTAACATTGTCATATTATTTGATGTAATTATTTAATATTGGGGAAATATAGTAAATAAAGTACCCAATATTAAATGTGGTTCAATAGGGTTTGGTAGCACATGGTTTTAGCATATGGTTTTTGTAATACCACTTGGTGGTTTTGTGGGAGCTTTTTTCTATAAAAGCAACCACAAGGGTAGTTGAGGTGAGACAAGTGGAAACACTAGGCTAGCCAAAGGTAGCATTTGTGAAGTTTGGAAGCATGGCATGGGATGTGTGGATTCATTATTGTTTACGTGGATTGTTTTGTGGTGGCTAGGGCTTTGAAGGCTTCCATGGTTGTATTGCAATGGTGTTTTTCTAAATAATACATGGTGATAGATTATTTTGGAGGCTGGCATTTTTCCTCACGAGGGTTTCCCAAGATATATCTTGTGTCACATTTTGTGGGTATGTTGTCTTTTCTCTTGCATGTGGATTTTAAGTATTTATTTTCTTCAGATCTATAATGGATTATGTGGAAATTTCATATTGTTGTATGTGAGTTTCCTATCAATTCGATTATCAAGCTTTCAACACTTTTATGTAGATCTTCATCTAGTTTCTTTAATTTTTCTTTTATTTCTATAGTAAATGAATCTATTGTGCAAAGCTTCTTCAAATTAGTGAGTATCTATTGAATAATACCTTCAATTTTTCTTATAGTTTCAGATAGCTTCACCTTGTGAATCGCCACTGCTTGGTTGATCTTTTCTATGATCTTGTATTGCATCTTTGTCTCATCTCTCTCTTCTATCTTTTTCTCTGCATCGATGGTAGGAGAATTGATGTGCTCAGTAAGGGATGCAAGTTGGTTAATGATGGGAGTAGAATCATCAACATTGACTTCAGGTACAACTTGCATAAGGATTTCTTTCACATCCTCTAGCACCTATTTACGTTTTCTTTCTTTCATCAGCTTCTCCTGAGCTACTTTTTGGGTGCAGAGTTCTCCATACCTCCTTAGAGTTTTGGGGTCCAAAGTTTTGGGGTCACATGGAAGTATCTCTATCACTTCATCTAGTGTGATCAGACCTTTTCCATGTTTCTTCTTCTTCTTCTTTTCCTATTTTCTTGATGTGGTGGATTGGCCATAAGGAACTAGAGACTTTTGCTCTGGATTTGAATTTTGTTTCTCGATGGATACACTCTCTTCTTTGTCCTACCCCTTTGCAATTCCCTTGGTCTGAGGTCCTAGGGCTTGGGGCCTTGTGCCAGTAGTAGAATCATCTACTTTAGTTTCATCTTGAGTTTCTTTTTCATCAGCCTTTATGTTTACAATCTCTTTTTCTATTTCTTCACCCTTGTCTTCTATTGTATCCATTTGTTTCTTGGGTGGTGTGTCCTTAGTTTGCTCCCAGCTAGCAACAATTTCAATGGCTTAAACCAAAATCAGTAAGTTACCTAGTACAAGTGCTCTAGCTACCTCAGTGGTCTGTGCTTCTTCTTTATGCTCGGTAGCAGTATTTATATATCCATCTTCTTTAGCTTCATCATCGGGGTATCCTTCATTGATATCCTCTATCAATACATCTTCTTCCTCGGTTATCCTTATCATCTCTGGAGTTTCTTCTTTTTTAAGTTTGTCCAGTAGGATAAAAATCTTTAGCATAAGTATTGTCCTCTTTCTGCTTGGTGTCTGAGATGTGTATAGGCTCATCAACTGGCCTTTGTGTTGTAACATCATCATTATCAGTTTGTATATCTTTTCCTCTTCTTGTTACACTCTTCTTAATAATAACTGCAAGTGCAGTTTGCTCTTCTTCAGATTTAGATTTTAAGATCTCAGTCATGATATCTCCTTGCTTTCCTCATCAAATTCTTGAAGTTAACCTTGTAAAATATTCAATTCTCTTTCTTTCATTACGAATTTATTTTCATATTCTTTCATCATTTCTTCAATCTCTTGAATGGGTAGATTTGGCATTGCCAAAATCAGTGACCTTTCTCGCATTTTCTTCTCTGTGTGAAAAGCATAAGTCCATCATGTTGAGATTTTATCATACAATTCCTTTGGAATACTATTTGCAAATTCTACAAGCAATATCTTGAATTTGATCATCATACTGATCATTGCCTCTTCCAGCTTATCTTGATCCTCTGCATTCATGTTTGCATATCTATGGAATTTAGGATGACCTAGTCCTCCTTTTTCTTTTATGCCCTATGCAATCTCATCAATTGACTATGCTTTATTTACAACTACTTTAAATTGACTTGTATCTTCATCCTCAAAATCTACATCATCCTTATTCCTTATCAATTTTCTTCTCTTTTTGGATACCTCGGCAGATGCTTGTGTACTTCTCTTTTTCTGATAGGTATTTGTCGATGTAGGCCTTGTTATTTTTGTAGCTCCTCATTTTAGAGATGGGGGAACACCTATAGAGGACCTTTTCCACTCTCATGTAGGAGTATCTACCAGTTTCCTTTTTGCTTTCATTGATTTTATTGGCTCTGCATGTATCTCCTTGTCTAGCTCGGTCTCTTCTTCACCTTCACTATTACCGATGAGTTTATGTTCCTCAGTTGTCTCTTCAATTGTCTTCTTTGGTTCTTCTCCAATTTTTTTTTCAAGTGTGCCTATCATTTTATTTGTCTTTGTACCAATTTTCACTCCAACTGAATCCATTTTTATTCTTTTTTTTGCTTCATATGTGCCAAACCTTGTTTCACTTTTATCCTTAGGTTCTTCCAGAAGTGCCTTTATTGACCTAGTAGCTCGATCAATGTCGATTTCATATTCCATCAGTGGAAGCCATGCGCTCCTTGATCCAACTACCTTTATGAGTGTGGAGTCGGTGTCCACTAGGAAAAAAAATTCATCTTTGTACTTCTCCACCAATTGTGTAGGAATTCTTCTCCTTTTGTGCATTCTATTCTTGAAATTGCCAAAGTAGTCATCCATGACTAGCTCAAAATTCTGACCTAGACTACTTATGAATTCACTGATTTGAATGATATCTGGTTTATTTACATCCCATTGTACATCAACGATTGAGGGAAGTGAATTCTGAAAGTAGAAAAAGACACATACTAATAGTGATCCAAACTTGCAGGTGTTGGATTTAGCAACTCGGATTGTTCTCATATTCTCCTCTAGTTGCCTCAACATCAACTCGACTAGGTCAAGCTGAAGACCTTTCTTCACAATTTTATAGGAAATATCAACAATGCCGCAAGGAATAATGTTCGGTCTACTAGATTGGAATACCTTGTAAGAAATCACATATGCTCTAAATCTAGTCTCTATATCATCGATTGTGTTTATCCTCATTCCTCTGATGTCCCATTCGGCCCCAATTAACTTCTCGACCTCGCTCTTCGAAGGGTGCCTTTAGGATTTTTCCTTGTCACATACTGGGTATCTAGTAACCATGTGAATCATATCCTTTGTAATCTTTTGTAGTTCATCTAGCCACACAGTGCCATCATGTACTCTGCTCAAAATAATTCTAATCCACTCGGTCTTAAATACCTTCAAAAAATGAAGAACATTTGTCAATCCTTTAACTTCTAGATAGTTATGTTCATCCTTCAGTTTCCCATCTGTGCATTGTATACACCTAAAAATGGTCATCTAGACTATTAGCCCCTTTTGCTAAATCATCAATTACTTGCTCTTGATCAAATCCTAGCTCTATCATTTATTTGATTATTTTCTATGGGCTAACCATCTTATCCTAAGTCTTTATTTATTTAAAAGGAATATTTCCTCCCCTTTTAATAAATAAAAAGCCCCCACTTTTCCTCTTATCCTAAGTTGCACAAATAAAGCATTATTCTTATTTTATAAAAAGGGAAAAAACACTTTTTGTCTCATATGGACACAAAAGTCAACTCTTATTTTCTCATTGGAGGATATTTGTGCACATGGATTGCTCCTCTTTTAAGCTCCACCGTTGATTAAATCTTTTGCCTCTTAATCTCTATGGTCCATTTCTCCTCATTTCCTATAAAAGAAGAGCTCTCTTCTTCATTCTAGATCCCCAACTTTTTTATGCTAACTTTATGCTGCAGGTTTTCTAGGTCACTTTGGAGTTTTTGAAGATTTGGAGCATTCTTAGCATCTACATCTCATTCTTGCATTCTTAGCTTAGCTTCATATTTATGCTTTCTTAGATTAGCTTCATTTCTATGCTCTAGATTAGCTCACATAGATTAATTAGCTTGGGTTGTAACACTTGCATATTTCTTTTCATAGCTTAGCTTGCATTTTCATTTCTAGCATAGCATTGCATTGCATTTTCATTCTTGATTCTTGAGGATATTGGCATTCTTGCCCTTGTCTTCATTGAATCTCTCATTGCATGGTCTACTAGCAAGGTTATAGGCTAAATAGCTCTAGCTAAGAGCATTCTTAAAAACCCTTGCACTCCATGCCTAGGGAGCTATGGATCGATTTGTGAGGGCTCATTCTTGAGTTTCCTTGCATGTAATGATCCATAGAAGTGTGACACATTTTTAGCACACATGCATAGCTCCTGATAAGTGGATTGAAGCTCAAAATCACCAATCTCACTGATCTTGTAGTGTATATATGATCAAATATCCTTTACCAACAAAATCCTAGACAATATTGATGAAAATGCACCTTTTTCATTTATCTGTGATGTGATCTCAGGATGTAGCTTGTAGTTTGGTTCATCATATGTTGATCTCTTGATTAATGTGACTTTCTTCTCCTTAGCAGCCTTCGATTGAGCGATTTTTGAAGTAGATGCCATCGCTAATAACAAATTAGGACTTGTTCAAACTATGTTCAAATTACTTGATTACACTTCAAAATTACTTGAATAGCTTCCAAACACTCCGTGAAATGCTCAAATTGCAGTAAATAGCTTTGAATCTATTTTCACAAATATTTTCTCTTTTCACTATGATTTCGCTCTTTGAATGCAATGTGAAAAATGAGTTGGATCGATGTGTATTTATACCAAAAAAAATTTCACCATAAATAAGTTGCATTAAATGCTTCACCAACCACTACTCGGTTAAAAATAAAACATTAGGTTATCTTCTTTAGATACCTTAGCTCGGTGAACACTACCAATGCTCGGTTGACTATGCAACTCAATTAACCTTACCATTTTCACCGACTAAAAAACTTTTACTTGGTCATGCTTTATCGACTATACTCATTTTAAGTTCTTATCATATAACAACCTAGTGCATCTTAATTCATGCAGATATGATATTCATACAATAGATATGAGGAGCCATTGTAAGAGATAACAGATTAAAATTCATTTCCCATACTTGATTTTCTTAGGTAGAAATGGTGAAATCACTTAATCCAAGGGATGAGGTGTCACCAACTGTTGTGTTTGTTCCTCCATTGTCTTATGTTGATCTTCTCCACATTTGACTCATCTGCCTTATCATTCCATCATTAGTATTCTCATTCATATCACCATTCAGTTCTAGTGCTCGGTCTCTGCAATCTTTATTTAAGTGATCGACCTTGTGACTATGCAAATATGCCATTCCAAAATTTGTCCAATTTCTAGATCTTCCCCTCTAGTGTAGTCTTATACAATTTGCAGCAATATGACCATATCTTCCACATGTTGTACAATTAACCCAAGTGTTGTAATCCCAAGTGTAAGAATTCCCTTATCTTCTCGGTTGATAGGTATTGTTTTGTCTTTTCAGTTTCCAAATTTGTTTTAGTTGTGCCTTGCATTCTTGTGATATATTGATGCAACACAGGTCCGGAGAATCCAATTAAGGATAGTCCAAATAAGCAGCCAAATACCCACAGCAGAATAACACAACAATATAAGGATTTAACTAAATTTTCATTAACATGACCGACTGTAAGGCCTTCCGAGTTACGGCCAAATACATCAAAGATTACAATAGTTCAACAAGACCATGTAGGATCCAACACACCTCTTAGCTAGCCCAAGTCTGTAACACAACAGGACACTGGTAGGCACTCGAAGAAAAATCTAAACTTGTGCTTACAAGCCACCAAGAAATCTTCTTGTTCCTAAGCTCGTAAGCTACTAACTGTGCTACACTTCCAAATCTACTCTGTCTCTCCAGATCTCCTACTCCATCTGCCCCTAGACAACTACCCAAACACTCCTTAAATACTAATATTCAACCACAAGTCAGCTGGAAGAAACAATTAACTCCTAAGCCAAGTCAGCTTCTACTACAAACAAATATTAAATGCAATACAAGTCGGCTCTCAAACAACCTTACAATAATAAAATTCTCCATGTCGGCATCCAGATCCACATAGAAGAATGTGACATCAGCTACCAATAATAAATGCACCAAGTCGGCCTCCCAAATATCCAAGAACACCCATCGGTAAGCCAAACTACCGAGTGCCAGGAAATATACCACGCAAATATACCAACCGAGCTCCACAAGCATTACCAAGCAGTAGAAATGTCGAGTCTCCTTCCATGACCGAGCTTCCCTCAATGACCGAGTCCTCCAGCAACCAAGCCACTTTAGCGACTGAGAAAAAGACATAAACATCGAGACCCCTTCGGTAATCGAGCACTGAGAAACAAAACACCGAGTCAACAAGTGACCACCATCCATTGAGATCCATTAGAACTTCCAACCGAGGACCTTTACCATGACCACCGAGTTCCATCGGTGAGGCCAAACAAACTTTGACCAAGAACTATCACCAAAGACTGAGAAACTCTAGTCTTCTACTGAGATCAACAGCCAAGTAACCGAACTCCACCAGATAGTTACCGAGACTGCCAGAATCTTCAAGAACCAAGGATGCCCCTGCATCATATATGACCATGCTTGTTGTAAGTATGATATTTCTTTTCTATGTAGTTCCTCTTAGGTTACTTGTTCATCTTTGATCTACACTCATATGCTTGATGTCCATACTTGTTGCAATTGAAGCAATAACCATCAAATTTAGGAATAGTGTTAGGAGTACCTTTAGCTTTACTTCTGCAGACATTTACTATGTGACCTAGTTTTCCATAGTGATAATATGAGAGCTTCTTTGGTCTTGGATTTTCATAGGCATTCTTTTTCTCTTCTTTATTTCATTACTCTCCCTACTCAGTATAGCCTAATCCAATGGTGTTGTCCAATCTTCTTTGACTCATTAAGAATTCATCCATCCTTTTGGTACTTATCTCATTTTTCTTTATCATTTCATTGTGTTGTTGCATCTTCACTTCATTTTTCAGTCTCTCATTCTCTTCCCTTAGTTCACCAATGTCTTCCAATTTCTTAGCAAGCTCATTGTTTACTCAATTGTCTTCTTGACTCATGACAACCATTTGATTGGAAATTTCAAAATGATGCTCGATCAGCCTTAGTATTTTAGATTTTTTCTCTTCCAACTTTCCAGTCATTCGTCTTCTGCCTTCAATAGCCATATTCCTTTCTTTTTTAACTTGTCTTGTATTGTTCATAACCTCAATCATTCTTACCATTTGAGTTTCTTGTCCAATTTATAGTGCTTTCAGTTGTCTGGTGAGGTGTTGATTCTTTTCAGACAGATATGAGATAGTTCCTTCAGATGCATCAGATATACTTCTAGATCCTTCACATAATTCTTCTATCTCTTATTCCTTATACTGAGTATCATTTTGCTAAAATGATAATTCATTTCTTTTGTTCAGTGACTCTTAGATTTTCCTTGACATCCATAAGTTGTTCCAGGAGAATCTGCACTCCAATTTCTGATTTTCAATTGTCTTACCAATCTTATACCTTTCAATCTTTAAAGATATTTCCTCTTTAGTGATTAAAATTCTTGAAAAAGAGAACTAGCTTTGATACCAATTGTTGGGATTATGGAAAGGTTAGTTACTAAGAGGGGAGGGGTGAATCAGTAACCCTAAAAAAATTTTGATCGTTATCTTTAAGATAATGTATCTCATTAACTAACTGTCATATTATCATTTCCATTCATTCATATCATAACTGAAATAAGAAATACTTTCTAATCTAGCATGTAAACATTCATGAAACTTCATACACTTGACACATGTATTTTGGTATCGTACAAACCCTTGTTAGAAGGTAAAAATTGTGGTGGGGATGACACCCATAAAGCTTCACTACTACAATAATAAAGTTTGCATGTTAGGGCTTACAATGTTGATCAATTCTGATGATCTTACCTTGTTAGGTTTAACAATTGAGACCTATTAAGATCTACCTTGTTAAAGGATTTAAGAAACACTGTTAAGTGTGTACTCAGTTAAGAGATTTACAAAAGACTTGTTAGGTCTAATCTGTTAAGAGATTTAGTCTGCCATAGTTGTTAGAAAGTAACATTAAATTGATCTAGATGTAGCAACTTACTTTGTTGAATATCATATCTGCTTAGCCCTTGACTGATATCACCTTCCTATGATAGATTTGTCCTTCTAAATGTTAGAGTAATAAAGTGTTTTCTTATTAATTGTATCATATTTGATTTAATTACTAAGTCACTTATTATCTCTTTATGCTTAAGCTAAACTTTAGGCATATAATAATTAATTTTTTAATTAATTATTATTGTGCAACCTAGGTTTTACCTTTTTAGGTTTTCAAATCTCTTTTTATAAGGATTGATCTCCTCTTATTTTGTAACAATTCTGAACATTCATTTTTATAGATTTGCAACTTTTGGTTTTGCACATCAAGGATTTCTCCTCTCTCGTGGATCCATACATTCAAGTCTCCATAGTTGTTTGCTTCTCTCTCTTTCTGTGATAGGTGTTTGCATGTAGGTGCTCTTGGGAGCTGTGGGTTGTTTACTCATCAACTCCAATACTAAATACTGCTCAGTAGACTCTAGTCTTCTTCTGATTCAAATCTGAATACTTGTGCAATGCTTTTCTTTACAACCCTGTGTGATCTTCATATGTCTCCCATAGGTGGCTACTTCTCATGTGTCATTATACAAACTGACATCTGGACAATTATTATATCATAAAGATTTGACCTAATTAGGGTTATAGAATCATCTAGAAAATATTAGATCTATGATCCAAATGAATGACCTAAATAAATATTGCATAGGGATCATGACCATTTAATTATTACATCTCCAATAAATCTTCACCTTGATTTATGTAAAACATTTTCTAGCTCGGTATAAATCGTTTCCCTTATTTTCTGTCATTCCATACTTCTTTGTCATTCCTGTATTACTCGATAAATATCGCATTCCTGTCTCAGTAAAATTTTGTTACTTGGTAAATATGAATGCTCAGTTATAACTGTACTCGTTCTACTCAGTAATGATCTGGCTCGGTGTATGTGCTCGCTCAAGACTGTGCTTGGTTACCTTGTCATTCTTCCATGTGCTCTACTTGGTTACTATACTTAGTGTGTTGACCGACTAGTCTATTTTCTTCCTTTATCGACTATATGTTTGACACTAATGACAACTCATAAAGTAACATTCTCCCCCTTTGGCACTAGTGACAAAAACACATATGTATGTCATAATTAAAATTCCAAAATTTTAAAACTTGTATACTTCAATTTTTTTGTTGTAGACTCCCCCTGTCTATATGCCTCAGTAAACATACTATATACATATAGTTTTCCCCCTTTTTATAATATGCCAAAAATGTATATACTCACAACTTGTCAAAAATGTTTTGATGGGTTTTCTTAAGGTTGGTCAAGAGGTTTTACCATTTGTCTTTTAGACTCTCAAGTGCAATTTTATCTAGACCTACCTGGGCATGCATATAAAAAATGTGATCTGCCAATGATAACTCAAGGGTGGCAACTAACTCCTAGGCCTTCTTAACATGTCGTTGCATCACCTCTATGTGGTAAAAACTTAGCTTGTAGCTCAATTGTTTGATCTTTTATCTTGTCCTCTTTTCTTCGCAATTCATTCCTTAACCCATGTATATGTTTAACCTTATTATAATACAATTTAAATGCATGGGGTTTTCTTATCAAGCTTGCAACATTTTTCTGCAGATCTTCATCTAGTTTCTTCAATTTTGCATTTATTTCTACAGTTAATGAATCTATTGTGCAAAGCTTCTTCAAAATAGTCAGTATCTTCTAAATAATACCTTCAATTTCGCTTACAGTTTCAAATAGTTTCACCTTGTGAATCGCCACTTCTTGGTTGATCTTTCTTGTGATCTTGTATTACATCTTTGTCTCAGCTCTCTCTTCTATCTTTTTCTCTGCATCGGTGGTAGGAGAATTGATGTGCTTAGTAAGGGATGTAAGTTGGTCAATGTTGGGAGTAGACTCATCAACAATGACATTAGGTACAACTTTCATAAGGATTTCTTTCACATCCTCTAGCACATGTTTATGTTTGATTTCTTGCCTCAACTTCTCCTAAGCTGCTTTTTGGGTACAGAGTTCTCCATACCTCCTTAGAGCTTTGGGGTCCAAATTTTTGGGGTCGCATGCAGGTATTTCTATCACTTCATCTAGTGTGATTAGACCTTTCCCATGTTTCTTCTTCTTCATTTTTTCCTGTTTACTTGATGTAGAGGATTGGGCACAAGGAACTAGAGCCTTTTTCTCTCAATTTGACTTTTTTTGCTCGGTGGATACACTCTCTTCTTTGTCCTGCCCCTTTGCAATGCCATCGGTCTGAGGTCCTAGGGCTTGTGGCCTTGTGTTGGTAGTAGAATAATCTACTTTAGTTTCATCTTGAGTTTCTTTTTCATCTGTCTCTATGTTTGCAGTCTCTGTTTCTCCTTCTTCACCCTTGTCTTCTGTTGTATCCATTTGTTGTTTAGGTAGTGTGTCCTCAATTTTCTCCTTGGCAGAAATATCAATGGCTTGAACTAAAATCAGTAAGTTACGTGGTACAATTGTTGTAGCTACCTCAGTGGCCTATGATTCTTCTTTATTCTCGGTAGCAGTAGTGATATATTCATCTTCTTTAGCTTCATCATTGGGGTCTCCTATAGTGATATCCTCAATCAATACATCTTCTTCCCCAGTTATCCTTATCATCTTTGGAGTTTCTTCTTTTTTCAGTTTGTCTAGCAGGATAAAAATCTTCAACATAAGTATTGTCCTCTGGTTTCTTAGTGTCTAAGATGTGTATAGGCTCATCAACTGGGCTTTGTGTTGTAACATCATCATCATCAGTTTGTACATCTTTTCCTCTTCCTATTACACTCTTCTTAGTAATAACTACGAGTGCAGTTTTCTCTGGTTCAGATTTAGATTTTAAGATCTTAGTCTATATCTCCTTTCTTTCCTCATGAACTTCTTGAAGTTTACCTTGTAAAATATTCAATGCTCTTCCTTTCATTAAGAATTTATTTTCATATGCTTTCATCATTTCTTCAATCTCTTGAATGGGTAGATTTGACATTGCCAAAATCAGTGACCTTTCTCGCATTTTCTTCTCAGTGTGCAAAGCATAAGTCCGCTATGCTGAGATTTTATCATACAATTCCTTGGGAATGTTGTTTGCAAATTCTACTAGCAATCTCTTGGATTTGATCATCATACCAATCATTTCCTCTTCTAGCTTATCTTGATCTTTTGCATTCATGGTTGCATATCTATGGATTTTAGGATGACCTAGTCCTCCTTTTTCTTTTATGCCCTGTGCAATCTCATCAATTGACTGTGCTTTATTTACAACTACTTTAAATTGACTAGTATCTTCATACTCAAAATCTACATCATCCTTATTCCTTATCACTTTTCTTCTCTTTTTGGGTACCTCAGTAGATGCTTGTGTACCTCTCTTTTTTCAGATAGGTCTTTGTTGGTGTAGGCCTTGTTATTTTTGCAACTCCTCATTTCAGAGGTGGGGAAACACCTATAGAGGACCTTGTCCTTTCTTGTGTAGGAGTATCTTCCTATTTCATTTTTCCTTTCATTATTTTTACTGGCTCTACCTGTATCTCCTTGCCTAGACAAGGATCAACATGGGAAGAAATAGACCAGGGGGACAAGGTAGGTACTAGAGAGGGATAGAAAAAATAAAGAAACCAACCACATGAGGGGAAGAGAGCTTAGGAATTTGGTTGCGGTGAAATCTGAGGTTGGAAAGAAGAGGGTACCACGAAGAGCTAAGAGACCATCCTTCGTCATGGTTGAGGTTTAAGGGATGGTTACTGATCTCAATGGCTTCTTTGAGCTTCCTCTTGAAGTTCTCTTCTTTAGACAAAATTTGAGTGTTTTCCAGATATATGTGATTCTTTGTGGCAAAGCAATGCTCAACTAAGGCTGATTTTGAGACCTGCTCATGTCTAGTGTCTGCAATATGCTCTTTGATCAGGGTGCTAAAAGATTGACTTGTTTCACCAATGTAAGGAGTGCCACATGAGCATACAACCTTATAAACTCCTGAATCAAGAAGGATGTCTTTGGAGTCTTTGAAAGGGGAGACAAAATTCCCAAGGGTGGACACTGGCTTGAAAGCACACTGAAGGCCTCTTTTTTGGAGGATTTTAAAAATTTCATGAGAGATGTCTTCAATAAAGGGTAGGGAGGTGAAGGATGAGGGGGGTTGGTGGGTAGGGTTGGGAGGATGATGGGTCAGATTGGGGTTGACTAGGAAGCGATTCTTAGCTTGGTTAAGAGTCCTTGATATTTTCTTGTTGAACCCATTTAATTTGAAGACTTTACGAAGATGGATCAACTCATGCTCAAGGTTTTCCTCATCACATATGCCGAAGGCTCTAATGGCTAAGCCTTCTGCATATGTGATGACGAAAACCTCGAGTATGAGTTGACCCATCTTCATCAAGTCTTCAAATTAAATGGGTTCAACAACAAAACAATCTCGAAGGATATTAGCCAAGCTAAGACTCGCATCCTAGCCAACCCCAATTCGTCTCATCATCCTCCCAACCCTACCCACCAACCCCCCTCATCCTTCACCACCCTTCCCTTTATTGAAGGCATCTCTCATAAAATTTCTAAGATCCTCTAGAAAAGAGGCCTTCATTGTGTTTTCAAGTTGGCATCCACCCTCAGGAATTTCATCCCCCCTCTCAAAGACTCCAAAGACATCTTTCTTGAATCAAGAGTTTATAAGGTTGTATGCTCATGTGGTACTCCTTACGCTAGTAAAATGGGTTGAGCTTTTAGCACTCAGATCAAAGAGTATATTGTAGACATTAGACATGAGCGAGTCTCAAAATCAGCCTTAATTGAGCATTCCTCTGCCAAAAAGCATCACATATGTCTGGAAAACACTCAAATTTTGTTTAAAGAAGAGAACTTCAATAAGAGGAAGCTTAAAGAAGCCATTGAGATCGGTAACCATCCCTCAAACCTCAACCGTGACGAAGGATGGTCTGTTAGCTCTTTGTGGCACCATCTTCTTTCTAGCCTTAAATGTCACCGCTACCACATTGCCTAAGCTCTCTCCCCCTCATGTGGTTGGTTTCTTTATTTTTTTATCTCCTTATCTGGCACCTGCCCTGCCCCCCTAGTCTCTTGCTTCATGTGTCTCTCCTTGTCTAGGCCTTTGAGTCCTTCTCTTGCATCTTAGTTCTTCCCTTTCTTCTTCTTTATTCTCTATTTTTCCTCCTATCATTATGTCATCTCATCTGCTTTAGCTTCCTCCTCTCTCCCTCTTATTTTCTTGGTGGAGTTTCCTTTAGTTTTGTTTCTGAGTTTTCTTAAGCTTCTCTTATTATGTGTCTTTTTCTTGTATGTCTCGCTGTTTGTCTTGCTTCGTTTTAATTTTTTGTATGTTTACATGTGAAATACACACACATGTACACTTATGTTTTCTTGTATTTTTATTTTTACTCTCTCTCTCTCTCTCTCTCTCTCACACACACACACACACATTTTTATAATTAGTTAGTTGTTTTTGTTGTGTTGTTAATCTTTCTTATTTTTTAGATTCATTGTTTGTAGTTATTTGTTTTTGGTTTGTTTATGTGGTTTTTGTCTATTTATTTTGTTTCTATATATATATATATATATATATATATATATATATATATATATATATACTTTATCCTTTCTCCTTTTGGTATATTTTACATTTTTATTAAATCTCTAGTTTTTTTTGGTATTAACTTTATTATTTTCATTTTTTTTAGTATTTTTAGTGATTTTTGGTTTGGTTTGGTTTTTTTTTAATGTAGTTTTTTGTTTTTGTTTTATTATTCATTATTTTATTTTGTAGTTGTTTGTTTATTATTTTGGTTTTTTTCTCCTTGTGTCTATGTGTATTTAATTTTTATAATTTCTTTAGTTATTATTTCTTTTATCTATTTTTTTTTAATTACTTTCATTTTTATGCTTGTTTGTTTATTGGCTAGTTTACAATTTGTTTTTATGTAATTTATGTTGTCTTCAAGTTTTTATTCAGTGGTGTTTTCTTTTTTACTTTTTTTTTTGTAGTTGTTTGCTCTTTCATTTTTCACTTTTACTCTTTTGTCAATTTTTGGTCTTGGACTTCGTGCTTGAGGTCACATCTTCTCTCACCACCCACATTTTTTAATTCTTGCTAGCTTGCATTTACTCATTTTCTTTGCTTGCACTTCTTCATCCTGATGATGGATCATAGAGTATGATCTAAAACATCAATATTGATGCAAAAAGAAAAAAACAAATCCAGAAGCTTGAAGTTTTCAATTGATGGATTGTGGAAAAATAATGAATTTAACATATATATATAGATATATATATATATATATATATATATATATATATATATATATATATATATATATATATATATATATATATATATTATAAAATAATATATATTTATAGTATTAAATAAAATATTATATTGCCTATAATAAATTTTGATGGTTTATTTATAAATTGAAGTGTCATATTTCCAATCTATATGGTCCAATAAATTTTCAACCTCTCATATACGGCTCAAAAGTGGAAAAAATGACCAATACAACCATCAAATTCTAGGCTTGCTTAGAATATTAATAAAACGTATGAAACAAAAGGCTATTTCATTGGCATGTACATATGGCCCACAAAAAAGTGTCAAAAGGAAAAGGGGAAAACACAAAATAAAATATTTTTTTATATATTTTTTCAAATAAGAGTTTGATGTGATAGTTATAAAAAGTGTAAGGGAGCTAGGAAGAGCAATGAGTGAGGAAAGGAAAAAGGAAAGTCTTTTGACCAAATCAGAGCTTAGAGGGAAACATCTAAACAACAAACTAAAATACATGGCTTACCAAGGGAACACTTAATTTTTTTCTCTCTTAATTGTCTTTATATAACATGTGTTTTAGTGTGCTATTTAACCACAAGTCTCTTTAAACTTGGCCAACGATATATGATGCACCTTCAAATAAGTTTATGAAATGGTGTGATTTTATCATGATTAAATGCAACAATTATAGCGAACAAGAGTGGCAATGTTGGGAGCAACGACTATTAAAGGTAGAAGAATGTTTTAGAGACCATTATTTTATGAACCAACTTTCCTTAACAAAGTAGGAAATGAAACTCAAGGTTAATGGTAATAAGTGCTCATCATGGATTTAAATTAATAATTAATCGATAAAAAAAAGGTGCGATCATGATTAAGATATGATATGTCAACCTCAAAAAAAGCAAACATAAATTTTGTGGTGGTTTGTTTAAGAGTTTATGTTTATATATTAAGAGGTGCAATCCACTTCTAAGTGGTGACTTCTCATATGAAGGGAGGAGACTCTTGAGAGAAAAGTTAAAAGATATATATGCATATAGAAATCAAAATTGGAAGAGATGTATTGTGAGAAAAGAAGATAGTGTACATACACCAAAGAGGGAGAGGAAAATGTAAAGAATATTATTTCTGGGGTGTATAAGAAGAGAATGAGCAGATTCTCAAGAAGAGATTAAGATTTCTTAAAGTGAATGTTTTATCAAATTTGTGAAAGCAAATTATAGTAGAATCTTTGTATTGAGGTTCGTGCCTCATTTTTGGTAAAGTTGATGCTTCATATTTAGAAGTTGGTGTCTACATTTAGAAGTGGAAGTTGGTGCTTCTAGTAGATCGATGCCCACAAATTATGTTAGGGGTTGGTGCTTACATATAATTGTAAAAGGAGATGTTAATATTTAAGCATTTATTGTGATTTTTCCATTAGAGTTTCCACATAAATTCTTGTATTTTTGGTGTTCTTATTTGATAAAATTTGGATGTGTGTTGATTAAGTTTAAAAAGGACACCACTATTACTTAATCAAGTTTTAAAAGATTGAAATCCATTGATATATTTATTCACCCCCACCCCTCTTAGTATATTTGTGCTCTTCAATCTCATCATCTTGAACATCACCAATGAGTTTAGATATCTTTGAAGAAACCCCTCCATTGAAATCACCATGCTCATCATCACTTGGGTTGTACTATACATTTGGATATTGATCCAAGTTCTCTTGAAGAAACTCTTCTAATACATGTATTGGCACTTTTATGGGAGATTCCATATGTTCATAATCATCAGACTAACTCCTTTAGGCATAGCTAATGGAAGATGGACATGTAAATCTTTAGCCTTTCGAGGATGATCTCTGCAAAACTCTTGATGTTTGAAGAGAGATATAAATGCCCAACTTCATCATTAGTCACCACATTGCTACTAAATATCAAAGGATGACTGTCCACATCAATTATCCTATAGGCTTTATGATTGTCATTGTACTCTGTGAGCATCAAATTTTACTCTTGGAGTCAAGTTTGGTTGTTTTAGCATCTGGAATCTAAGCATTAGCAGTAGAATTAAAAGCCTTCAAATGACTCACTCTTGATTTCCTCCCAAACCATGCTTCATCTTGGGTCTTCTCCTTCAATTCCTATGTCAAAGACTTGTTGAGAAGGAACATTATAGTACAAACTACCTTTGCCCAAAACTTATTAGAAACACTTTGATTCTCCAACATGTACTAGATGAATTCCATAATTATATGGTTCCTCCTCTCAACTACGCCATTCTATCGAGGAGTACATGTTGTTGTGAATTACCATTTGATGTTATATTTAGTACAAAACTCAATGAATCTATTAGAATGTAATTCCCTCATCATCAAACTTGAGAGTTGTGATGGCACATCATGACCTTTTCTACTAATGACTTGAACTTTTAAAATTCATTACACACTTTTGATTTTTCTTTTAGGAAAAATACCCATGTTTTCCTATTGTGACCATCTACACACATGAGAAAATACATAGCACCAGTGATTGATGTTGAATTCATTAGTACACATATACTACATAAACTAAATGAAAGATCTTATGTGCTTTCTAAGCCTATTCTTTTTCAAATGAATTTTTGTACCCCTTTTTTGCTTGTAAAGCTTTGCAAACACCTTGTATATTTTGTTGGATCTTAGGTTACCTTCAACCATATTCTCTTGAGCCAATTGAGAGAGATAAGATAGGTTGAAATGTCCATAATGATGATTCCATATAGTATCAATAGTAGAAGAACTTTTTGCAACCAATGCACGCCCCCGAGCTTGATACAAACCATAATATTTTTTACCAAGCGTGATGGTTTTCTTGGATCCCTTGTCAATACTATGGAACTTGTGTGCACTAAAAATGATGTCCAACTTGGGATGTAGACACATCCCAAATTACTAAGCGTCATTACCAAAACATGGTATACAAGAGGAAAACAAGAGATTTAGTGAATCAATCCTTATTGTGTGATAAATAATGAGAAGCTCCAAAGTCAATGTAGCATGAAAAAGGCTTGGAGTTATTTGCTAACCATTTAGCCATTAAAGAAAAGAAGGTTGACTCTTGCTCATAATCCTTTGCAATATAAGCCTTTGGTGGAGGCCCTCCTTGGTTGGATTTTTTAACAACCAACCTCTTTTTGCAGTAGACAAAGTTCACCATAATAATGCCATGTGATATTTTTTAGGTTTGTCAAAGTATATTCCTTTTGTCCTCAACCTTTCTTCTAAGGCCACTTGCCTTTTCCCTTATCCTTTGCCGCAAAGGTTTGTTACATACTCAATAACTTAATGTTTTTTCAACATTATAGCTAACATGTCTTCTTCTGTTGTGAGACCAATAGATCTTAATTGATCATGAATGTAGTTGATCTGAATCAAATGATGTTGCAAGGACACTCCTTGACCAACATAATCAAGAATAACATATTCTTGAAGAAGCTCATCCCTTTATTCAATGTCTTGTGTAGATGTCGGTGGTGTTTTTGAATCTCACGAGAAAATTATTTTGAGGGAATCTCCAAAAGCATTTCATCTGTGATGAGTAATTTAATGAACATGATGGTTTCATAATTGCACTCATTAAACTTGTCTTGGCCTTTACCTGTATTCAAAGATAAAGAGTGTCCTATATTTCAAGGTGTTGTAATTTTTGCCAATGAACCTCTGGCTACTTTCCAACACAATGTGAATGAAGCAATCCCTCTTGTATGTCAACAATCTAGAAAATGAAATGCTCACTATTTTGGAAAAAAAAACATCTTCAAAAAATAGGATTTGTTTTACAAAACACCAACAAGAGAAAACCCACAATTTTATCAATTTTTTTTTAATAATTTACCAAAAATTCAAGTGAAAACCTAGCTTACAACACACACAAAAAGATGCCAAAACCTACCATGAATTTGTAAAAATTGGTCAAAATAGGCATGAATAGAAACCCTAGTTGCACGCTTGTAACCTAATCAAAAACTAAAGAAAAAATGTTAAAATACCCTAGTCACCAAAGACCAAAACAAAATGCATATTCAACTAAAAATGTGGTAAATATCAACAAAAATACCTTTGAAAAATGTGTCATCAGTGAAGGAAATTGCACAACCCAAACAAAACTCAATAAAAACTGTTGAAATCAATAGAAACAACTTACAACTTTTCTAAGCAAATTGACAACAAAATTCTTCACACAAGTAAAATACGTTTTTTTAATGAAACTAGTAATATTTGGATAAAAAAATTATCCAAAATTGTTTAATAAATCCTCGAAAAGCCTTGCTAATTTTTCATAGAAAAAAATCATGATTTTCAACAACTAACACAAGCAATATACCTTGAATTCTATAAAAAAAATTGACCAAAAACCTTTTGAAAAGTTTTTAAGAATTTCAAGTAAACAAAATTCCCCAGAAACTCTTTTCATGTAAACATATAATTACATTTGGTAAATCCTTTGTCACCAATCCCGAGGTTTCTTCAAATCCCAAGCTCTAATACGATATTACAAAAATTAATTATATAAACAATGATTACCAAGATATTTAATATAACAAAGGAGCAAAAAAATCCTTACATAAATTGTTGTAAACAATTTATCCTATAAGAATAAGATCATCAACTAAGAGAAAGCGATAACAACAAAAAGAATAAAAAATACTCAAGTCTATCGTAACTAACTATTTGACCATGAGAATGAAATACTACAATATTTTCTTCATATTTATAGTGGATTACAATAATTTGTGTGATCATACATTTAAATTGAAATTCACCTTCAACAAAGCAACTACATGCGAACAGATCCAATTTGTCAAATTTGCCTAGAGCCCAAACTTGGCCCAAGCATGCCTCAGGGGGTTTTGAGCTTTAGTGGGTTGCCTCTATATCACATGCTATCATCCTCACTGACTATAACTTGTAATATAGGGATGTGGCAAATCAATCAACACACTTCTCTACAATGGACTCAAAGCAAGTGTAAAACTATGCACATGCATTTCAAAGTAGAATATGCAATAAATACAATTGAAAAACAAATCCAACTTATGGTTTTGATTAGATAAGCACAAGAAGGATCCAAACTCATTACATATCAACCATCAAGGAAAAAGGAGTGAATCTTAAAAGATGTGACATTGGGAAAAGAAAAACAAACTAGCAACTAGAAAGCTTTTGATCGAAGAGGGGAACTGGCGGGAAACAAGGGTCCTCACCTTAAACTTGAGACTTCTCTTTCACAATACATGAAAGAGAATGATAAGAGGAAGAACCTTTCCTCCTACGAACCACATTCCAAGTGATATTATTGTTCAAGATCCAATTACAATGGGAGATGAGAGGTGACCCCATCACTAGGGGATCAACATCTAAAGGAATAACAACTAAGAGTCCAGGCGAAAGATTGGTACTACTTGCAGTGGTAGACTCAAATTGAGAAGAAACATTTAGAATAGTAGGATTTGAATATGTAATAGCATGAGCTATAGTAGGGATGTGGTGATCAAGTGGACTGGTATGAACCATAGTAGGTTGAGTTAAGAGAAAGTAACAAAAACAATAGGAGTCAAAGATGTAGTAGGGGATCTATGGCAAGGGCTTAAGCAACATTTGAAGTAGGACTCACATCAACATCCTAGGAAAAGCTATCAATAGAAGAGGAAGGAACCTCAATTGTCAAGCAATCTTCTTTGGCATTTTTTTTCCAAGTAGCAGTTCCTTGTGGCACAAAGAACATCCCACGACCAAGTGACCAATATGAAAGTAATGGCGACACCTAAAAGGGAGACCCTCATAATTGAGCAGTTATAATCAAGGTCTATCCCGCACCATCACAACCACATCCCTATGGAGGAGTTTAGAAATGTCAATATCGACCAAGATGCGATGAAGGTAGAGTGGCCCATGTGAGAGATGGAAGAACCAACTTCCAAAAAGTGAACAACAACATTATCGATGACCTCATAACAAGACTCTTCTCAGAATTGAAGGGGAAGATTTGGGAGTCAAAACCAAATTGGGCACACATGAAGTGGTTCAATGAAAGAGTTAAAGGAAGAATCAACTACTCTCCCCAATCCCAATGTTGATCCAGCTCTAAGTTTTTATCCTAGGAAGAGGAAAATCCAACAATGAAAAAACCTTTATCATTGGCAAATAGCTCAATCTTACTAGCAACAATGGGGTTCCAACAGGCTAAGACCCAACTGTGTAAATTGGGAAGTGAAGGCCAAAGATAAGGAAAATAACACACAAAGCCTCTAAAGTGGAAGAAATATCCATTATCAACAATAACCTCTCCACAAACAAACACTAGAGAAGGTTTGGCACAAGTGAGAAAACTGATCTCCCACAGACAAGCAAGAACAAATTTAGCAACTTGCACAAAAGTTTGAATGGCTATTGAAGAATGACCAACAATAGTAGCAAAAGCACCGTTAGATCCTTTTCCTTGAAAATCCAATTTATGGTTAAGAACAACTTCTTGCAACTTTTGCATGCTTTGGTAGACCAACATCTTTAACATACACATACAAATCATTAGTGGAACAAACAAAGCCACATTAGTAGTAAGAAAGATGTCATCATATTCATTTGCATTTTTCTAAGCATGAAAGCGTCATTGTGTAAAAGGGCACGAATGGTGTGCATGGAATAATGAAATAATCAACAATCATAGAGTTCAAACAAATGTGGCCACCATAAAGGATGCAAACTTCAACCATGCAAAATTCAAACAACTTAAAGTGTGTGTGTAGACGCGCACACACACATGTGCATATGTGTGTATGCACAGTACACTACTATCTTGTAAGTGTACATATCAAATACTTAAAATGTGTTTCCCAAAACAACAAAACTAGCTAATATTTTGTTGTGTAGTACTAAATTACTTGTTAGACATTGAGCATTTTAGTAAAAACCTTTTCCCAAAACATAAAGATTGCCTAGTAAGAAATATTTTCACAAACAATTGAAATTGAAATGAATTTAACATTAATGTCCACTAATTACAAACAACCCTCAAAATGGCTATAATTAAGATTGTGATTTATATCTCAAATGTCATGTCGCAAATTAAAAATGATGGCACGTATACAAAAAATGGATGAAACTAAGATGAGCTTTAGAGACTAGAGAATAGTTGAGTAAAATACTAATATGAAACAATGCATCCCTACTATTGTTTCTAGCATTCAAAGTCAAATCAAATAATAATAGGTGTAAGAACAATATTATCAAGCTAAGAACGATTAGCATAATGGTGACCACAATCAATAATTGAGTAGATTCAAAGAAGTGATGAAATTGAAAAAAACCTATTTATAATATCTTGACAAGTTTTCTCATTGTTGAGTCAAGATTTCAATGAAAAGAACTACATATTTTTGTCCTTGTAATATCTTGAAAAAAAATAAAACATTCTAAACCCAAAAGGGAAAGCATGTCTACAATTAATATCATTATTTGTTGGCATCAATACATAAATTTTCTCTATTGAGTTCAATGTTTACATAGCTTCTTAAACAGAGAGTTGAAGAAATAATAACTATTGAGAGAAAATCTTCAATTTATCCATGTGATAGTAAATATAGTTATGAATGATGCTATGTCAAATATAAATCTCATGATATTAATATAGCTTAATGAAATCAACACTTCTAGTGATCTTAGGTTCTATTCATCTTGAAACTATTTGCATATAAAAATTTAAAAATTTAAAAACATAACATAAATGTTTTTGATAAAGTAATGCAACAAGACATGGGTGTTGTCCCTTTACAACCAAGCCCAGAAGGCAATTAATAGAAGAAGCCACATCAACAACAAACAAACATTATCAACACAATAACATCATCAACAATTATACATAATCAGCATATTAACCACCCAGAGAGAATCAAAAGCAGCCACCCTAGCATCACTATAAAAACACAAAAAGGAATAGAGCATCACTAGCATCACTATCATAACATTAATGTTATGTACATAATTAACACAAATAAATAACAAAAAGTAGGCGACCAAAGTAGCAGTGATAATTCAAGATATCATTAGTTCCTCAAAATCAAAGTTATATGCATGTACTTAATTTTTAATACTATTATTTTTAGAAAAGCTTTAGAAGCCACACAAAATTTCTTTAATGCCCTAATGCATGTCCAAGAAGAACCCAAAGATTACATATAATTACAGTGAATTTCAACATTAACATGTAACCTTGAGGCAAGCATTTGACGAATGTCAACCTAAAATTAGATTTAAAAAAAAACTCTATACAACCAAGTACAAAAGTGAAGAGCTTGTTTGAAAGAATGGAGCCTTCTAGTGCTAGGTTTCAAACTATTGACAAAGGAGATGGAGTATGAATTGATGTTTAACGACAATGTGGTACATACATAAATCAGCATAAGCAAGTTTGAGGCAACCCAACTTGAATACAGAAAATGAGATGGAGGTTAAATTGGTGTTGAATAACATGGTACATACGCAAACCAATAAGATTGCAAATTTGGGGCAATGCAACTTGAATACACAAAGAAGAATGAGATTTGGATTGTTTATTTGACAACCAACATAAGTGCCAAGGTTTCTAAGTTGCTTCTGAGCTTCTAATTTGGCCCAAGGAATTGCAAAAAATTTAGTCAAATGGAAATGTTGGCATTAAATATGATCAAGTCACAATTATCCAAACTCCCATATCACAAAGAAGGATAAAATAAGATTGTAGAGTAGCTATTCAAACAAAGAAACTAATAGGACAATATGGCATGCCAATATGCACCAAGGAAGTTGGTACTGATTGGATTCCATTTAATGTTAAAAAATGTTAAGACAGCAACCCATGGAAGATAGTGTCAACTCAAAGAGGTTCTTTCAACATCAACTGAAAAACCTAGCCATGGGGATCCCTATATAAGCATTAATGCAGGGGCATGATGAAAATCAAGAAAGTGGAGGGGAGTTCTAGAAGGAACTATGCTAGAGTGAAGCTCAAGAAATTGTTGGATTTGTGCAGAAGAACGTTTGGATGAGGCATAATTTAATGAGTTGCAAGACTAGGCGAGTTCGGTAAATAGGCTAAGTAAGAAGCATTCCTAATTGAAGTTGAATTACATATTGTATCTTCCCTGTATCCTTAGCCCAAAGGGGCCACTGTGCTCATCACTATTGCTGACCCTGATGAATGTTTTAAATCCTTGATTCACTTTTATTCTCAAAGTGTAGTTTCACAATGGTTATATTTTTTAATTTATCTCAGATAGTATAGGACTTTGGATGCTCTACATAGTGAGACCTCACTGATCAGATGGCTAGAATGTTCATATACTAATGTTGTTCATCTATTTAAATGTGGCTTCATTTTGGTTCTCTTGCACTAGCAAAGATTATGGTATTTAATATCACATGTAAAAATTCATATTGTCAAGAAGAAAAAAGTCTAATTGATCATTTATAAATGTCTCGAGTCATTCATATAAGTATTTTATTGCATTAGCCCATGACGGGTAGGTGAGTTGGCTTGGGCAGTGGGTTTGATCCCCACTGGTCTCGAGTTTGACTCCCTGAACCCGGTGTTTAAATGGTGTGTGTAATGTATGGGCCCTTACCCACACCCCAAGGGATTAGTCTCGCCTCAGCTCGCCTCAAAATGAGTGCTGGGCTGGGTCGCAGGGATACCCTCAGCACCAAAAACAAAAAAGAAAAAAAAAAGTATTTTGTTCCATTAACTGGAAATATACCCATTTACTGAATCCTGGAAGTTAATATCTAAATAATTAGATCCTAGTCCAAGTATGCACCAGAATTGGAGACAATTCTTCCAATAACCTTCAAGGCTGGGCCGTAGGACTTAGAACTGTGTAATTGACTTTGATTTGCACCACGATAAAGTAAATATCTCCTAGTCTGAGAATATAACAGAATCGATAACAATTCATACAATAGCCTCCACAATTCAGCCATGGTATTTAAAAATGCATAAGTTGCTTTGACGTACACCACAATAAAACATCTGATCAAAATATTATCAGATCATTTTAACACGATCTATAAATTATTTTGCTACATAGAAAATATATTCATTGCAGATAGCTGCAAAAAGACCAAAAGGATCATACAAGCTGTCACAAGATCCAGGATATCAAGCCTAGATTGAAAAATTATATATAGCTAGGCAAAATGGTAGAAGCAAATCAGAGAAACAATTAAATATAGCATGCTTAATACTCCTTTATTGTTGAGTAAACACCTATGTGAAGATTCACGTTTGTTTTCCTATCAGAACAAGCCTCAAAGTTATTCCAGCATATCGTAGCGTAGGTCAGCATGTTTAAAAATAAAAGACTAGCGAAAATAATGTCTTTAATTTCTATAGTGACAACTAGATAGCATAAGTCAAGCAATAGATTTACAATTTAGTTAAAGAGGACGAAGAGCATAATAATATAATATATACGTTGCTACTTTTAACTTAACTAGGTTTCTTTTATATTAAATTCATTTCACAATAAAATACTATCGATGAAAAGAAAAGCAATACATCTCGTGCAGATAACCATAATAATCAAGTGATAACAGGTGCATTCAAATCTTCCTCACAATATTATGCACACATTTCCAAAACATATGCAGTGATAAGCATATTACCTTTGCAGCAAAGGGTCAGAATACCCTTGGAAGTAGGCATCACAAAAAATGTGATAATTTCTGATACTAAAAGATGCTGACAAAATTCAGGACGTAAATATACCATTCAAATCTGGGACATAATAGCAGATTTGCCTGACCTGGTTAATTGTTGAGCTAAAGAGGCACTTTCTGTTTTTGTATCTATTCACAAATCATACAAAGAAGATGGCAATGAATTATAAGTCTTCACTGTTCCAAATGGGTCAGTATTCTGTTAATCAAGACTTCTTTTTTTCCCGTGAGTGGCAAATTGTGAGCAGTTAGATAGTACTTTAGTTCAACCACAGTCAGATTTTTAAGCTGCAAATAAACATGAAAGGTTAATATCAAGCCCTTTGTTAACTTCATTTTATAACATAATGCCACAAAGAAAGGGTAAAGAAGATTATTTCAAGAGGAATGACCTTCTGAGTTTCTGCAAGTTCAGTCCAGTTATAGTTCCCTGCTTCCTTTGCTGCTACTCCGGTTAATGCTTTTCTCTTTTTAGAAGCTTCATCCCCCTTAGTTTTAGTGTTTACTTCAAAGCTGTAGTTTGAGCCATATACAACATCTTTAAACTCCTGAACAGCATTCGCAATTCCCGGTCTGAAAATTTAAGAACATATACCGAGGAATTAGAAATTAGAGCACATGTTCTTATGATGTCAAATAGTTTGCCTATGAGAGCTAGGATCACTTCAAATGATTGCTGAAATGTCGTCCTTATTTGAATAAGATAATACCTTTGCATGCTTTCTTCATCTGGCATGGTCTCATCTTTTGTCTCTGGCAGATCTTCATTCTCACCAAGGGCCAATGCTTGCAATATGGCATAATGTCTTTGCAAAGCTGCAAACATGACAGGTATATTAGCATCCAAAAAACTAAGACAACGGAAAAAAAGAATTGCAAAGCACAATAAAGAAGCAATTTGGAAATGATCAAACACCTTATTGTTTCCTTTTACATAGATGTGTTTAGGAACATGAGATTTCCAGTCCATAATATTTAATTCTTTAAAAGCTTCTGGATTTTACTCTAGAGACATTTTCCATCAACATTTCAGATCATACTCCATGATCCATCAGCAAGATGCAAGGATCCAGAGAAGAGATAAATGAACTGTGAAAATGATCATATTTATCTTCTCTGGCTCCCAAAGTCCTGACAATGGATCATGGAGTATGATCCAAAATGCTGATGAAAAATATATGTGCATACATTTTCATATAATCTAGTAGACACAAAATAGACTAACTCACAGAAAATTTTCAAATCTTGGGGATAAAAGAAAAGCACTACAATTGACAAAAACATTAGAACAGAAACTCAAATAAGTTAAAATGCTTTTAAGTTGTCAGTCACCACTCAAGCTTATAGTGACATGGTAAGGCGCACTTTAATTCAACTCTCCATGATAGAAAGAAAATGGAAAAAACTAAGATAGATCAATGTATCATGGTTACATGTTGTCTTTGCAGAGTACAGAAAAGTCTTGCCAAATCTCACAACACACTACCTGGCTAATACACTGACTTTTGGTGATCTTTGGAAAATCCTTTAACCATGGCCTGGCATTATGACCAAACCATATAATAGACAGAACTACACTCTAGAAGTCAGCCACATGAATAATATTTAATGACGATCTTTTTTCTATGGCACTGAACTAAACTAGGCTAAGTTTCAGTCAATCTAACATTCTTAACTGACTCAAGTCTCCCAAGTTAAGAAAAAATGACACAAACAGGGTAAATGTATTTCTGAAATGTTAATAATTAGGGGAAGAGCACCAGTAACTGCATACCAACTTCGTGCACCTGTAGAGCCTAAACTTGACGATTTTTGGGGGGTTGTGTTCGTATGTGAGTTGATACCTTAAAAAACATTTCTTGCCTTTCGGGTATTAACGAAGCTCCCAGTAGAGATTATCAAGAGTCAAAGGGTCAAAAAGAGGCCATTTCAAAATGCCCCCCGATATCCACTCAAAGATGCACCAATAGCCATTCACTCAAAAATGCTAGTACTTGTGGACACATGTCCCATTAGTTGTGCACAAACATCCCAATAATGGCATACAATTGGGCCAATTACCAACCCAAAAAGCTAAAAAAAGATTGGCAAAATGTACGGTCATTGGAACGTGCTCGGTTACTGGTGCTCTTCCCCTACACAAAAATCCCTCTAATTAATGCAAATGTGATTAGAAACCAATTGTTTTCCACTTTGTTCGTGTACATTGAAATGTTAACAAGGGCGAAGCGCAACAGTTCAGTCCTAATCTTCACCTATTCCAATATCCTGAACTGAAACATAGTAAGATTGAAAAGATTGAACTAATGACCTTGAATCATCATCTGCTGATGGCTGTCATAAGGAAGAAATATACTTTTTTAATGTCTAACCCAGCATGCAAACTATTCTCCCAAGTGCATTGAGAAGCTTTTGGTAGAAAACCGGGTAAGTATTTCATCTGAACATTTTAGATCACACTCCATGATCCTCAGTGATACTCTCCTCAACCCGATGAAGGATCATGGAATGTGATCCAAAATGTTGATACAGAAAACCTGCACGCAGATTTCTAGCAGAAGCTTGCTAATGCACTGTACAAATATCATGTCTTTAATATTCTCCTATCTCTTTCCTATTGGTTTTGATATTCTCTAGCCTAACTTTGTGCTGTCATAGAGTAATCCTCAAAACAACTACAGTGCCTAAGGCATGTAAGACAATTTTTCCAAGTTGCAATGAGATAATAACAATGCAGAACAAGAAAGAAAGAATAAAAAGAAATAGATAGTTACCCTTGGTTCTGTGTACAATAATATTTTCATAAGCATACTTAATTCGACATTTTTTAGAAGCTTTTCCACACTAAAGTCTAAATTTCAATTGGAAAAATTATGAGAAAATACATCAATATTTACTTCAGCATACCAGGGTTTGAAATCTGATAAACAGAAAACTCCCTCAGTTCCAATTTTTTTATCATAGTAGTGGCCTTGTCTATTTGCTCTTTAGATGCTCGAGGTACAGGACCATCCATGGACATGTGAAGCTGCATATTTTCAAGATAGGAATCTAGGTGAAGACTACAACAAGCAGTTTGAAAAAACAAACAAAAAGAACCAGAAAAAGAATAAGTACTTATATAACCACATAAGTTGCATTGAAATTTCTAAAGAAGTTATGATATCAATCCCTGCCTTCTCAATACGTCGAATATCATCTGAATAAGGCAGATAGATCATATGCAGCCCTGGAGGATCAATTTGACCACTTGAATTTGTTACTTCTTCCTGCAATAAAACAATTTAAACCTAACAATGTCATTGCTTAGAAATTCAGAAGAAAACAGGAGCAAAAGAAAGAAACCTATACATCATATTGGAGAAACCAGTTTGAGGCAGTTCTCATAAATAATCAACAAATATAATGCTGATAAGTCACTACTTCCATTGATATTTGTTTAGGGAAAGACTGCATCAAGTTGTTAGCTTCCCTTTATTTTTAAAACTTTCTCGAGATTGGAATTGTTGAAGGTAAATTTAATTTATTTATCTAATTTTAATTATGCCATGTTCAATATGTATATAAATTTATAATGTTTTTTAATAAATAATTTTTTAATGTGTTATTATCATGATACTTGGTTGCTGAGACCTGATTTGCATCTCATACAATTGTTATGACACAAGTTTTGAAGGTGTGAGAAGCATTGGGTCAAATGGTTCATGGGGTGTTTGGAAGCAGTCAAATTTCAGAGAGGGCCCAAAAGTTCAAGTCATGGATCTTGGATGATGATTGGTGGGTTCATGTGCAATGTATGGGATTTCATTGTGCCTATCATGACTATGCCCTGGTTTGCCAATACAGATGCACCATGTTTGGGGGATGTCTATGGTGGCATGGGCATGGAGATAGAGAAAATAAAAGTCATAATAGAAAAAAAAAGAGAATGACCCAAAAGAAACCTTTTTCAAAAGGGTCGAATCAATTATCCTTCATCGTTAGAATAAGATGACCACACCATTGCACCTCCTTGCATATGCACTATCTCTGAGGTACTATAGCAACAATGTACTTTCCTTGGGAGCTTACCACCATATAGAGATTCTGAAGTTGCTATTGGGTACAAGTGGGCATTTAGTACTCTTCAAAGATCCAGAAGTGGAGGAAAATGTCAGGAAAGAATTTGACTTGTTCATTTTGGGAAGAAA
This sequence comes from Chamaecyparis obtusa, assembly GCA_027943335.1. NCBI lineage: Eukaryota > Viridiplantae > Streptophyta > Pinopsida > Cupressales > Cupressaceae > Chamaecyparis > Chamaecyparis obtusa. Next base: position 202,705 of record BSBK01003342.1, read on the forward strand.
TAATACTCCTTGTGCTGTTAATGACCAATCCAAAACGGATGCTACTATATGGTGGTACCTCCATGAGATTTTATATACCTTCAACCTCTCGCAATCAAGATTCACTCACAACTTTTTTTTGTTTTTTATTTTACCATTTGTATTGTAGAACTAAGTTGCTGTCGGGTTCGGGTTTGAAGAACCGGTTTGCTGGTACAACAAAATTTTGAAATGGGGTTTGGGTTCATTAGTACAGAATCATGTCAAATTTATCTATCTATCTATCTATATAGATGCAGACTAGAAGCATAAAATAAGATTAAAATGTCACATAATATCATATAAAGAACAAAAACACCATAAACTTGTAATCATAGCATCATATACATCATATACTTCAAGTTCAACATCAAAATATTAAAATAGATAAACTAGTATTACTTTCAAAATATATAAACTAGTATTACTCGATATTCTTAGTTCTACAACCACTAAATTACTTGTCTAGACAATTAATTTTACTCAATTTGATCAATGAAAACATGCTTCAATAAATAAGAGCAATAGATACCTTGATAAGTAGGAGATATTTTCCACAGCAAGTCAAATTGTGATATCGCTACCAAGATTCAACTGTGTAGTTTTTTGAGTCAAACTCATTGACCCATGTTTCACGAGTAGTGGTTCACACGAACCCATCTCTCATGAGAATGAATGGAACACTTAGCACTCATTGGATCTAGGTTATGCTCGCAGAGGTGAAGCACCGGGACTTCCCGGGAGGTCACCCATCCCAATACTACTCCAGCTTGAGCGCGCTTAACTACAGAATTTCCTCCATGGTTAAACCCACTCTGCTTGCAACCCCACTTGCAAAACCTTCACCAAGTGTTGTGCCTTATCAACCACTCATTAGAAAGCCCCCTAAGTTCATCAATTGAGAAGTAGGAGATATTTTCCACAACAAGTCAAATTGTGATATTGCTATCAGGATTCAACTGTGTAGTTTTTTGAGTCAAACTCATTGACCCATGTTTCATGAGTAGTGGTTCACACGAACCCATCTCTCATGAGAATGAATGGAACACTTAGCACTCATTGGATCTAGGTGATGCTCACAGAGGTGAAGCACCAGGACTTCTCGGGAGGTCACCCATCCTAGTACTACTCCAGCTTGAGCGCGCTTAACTATGGAGTTTCCTCCATGGTTAAACCCACTCTGCTTGCAACCCCATTTGCAAAACCTTCACCCAGTGTTGTGCCTTATGAACCACTCATTAGAAAGCCCCTTAAGCTCATCAATTGATAAGTAGGAGATATTTTCCACAGCAAGTCAAATTGTGATATTGCTATCAAGATTCAACTGTGTAGTTTTTTGAGACAAACTCATTGACCCATGTTTCATGAGTAGTGGTTCACACAAACCCATCTCTCATGAGAATGAATGGAACAATTAGCACTCATTGGATCTAGGGGATGCTCATAGAGGTGAAGCAGCGGGACTTCCCAGGAGGTCACCCATCCCAGTACTACTCCAGCTTGAGCGCGCTTAACTACGGAATTTCCTCCATGGTTAAACCCACTCTGCTCACAACCCCATTTGCAAAACCTTCACCCAAGTGTTGTGCCTTATGAACCACTCATTAGAAAGCCCCTTAAGCTCATCAATTGATAAGTAGGAGATATTTTCCACAACAAGTCAAATTGTGATATTGCTATTAGGATTCAACTGTGTAGTTTTTTGAGTCAAACTCATTGACCCATGTTTCATGAGTAGTGGTTCACACAAACCCATCCCTCATGAGAATGAATGGAACACTTAGCACTCATTGGATCTAGGTGATGCTCACAGAGGTGAAGCACTGGGACTTCTCGGGAGGTCACCCATTCCAGTACTACTCCAGCTTGAGTGCGCTTAACTACGGAATTTCCTCCATGGTTAAACACACTCTACTTGCAACCCCATTTGCAAAACCTTCAAGTGTTGTCCCTTATCAACCACTCATCAGAAAGCCCCTTAAGCTCATCAATTGATAAGTAAGAGATATTTTCCATAGCAAGTCAAATTGTGCTATTGCTATCAGGATTCAACTGTGTAGTTTTCTGAGTCAAACTCATTGACCCATGTTTCATGAATAGTGGTTCACATGAACCCATCTCTCATGAGAATGAATGGAACACTTAGCACTCATTGGATATAGGTGATGCTCACAAAGGTGAAGCATTGGGACTTCTCGGGAGGTCACCCATCCCAGTACTACTCCAGCTTGAGCGCGCTTAACTACGGAGTTTCCTCCATGGTTAAACCCACTCTGCTTGCAACCCCATTTGCAAAACCTTCACCAATTGTTGTGCCTTATGAACCACTCATTAGAAATCTCCTTAAGCTCATCAATTGATAAGTAAGAGATATTTTCCACAGCAAGTCAAATTGTGATATTGCTATCAGGATTCAACTGTGTAGTTTTTTGAGTCAAACTCATTGACCCATGTTTCATGAGTAGTGGTTCACACGAACCCATCTCCCACGAGAATGAATGGAACACTTAGCACTCATTGGATCTAGGTGATGCTGACAAAGGTGAAGCACCGGGACTTCGCGGGAGGTCACCCATCCCAGTACTTCTCCAGCTTGAGCACGCTTAGCTACGGAATTTCCTCCATGGTTAAACACACTCTACTTGCAACCCCATTTGCAAAACCTTCACCAAGTGTTGTGCCTTATGAACCACTCATTAGAAAGCCCCTTAAGCTCATCAATTGATAAGCAGGAGTTATTTTCCACAGCAAGTCAAATTGTGATATTGCTATCAGGATTCAACTATGTAGTTTTTTGAGTCAAACTCATTGACCCATGTTTCATGAGTAGTGGTTCACACAAACCCATCTCTCATGAGAATGAATGGAACACTTAGCACTCACTGGATCTAGGTGATGCTCACAGAGGTGAAGCACCGGGACTTCCCGAGAGGTCACCCATCCCAGTACTACTCCAGCTTGAGCGCGCTTAACTACGGAATTTCCTCCATGGTTAAACCCACTCTGCTTGCAACCCCATTTGCAAAACCTTCACCAAGTGTTGTGCCTTATAAACCACTCATTAGAAAGCCCCTTAAGCTCATCAATTGATAAGTAGGAGATATTTTCCACAGCAAGTCAAATTGTGATATTACTATCAGGATTCAACTGTATAGTTTTCCAAGTCAAACTCATTCACCCATGTTTCATGAGTAGTGGTTCACAGGAACCCATCTCTCATGAGAATGAATGGAACACTTAGCACTCATTGGATCTAGGTGATGCTCACAGAGGTGAAGCACCGAGACTTCCCGGAAGGTCACCCATCCCAGTACTACTCCAGCTTGATGTTTGCCCGCTGGGGTAAACATAATATTGCACAAACATAGTATAGGAAATATAATAAACATAGAATATATCAAAGAATAATATATACTTTCATTAATCATTTCAGACTGGCAAGTACATTCATATTATAATCCATAATCATCCTTCACCTGTAGGTGGTACATATTTATATACCCGAAGGGGTCTGACCAAATGTCGTCACCCGTTCCCAACCATCAGCAACATAACTAACACCCGACGGCAACATAAACTTTACCGCTAACATCATCCCCCCCAAAAAGAAAGTCGTCTCTGACAACTCACAACAAAAGGGAGATGAAATATACCTTATAGAATAAGAAAATCACTGAAGAAGGGGCGGAGAGGCGTCCCTGAAAAAGTTGAAGTGCCGCCCTCCCCATCAATGTTGCTTCTAGTAGTTCTTGTTCCCTCACATCACACTCCTCCTGTGCTTGCACCAACCGTGTCTCCAAAACATACTTTTCAGCTGTAGCCTCCGCTAACTCTCGCTCAAACAATACTGTCTTCCGAGCCAATCTAACCTCGATAGCCACCTGTGTTGCCCTCTTCGCTTCCAACTCCTGGGTACGCTGAGCAAAGCGTCACTACTACCTCTAACCGGGTGGTTAGCTCCTCCCGAGCTATCTGTGCATCCACCAAGACAGCCTCACGTCCAACCAACACCTACTCTGAGTGCCTCAAAGCATAGTATCCCTCTCGAAAGGCTTGCTCCAACTGACTGGGCGGGGTCAAGGGGCAGCCCTCCTGCTGCCAAGACCAAATTAGCACTTTCAAACCCACACAGAAGTCCATGGAACACACCATTTTTGTGATTTTCTTCCGATCCCATACTCTTTCTGCCAACCGCTTATGTTTTCTTCACTACCTGCTATGTCCATCCCTTCGGTACACTGTTTTGATTTGTTGTCGTTTTTTTTTAGAACCTTCTCCTCCCTGTTGCCAATCCTTGCCGTCAATAACTGTATTTCATTTTCATACCGTACCCTACTTATTGGCTCTTAGCCATATGGCCCTCTTATTTTCGTTTTATACCATTTTCTCTTCCTTCTTGTCTTACCGACGGACTTGGCTGTTGGAATGCGTACGGTATTCTTCTATTCGCTGTCCCTTTCTTTGTTGGCTTCCTTCTTGCCATATGGAATGAAAAAGATGATCCTTATTTATCCTTGGCACAACCCGCATCCTTTTCCCTTTCAAGTTTTTGCTTTCTCTACTCCTGTCGTACTGTCGTACGGGTGTGTCTTAACAGCTGCGTTTGGATCGTACAGGTCTGTGACTTACTTTCCTGGCCGTATGGCCCGTACGGCAATATCTGCCTTTCCGTACGTTGTGTGCTTGCGCGGTATCCCTTCGTTGCCGTACGGTTTTCCTTTCCGCCCCTATGTTGTGGCTGTACGACCATACAGAAGTGCTGGTTGGGCGTGATTGTACGACAGACTATGTTCATTGCATTCGACGGTTTGCTTCTTTGACCGTACAGTAGCCTTACATACTGTGTCGTGCGGTGGCCTTTAATTTGATCGTACGGTGGCCTTTTATACTTAAGTCGTACGGTAGCCTTTGTAACCTTGGCTGTACGGTAGGCTTTTAAACTTGGCCATACGGTGGCCTCTTCAACTTGGGTCGTACGACATTTTCCCTCTTTTTCTTTTTTTTTTAATTTTATTTTTTTTCTTTATTTATTTTTTTTCAATTCTTAGTCTAATTTACCGTCTGGATGCTTCTCTGCTCGCTCGTACGGACGGCTCTCGAGTCACCTGCCTAACCTCTCGAGTCGTTTTCCATCCTCTCAGTTGTTCTGTCCCTCCTCTCGGGTTGATCCTCTCCAGGCAAGGTTTCAATTTGGTCCCACTGATGGCGTCATGTATCCGTGGTTCGTTGAGAGTCCACAGAGTGTGTAGTCGTTCCCTCACCCTGTCGCTAAGTCTGTTTTCAATGGCGATCCAAAAGCTTGGAACCAATATTCTACAGGGACCATGGTCTCTTGCCCATACATAAGAAGGAGAATAAAGATTTTGAAGACTGCAATCTTCCACATAGGATTCCAGTCATCTCCCATGAGGATGGTTTTTGGATTTTTCTCATCCCCGAGGTTTATTTCTTTCAACTTTGCTTCTTTGTACCAGATCGGTTCCTCCTTCCGAAACTCATGGGCAGGGCTCTCTTTCATCCGGACTTCCCCTTCTCGGTATGCTGTATATTCCGAAGGGAACTCACTCTAGGCTTCCTCAATCTTCACTATGTTGTAGGATGGCGGAAATAATTCATAATCGCCCATCTGCCAGTGGAATAGACTGTCCATGAATTTGTATCATCCTCTAGTTTTAGTATCCCTTCGGCATTGGGCTCCATATTTCCTTCCCCTTTGTCTATTCCGTCGTCTGATTCTGAATCGGAGGAGGATGCCATTTCTTCCCCGACCAACTGTGTTGTGAGATCTATCACAATCTTCCTTCCCCCTTTCTCAAATGACAGGATGTTCTTTTTCCAGTTATGGTTGGCCCTGGCAGTCACCAGCCACCCCCTTTTTAGGATGGCGTCATACCCCTTCTGCTTCAGGGGAATTACTACAAAGTCCAAGATGAATGGTTGGGTCCCGATGGTTACCTGTTGTGCCATCAAGGTTCTGAGGGGCTTGATGCCATGTTGGTCGGCCCCTAGCAGGTTGAAGGTTGGCGGCCACAATGTTGGTTTCTCGAGGCTCTTCCAAGTTTCCTCCGGTAGAACGTTCACCCCAAATCCACCGTCAACAATCGTGTTAGTGAGGATGGTACCCAAGATACCCATCTCCACCACTGCAAGGTTCCGTCCACTATTTATTGACAACGTCATGGGGTCGACTGCGGAGCCGCCAAGAACCTCCGTCCGTTCGGACGTGCTTGCTGGAACGATTTGTCCTAGGAATAGGGTCGTTTCCAGATGCGGCACTGTTTCTAGTAGGTCCTTGACCTTTATGGGTATCTCTAGTTGCATCATCTGCCTTAGGATACTTTGCTCTGCCATGGCTCGGGTAGAAGTGCCAGTGTCTGTGGAGTCCCTTTCGTCCTACATACCCTTCTCGATCTCGGCCTTCACCTCGAGCACCCTTTGTTTCTCCGTCGGAGGGTGAGGATATGTGACCTTCTTGGTCTACCTGCGTGTGATTGCCAGGACCTTCTCAATGCCCCCTCATTCCATGTCCAGGATGTTGTAGCCGGGCTTCGGATAGTTAGCGTCCTCGTGGTCCCCCGGTTAGCACCACCGACATAGTTTTTGTCGAGCGGTAGCCTCTTTCTGGCAGCCACGGGCCAAATGTCCCCATTGATTACAGCTTCTGCATTGTATCATGGGTCTCCCCTTCGCATCATACTGGATCCGAGGCCAGTTGTTATTGTTCTCATTATTTCCTCTACCTCCTCGTCGGTTGTTTCTGTAACCGCCGGATGATGCAGCATTCTGTTGACCACCGATTCCAGACATGGAGGGTTGCTCTTGGGTGAAGAGCACTTGTTGATTCCTCGCCCTTACATTGTAGGGACATTCTTTTGTGGAATGTCCCACAATCTGGCAGATGTCGCAAAAGGCTTTCTTGGGACAAGAACCTTTCTTGTGGCCTGCTTCTTTGTAGTTTGTGCACCACATGGTGTCTTCCTTTGCTTTGCTCGAGCCTCCCTTGGTGGCCTTCAGTTCTTTCATCAGCCTCTCCAAATCTTTTTGTAAGGCAAGCACTTTCTTACTCGATTCTCCCTCACTACTTTCTGCCTCCGATTCATCATCCGAAGACTTAGTCTTCTTGGAGGTCTTACATTCACTCTCCAAATCCATTGCATGGTTGTACGCGTTGTTGTACAACGTGGGCGGGACGATTTTCATTTTCTTCCGAAGGGAAGTTTTTAGTCCCTCCACGAACCACCTTTTCTTGAGTTCGTCCACCGGGGCTGACTCCATCTTCCCGACGAGTTCCTTCAATCATTGTCCGTAGGCACAGACTGACTCACTCTTCGTTTGCTTTGTGTTATAAATTTCAGCTAGAATCTCATTGTCGTCCCTCAGCAATTGAAATTCAGTCTGGAAAGCATTTTTCACATTGGTCCATGTCATCAGGCCTGATTTATCTACATCTGAATACAAGTTGATGGCTCCTTCCCTCAATGTTGCAAGGAATTGTCGGATCCATTCATCCTGGTCCGTAACCCCGTTGGCAGCACATATAGTTTCATAGGTTCGGCAATGCTGAACAGAATCCTCCTTAGCTTGGCCTGTGAACTTGGGCAATTTCTCTTTACTCGCAGCCATGGTGGGTTGTTAGTCTCCACAGTGGATTCGGTGCTCCGGCACTGCCTGTGCCAGCACTCGCACCCACACTTCCTTGATTATTGTGTGCAGTAACCAGTGGCACTTGTGGCACTTGGGTAACTGGTGGGACCGTACTGTGTGGAGTTCTTGGCTCCAATGGAGCATTCGCCTGTGCGTTCGTAGCACCTTCGGCGGTACCGTCCTCTTTGTGGGTTTGGTTCTCCGCACCTAGTGTACGGGTTAGACCCTCCTCAAACCGATCTCTCTTTTCCTGAACGAAGAATTTTCTCAACCATGTTTCCTCAAGTAGTTCATCCCTACTCCGCAATCTCTGATGCTCCGACGAAGTGAACTGCTCCTCGTCGGCCTATGCACCTTCCGTACCACTTCCGAGGTTCCCTTCGGGCAATCCTCCAGCAAGTTGCCTCAGCCTATGTTGGCGTTCACATTGCTGTGTGGAAATCAAAGCCTTCTGTGCGGCCTCGCCTTCATCATCTCGTGCCTTTTTATTTCTATCTTTATTTAAAACATTGGGCATTAATCCTTTCCTCACTTCTCTTCCCGAGTACGTCTAGGCAACGACGCCAAATGTTTGCCCGCTGGGGTAAACTTAATATTACACAAACATAATACAAGAAATATAATAAACACAGAATATATTAGAGAATAATAGATACTTTCATTAATCATTCCAGACTGGCAAGTACATTCATATTATAATCCATAATCATCCTTCACTCGTAGGTGGTACATATTTATCTACCCGAAGGGGTGTGACCAAATGTTGTCACCCGTTCCCAACCGTCGGCAACATAACTAACACCTGACGGCAACATAAACTTTACCGCTAACACTTGAGCGTGCTTAACAAGAGAGTTTCCTCCATGGTTAAACCCACTCTGCTTGCAACCCCATTTGCAAAACCTTCACCAAGTGTTGTGCCTTATGAACCACTCATTAGAAAGCCCCTTAAGCTAATCAATTGATAAGTAGGAGATATTTTCCACAGCAAGTCAAATTGTGATATTGCTATCAAGATTCAACTGTGTAGTTTTTTGAGTCAAACTCATTGACCCGTGTTTCATGAGTAGTGGTTCACACGAACCCATCTCTCATGAGAATGAATGGAACACTTAGCACTCATTGGATCTAGGTGATACTCGCAGAGGTGAAGCACTGGGACTTCCCGGGAGGTCACCCATCCCAATACTACTCCAGCTAGAGCGCGCTTAACTACGGAGTTTCCTTCATGGTTAAACCCACTCTGCTTGAAACCCCATTTGCAAAACCTTCACCAAGTGTTGTGCCTTATGAACCACTCATTAGAAAGCCCCTTAAGCTCATCAATTGATAAGTAGGAGATATTTTCCATGACAAGTCAAATTGTGATATTGCTATCAGGATTCAACTGTGTAGTTTTTTGAGTCAAACTCATTCACCCATGTTTCATGAGTAGTGGTTCACACGAACCCACCTCTCATGAGAATGAATGGAACACTTAGCACTCATTGGATCTAGGTGATGCTCAAAGAGGTGAAGCATTGGGACTTCCTGATAGCAATATCACAATTTGACTTGCTGTGGAAAATATCTCCTACTTATCAATTTATGAGCTTAAGGAGCTTTCTAATGAGTGGTTCATAAGGCACAATACTTGGTGAAGGTTTTGCAAATGGGGTTGCAAGCAGAGTGGGTTTAACCATGGAGGAAATTCCGTAGTTAAGCGCACTCAAGCTGGAGTAGTACTGGGATGGGTGACCTCCGGGAAAGTCTCGGTGCTTCACCTCTGTGAGCATGACCTAGAGCCAATGAGTGCTAAGTGTTCCACTCATTCTCATGAGAGATGGGTTCATGTGAACCACTACTCATGAAAAATGGGTTAATGAGTTTGACTCAAAAAACTACACAGTTGAATCCTGATAGCGATATCACAATTTGACTTGCTGTAGAAAATATCTCCTACTTATCAATTGATAGGCTTAAGGGGCTTTCTAATGAGTGGTTCATAAGGCACAACACTTGGTGAAGGTTTTGGAAATGGGGTTGCAAGCAAAGTGGGTTTAACCATGGAGGAAACTCCATAGTTAAGCGCAATCAAGCTGGAGTAGTACTGGGATGGGTGACCTCACGGGAAGTCCTGGTGCTTCACCTCTATGAGCATCACCTAGATCCAATGAGTGCTAAGTGTTCCATTCATTCTCATGATAGATGGGTTCGTGTGAACCACTACTCATGAAACATGAGTCAATGAGTTTGACTCAAAAAACTACACAGTTGAATCCTGATAGCAATATCACAATAGATACCTTGTTTTTCAAGGTTTTAAGCATAAAATTTTTTAATGTGGATAACTTGTGCTTTGAACCCACTTGATCCTATCACATTGCAATGAAGAGAAGATTGTGGAACTACATTAGAGAAGAGAAGAATCCAACAAGCTGTATTGGAAGGGTAGTTGGACTGATTTAGCCAATTTCCTTGTCACCTTATATGTTATAACAAAGCAGTGCAAGAATAAAGTTCAACTGGGAATTGTAGTAGATTTTTTTGACCTATCTAGCTGTTTAATTTTGTTATTTTTATATTTTAGGATCTCTGGGTACATTATTAAAACTCACATTTGAAATATTTAGTTAGCTTAAGTAAGTTGAAAGTTACAGTGATATAAAAGATTATCAGCTACGTTACCACATCCACCCTGCTGACCCCAAAGTCGATAGTCGGTTCGCACCAAATTCGTCAACGGTGCAGATTCGTTCTAAATTCGGTTTTTTTCTGATGAATTCACTCTAAATGCGTTGCAAAGGATCCTGGTCGAATTTCGCCCCATTTTGACTGAATTTCTAATTAGTCGCGTGAGCTCGGAGAGAATTTGGTTGAATTTGGGGGAATGTCGGGTGAATGGGACTTTGTTGACTTTTCTTTATAATTTTTAAACATTTTTTTCAACCTAAACCTAAAACGCAAACTAAACCGTATTTCGCACCGCATTTCATTCTCACACCGCTTCGACTTCGCACATACACGACATCCTCACGGCTTTGCTTCGCACATACACCACTTCAGCTTTGCATCCTCACGACATCCTTCATCAGCAAAGCCACTTCTGTTTTTCCTCCTCCGGCCTCTCTCTCCGCATGCCGCATTCCAACTTCATCAGCTGAGTCACCTCACAAGTTTGAAGAACTGAGTTGAGTACCAAGCTCATAGGTAGCATTCTCTTTACAGTATATAACTATATAAGTTATAAGTTTTTTACTTATAAGTTATAACTATTAAATATTGCCAATAAGAGGGCCAACTTCACCAAAAATTTATTATTTCCAAACTTTTCCAAACAAGATCAACAAAACATCTGTCAAAATTTGGATTCACCAATTAAATGAAAATCATAAGAGCACTAATTTTAAAACATAAAATCAAACCCAAACCGATCACTCATTAATTGTGATAAATCACAATTTTTTGCAAATTTCTGCAACAATGTTGTGACCTTAATTATTTGAATGAAATAATTGATACGAAGTTCAACAAAGGACAAAGTATATTTGCTTTATAGGACAAACACAACTTTTATGCAGACACCTGCAAAGACAATATTCACACATCCTGATAGTAACAAAAAGAAAAGGAAATTATAAAGGATGGTATCATAAATTCATAATTGCAAACAGATAAGAAAAGACGAGAAGACTAAATAGCAAAAAAATATTAACACATATTTGCTCAAGTCATGGTTATCAATTGGCATTTTTTCCAAAGAGTTTAAATGCAGACATCTGCAAAGCCAATATTGACACATCTACAGAATAAGCTTATAACTAAATTATTAAATAGTAATAACGTCTGCATAAAATGAATTTAATTTCCTAGATCGTGAGATTTGATTTGATGTGTACCAATTCAAATTATTTAAGTAGTTAATGAAAAGGAAACCTACTGGTTTGTTGTTTGTAGATTCGAAGAATGGCTGCAAGCATCGAAAACTCCCGCTTCAAAATAGACAGATGCTCTGCTCTCCACTATGGAAATATGTGAAATTGGTTCAACCAATGCTAGGCGAAGGAGGTTATCTGTGGATTTGCAGCCATTGCAAAGAGGAATTTAGTAGCTCTTATAGTAGAGTGAAAGCACATTTGTGCTTTATTCCTCAAAAGGGCATTAGATTTTGTACAGGGAAGCCAAGAGTTAATGGGGTACTACCTAAATCCCTTCTTCCAAACCACATGGTGAACAAATATATTCAAGAGAAAAAACAAGCAAATGAAGCAGCTCGGTGTGGTATTTCTCAGCCTTTACAAAATGCCAAAAAAACAAAATAATCATCTATGGCTTCAGTTTCTACTCCCAATGAACCACCCATAGAGGGCCATCCATTCTTGCTTGCTCCTTAAGAACCGGTTGCAAATAAGAGAGCAAAGGGGCCCTTGGAATTATCATTTCAGAATTTAGCTAGAGACATTGCTAAGGAAGACATAGCGAGATGCATCTATGCAAATGGATTGTCATTTAATGTTGTTCGCTCACCGTATTGGCAAAAAATGGTGAGATCAATTAATGAGGCTTCAAAGAGGTTCAAGGGCCCGGGTTATGAGAAGGTGTGCACCACTTTATTGGATAGAGGTGATCAATGTAGAGGCTATTTGCCCACTGGGGTAAACTTAATATTGCATAGACATAGTACATGAAATGTAATAAGAACATACTATATCAGAGAACAATCGATGCTTTCATTAATCATTCCAACGTATGAGTACATTCACATAATAATGATTCCTTCACCCGTAGGTGGTACATATTTATCTACCCGAAGGGGTGTGACCAAACATCACCACCCAACCCAACTTCCCTTTGTTAATAACTAATTCTCATAGGGACCACATAACTAATACATAACATAACATAAAGTAGTCTTTCCGGCTAACATCATCCCCCCCCAAAAAAGAAAGTCATCTCCGACAACTCACAATAAAAGGGAGATGAAATACACTACATAGAATAATAAAATCACTGAGAAGAAGGGGTGGAGGGGCGTCCCTAAAGAAGTTGAAGTGTCGCCTTCACCATCAATACTGCTTTGAGTAATTCTTTTTCCATTACATCACATTCCTCTCGTGCCTGCACCAAACTTGTCTCGAAAACACACGTTTCAGCTATAGCCTCCACTAACTCTTGTTCAAACGATATTGTCTCCCTAGCCAATCTGACCTCGATAGCCACCCATGCCACCTTCTCCGCTTCCAACTCCTGGGTACACTCGGCCAAGTGTCACTCTACTGCCTCCAACCGGGTGGTCAACTCCTCCCAAGCTCTCTATGCATCCACTAAGACAGCCTCACGTCCAACCAAAACTACTTTGACTGCCTCAAAGCGTAGTACCCTCTCAAAAGGCTTTCTCCAGTGCTCTCTCCACCTTTGGTGTGCAGACACTCCATGCCTGCAGCAGCTCCGAGTCTGGCCACACTCCTCAAAGGCTGATAATTGAATTGAATAATTTCCTCGTGTCATACAACTTCTTGTTCTCTCATCGTAGAAACAAATACAAAGCTTATGTTGACTGTTCTGATGCCCCAACTCAAAGTTGTAGTGTACCTCAAAAATAAAATGGGGGCAACACCCTAGCGGGGTAGAGGGGCAGCACCCCCGCGGAGTCCATGGGGCACACCATTTTTGTGATTTTCTTCCGATGCCACTCTTTCTACCAACCGCTTTCAGTGCTTGTGCAAATGGCCAATAACTATGTTTTCTTCACTACCTGCTTATGTCCTTCCCTTCCGTGCCATTCTTTATTTGTTGTCGTTTTTTTTTAGAATCACCCTCGCTACTGCCACTCGCTATCCGTAAGGAGTAATTGCAATTCTCTTCACCTTGCATTTTATTCCTCCTTTCACCCACGTATGGCACCATTTGGTCGCCTCAATTCTTTTCATACCGTACGACCTCTCATTTACATACCGTACGGTCTTTAACCACATGCAGGCCTTCCTTCTTATAATGGTGAGTTGTCACCGGTGACAGCCACCGTTCAGTGACTTCCGACTTTTTTTTCTTTTTTCTTAATGTTTTTTTTCCCCACCGTACGGTTGTTCTGCCATTAGCCGTACAGTGTGGTTTTTTATTTTTATTTTTAATTTTTTCTAATAAATTCTTAATCTAATTGCATTTTGAATGCTTCTCTGGTCGCTCGTCTGGACGGCTCTCAGGTCGCCTGTCTGACCTCTCGAGTCCTTTTCCATCTTCTCGGGTGTTCTATCCCTCCTCTCGGGTCCATTCTCTCCGAGTAAGGTCTCAATTTGGACCTGTTGATGGCCTCATGTATCTCCAATCCGTCGAGAGTCCACAACTTGATAGCCCCATCGTAGCTGACTTCCCGAAATTTTCCTGACTTAATCTCATTCTTTCCATTGTACTTCAGCACCAGCTGGCTAGGGGAGGAACGCATCTTTCGTAGGTGCTTATCGTGCCAACATTTTCTCTGTTGTGCGACCTTCATTGCCCATTGTGCTATCATTCTTCTTCCATCTATTTTATTGAGAGTGTGCAGCCGCTCCCTCAAGCTTTCCCTATCGCTGAGTCTATTTTGAATGGCCATCCAAAGCTTGGAACCATAAATTCTACAAGGACCACAGTCTCTTGCCCGTACATAAGAAGGAGAATAAAGATTTTGAAGGCTGCAGTCTTCCACTTAGGATTCCAATCATTGCTGACACGAATGATCTTGGGTTCCTCTTCCTTGCCCAGATTCATTGGTTTGATAGACAACTCCTTATACTTCATGGGGTTATGCTCATAAAATTTATGCGTCGGGACTTTGCTTACTTTCGCATCCCCTTCATTGTATTCACCGTACTTTGGGAGAAATGGTTCCGACTCTTCCTCAATACTTAGTACATTGCATGTTGGTCGGAAGAGTTCATAGTCCTCCATTTTCCAGTGGAAGAGACCATTCATAGAGTCTGTATGATCCTCCAATTTTAGTACCCCTTCCTCGTTGGGCTCCATACTCTCTTTCCCTTCGTCTGCTCTGTCGTGCAATTCTGAGTCTGAGGATGCCATTTCCTCTCCTACCATTTGCATGGTGAGGTCAACAACAAACTTTTTGCCTCCTTTCTCGAATGAATGTTTCTTTTCCAGTTGTAATTAGCTTTGGCAGCCACCAGCCACCCTCTCCCTAGGATGGCGTCGTACCCTTTCTGCTTTAGCAAAATTACTACGAAGTCCAAGATGAATGGTTGTGTCCTATTGGTTACTTGTTGTGCCATCAAGGTTCTGAGGGGTTTGATGCCATGTTGGTCAGCCCCTAGTAAGTTGAAGGTCGATGGCCACAGTGTCAGTTTCCCCAGACTCTTCAAAGTTTCTTCTGGTAGAACATTCACCCCTGATCCACCATCGACGATTGTGTTAGTGAGAATGGTACCCAAGATACCCATCTCTACTACTGTAGGGTTCCACCCACTATTTACAGCCAATGTCATGGGGTCCGCTGCAAAGCCGCTAGGAACCTCTGGTCCATTCAAATGCACTTGTTGGGACGTTTTGTCCAAAAAATAGGGTTGTTTTTAGATGCGACATTGTTTCGAGTAGGTCCTTGACCTTTACCGGTATCTCCAATTGCATCATCTGCCTCAAAATGTTTTGTTCTGCCATGGCTCGAGTAGAAGTGCCGAAGGTATCTATTCAGTCCCTTTAGTCTTGCATTTCCTTCTCAATCTCGGCATTCACCTTGAGTACTCTTTGTTTCTCCGTGGCCTTCTTCGTTTGTGCGCGTGTAATTGCCAAGATCTCCTTTTCTCCCCCTCTCCACATTAAGGAGGTTGCAGCAGGGCTTCGAGCAATTGGCTTCTTCGTGCTCCCCCTATCTGCACCACTGACACAATTTTTGTGGAGCAGGAACCTCCTTTTGGGAATCCCGGGCAAAGTGTCCCCATTGGTTGCAATTTTTGTATTGTATCATTGGTCTCCCCTTTGCATCATACTGGATCCGAGGGCGGTTACTATTGTTATCATCATTCCCTCTGCCTCACCGTCGGTTATTTCTATAGCCGCCAGATGATGCAATAAATTGTTGGGCACCAGTTCCAAATGTGGAGGGTTGCTCTTGCATAAACAACACTTGTTGATTCCTGGCCCTCAAATTGTAGGGACATTCTTTGGTGTAATGTCCCGCAATCTGGCAGATGTCGCAAAAGGATTTCATTGGACAAGAACCTTTCCTATGTCCCGCTTCTTTGCAGTTCGTACACCACACATCTTCCTCGGTTTTGCTTGAGCTCCCTTGGATGTCTTAAACTCTTTCATCATCCTCTCCATGTCCTTTTGGAGTGCCATGACTTTTTTCTTCGACTCGCCATCATTGCCACTGTCATCATCCGAAGCATCATCTTTGTCACAAGAGGACGTGCTTCTTTTCTTCTTGGAGGTCTTTTGTTTGCTCTCCAAGTCCATTGCCCGATTATAGGCATCTCTGTATCAGGTGGGGGCACTATCTTCATTTTCCTCCGTAGGTTAGATTTCAGGCCCTCCACGAACCATCTTTTCTTTAGGCCATCCGCTGGCTGGCTATCCATTTTTCCGACTACCTCCTTCAGTCGGCGATCGTAGACCCGTACTGTCTCCTTTCCTTGTTTGGTGTCGTATATTTCGGAAACAATTTCATTATCATCCCTCAGGAGTTGAAACTCCTTCTGGAATTCCTTCTTGAGGTCTTCCGAAGTGGTCACCTTTGTTTTGTCCACATCAGATTACCAGTCGATGGCTACCCCTCTAACTATGGCCGGAAACTGTTTCACCCATTCTGTGTGGTCGATGACTCCATTCGCCGACTAGATTGTCTCACAAGTGTGACAATGTCATACTGGATCTTCCTTTCCATCTCCATAGAATTTTGGCAGTTTCTCTCTATTAGTCGCCATGTTTACTTTTCTAGGTGCCGACTATGTTTGCAGCACCAGTTGTGTTACGGGCTGGGATGGTACTGTCAGCGTTGGTACCCCGGAAATGTTTGGTACCATACCACTTGATGTCCCTGAACTACTGAAACTGTCCAAGCCTAGTGGGCTATTGTGGTCCCTGTGCCCCTCTGTCATTTTGATACTCTCGACGGCAGCAGTATCCTGAGCCTCCCTCCGTGTAGCTTCCTCTTCTTCCTTCCTCTAAGCTTCTCTTGCTTCCATCCGTGGAGTTAAGGTTAAGGACCCGAACAGGCTCCTTGTTTCCTCTAGGCAGTCCTCGTCACTTCTTCCGGCCTCCCGGTTAGATTCCTCTAGACCGCTGCCATCATTTACTCCCTTCGATAGTCCTTCAACCCGTCTTTTGAATCTCTCCCTTCACTCAGCTTGCTGTTGCGCGAGTACGGCTTTTCTAGCGGATAGTTCTTCAAGTTCCTTCTCTAAATTTCTATTTTTATTCAATTGATTAGGCATAAATTCTATTCAATCATCGATTCTCAAAGCATGCTCTTCTTCAAAAAGTTTTGTGATTTTGTCCTCATTCGTCCTCACATTGATATTCTCCTCAAATGGTATTCCCATTCATCCACTCATTCTATCACTTGCCAGATTCATTTGGCAACAATGCCAAATGTTTGCCCATTGGGGTAAACTTAATATTGCATAGACATAGTACAGGAAATGTAATAAACACAAAATATATCAAAGAACAATAGATGCTTTCATTAATCATTCCAACATATGAGTACATTCACATAATAATAATTTCTTCACCCGTAGGTGGTACATATTTATCTACCTGAAGGGTTGTGACCAAATGTCACCACCCAACCCAACTGCCCTTTGGTAATAACTAATTCCCATCGGGACCACATAACTAATACATGACATAACATAAAGTACTCTTTCTGGCTAACAGAGGCTTCCATGCAGCCCATCAAGGATTCATGGATCGAAATAGGTGTGACCATAGTATCAAATGGATGGAAAGATGCGAGAAATCGTCCTTTGGTCAATACTATTGCAGTGTCCACAAGAGGTGCAATGTTTTTGAAAGCTGTGGATTGTGAAGGGGAGGTGAAGGATGGTCCTTTCATTGAAAACATTCTCATCCAAGCCATTGAGCAAGTTGGCCCTCAAAATGTTGTTCGGGTAATAACGGACAATGCCAAGAATTTTAGGGTTGTCGGGTTATTCGTTGAGCGCTTCGAACACATTTTTTGGACACCTTGTGTTGTGCACTCACTCAGCCTAATGCTGCAAAAAATTGGCACTAAGATTGAGTGGATTAAAAAAATGTATGAAGATGCACAAGAGATCCAGATGTTCATCACAAACCACCATATGATGCAAGCCATATTTAGACAATTCTCGAAATTGGAGCTCTTGAAGGTAAGTTAAATTATTTAAAATTTAAATATGTTTTAGAAATTTAGTCACTTTAGTTTAATAAACTTTCTAAGTTTTTAATTTTTATATTTTAAATTTTAATTTTAATCTTGATTTTAATTTATTATTGTTTTGATTTTAAAATAGGTTGCCGAGGCCCACTTTGCCCCCAACACTATTGTTTTGAGATGCCTTGTCAAGGTTAAAGAGGCATTGTCTAGAATGGTAATTAGTGCTAATTGGAGCATATGGAGGCAATCTAATAGTACCAGGGCAGCTGCCATTAAGGCAATGATACTAGATGACTCTTGGTGGGATCGTGTTGAGTACCTCTTAAGGTTCACTGAACCTATATTGAGTATGATTCGATACACTGATATGGATAGGCCTTGTTTGGGTGAGGTATATGATGCCATAGACTCCATGATTGAGGATATTAGAAATATCATAAATGAGAGAGAGCAAGATCGTGATGAAAAGTTCTTCAAGGAACTACAGATAATCATGGTAGAGAGATGGAACAAAATGACTACCCCTTTGCATCTACTTGCCTTTGCATTGAGCCCCAGGTTCTATAGTCAATCGGTCATCAAGGGGAGTACCACTAGAGTTTCCCCATACAGAGATCTTGAAGTTGCTCAAGGGTACAAGGCAGCCCTTCGAAGACTATTTCCCGAGCACATACAACCTACGATGAGGTATGAATTCATGAGTTTCGCAAGCACCAATGATTGTAGTCTTGATGCTCTTGAAGACGAGAACAATGTTGATGCTCATAAATGGTGGTACTTCCATGGACAAATGTACCAGCACCTACAACCCATTGCCATCAAAATTTTATCACAAGTTCTTAACTCTTAAGATTATAATTTCTAAATTCTTGTTAATGAATACTGAATTTATATTTTAAATTTTTTTCAAAACTCTTAATTCTTTAATTTCAAAATTGTAAATCTTGATAGGTTGTGAGTTCATCATCATCTAAGAGGAATTGGAGTACATACTCCATCCACTCAATAAAATGCAATAGACTAAATTCCAAGAAGGCAGATAACTTGGTCTTTGTGCATTCAAACTTGAGGCTCACAAAACACAAAGACAATGCTTACAAAAAAGGAGAGGCAAAGCATTGGGATGATGAACCAGAGCATGCAAAGTTGGAAGCCCAATTTGATGCACTTGCAATTGATGATGGTGATCTTGAGCTACATAGTGATGCTGAGGCTGATCCTAAGGCTGGGCCTGAGGCTGCTAGTACTGATGCTAGTGGCACTTTTTGTGCTTCTAATATGCTACAACAAGATGATGATTTGTTTGATGGTTTTTGATGATATTTGATCATTGATAACTGATTATAAATGTTGACATTATTGTTTTTGAACCAAAACATTGATATGGTGGTGTATTTTGGCATTTTGTTATGTCATTTGAACTAAAACGACAATATATGTGGTGGTGTATTTTGCTATGTTGTTTTATTATTAGCATAGTAATGTATGAGCTTATTTGCTACTGCATATGTATACATACATACATACATACATACATACATACATACATATATATATATATATATATATATATATATTAAATTTTTTTTTAAAAAAACTTGTACGGATGAACCCAAAACGAATCGAACCCAGCCCAAAAAAATTTGGACGAATTTTGAACCCGAATCTCCAACCCACATACAAACCGGAATCTGAACCGGCAACTTAGATTATTAGTTGCATGTAGGACTGTATAATCTTGTACCCCTTGATCATCTTATGTAACTTAATATCTAAATGGACTGCTGCCAAAAGATAAAACAAATAACTCGGAAATTCAAATGTCTCTAGAGAGGGGAGTGCTTCATTTATTGGCAGTCGGTTCAAATAAATAACACTAAAATTCTAATGGAAATAATTCTTGTACGGACGAACCCAAAACAAATTGGACCCAGCCCAAAAAAAATTTGGATGAATGTCGAACCCGAATCTCGAACCCGCATACGAACCGGAATCCGAACCGGCAACTTAGATTATCAGTTGCATGTAGGACTGTATAATCTTGTTCCCCTTGATCACCTTATGTAACTTAATATCTAAATGGACTGCTGCCAAAAGATAAAACAAATAACTCTGAAATTCAAATGTCTCTAGAGAAGGGAGTGCTTCATTTATTAGCAGTCGGTTCCAATAAATAACATTAAAATTCTAATACTTAGCTATCAATCAGCCCAAGTATGCCCAGGTTCATCTTGGGTTCGTCCTAGACGAACCAGCCTGCCTAGGTTTGAAACCTAGCCAAACCCAAAGTCAAACCAAACCAAGACCCATACCCAATTCGAACAGGACTGATACAAGGCCCTAGGACCAGCAAGCCCAGTAACTTAGTTGTAGAATTTAGTACTTAACATTCTATTTATGTTGAAATTTTTATTTTTAAATTTTGTTGGTTTTCTCCCCAATTTCAACAAGTTGCAAGTTCTTCTGCTGCTGAACGAAATTGTAGTACATACTCCTTTACTCACTTATTGAAGCATAGTCAGTTGGTTACAAAAGGAGCAGAAGACTTGGTTTATCATCATTCCAATTTGTGTCTTCTATCGCGTAAGGATCCCAATACAACGAAGGCGCAATGAAGCTTTGGGATGTGGCCCTTAAGTGTACCAATTTGGATGCAACCATTGAAGATCTCGCTAGAGTCACTATGGGTGATGATGGTGACATGCCTACACATGGTGCATCTAGTATGAGTGGCACTACTTCGGGTTCAAGTGTTCTTGAACTTGCAGCAGCTGAAAACACAATGGATGATGATTTTTTGGATAATCCTCTTGATGATTGATGAACTACATTGAAGATAGAAGACAATTACTATTTTTTATTGTCAATTTTGTAATTGTAATGATTTTCATTTGAATCGTGAACCTAGACATATATGATATTGCATATGACTTAATATTGAAATTCTGAACTATCAATTCAAATTGGCATTTAATTATTTCTCTTTGGCATTTGGCATTTGATCAATGATGAAGTATCATACTAACAAATGATTTAGTTTTACAAATTTGTATATTTCTTTAAATTTTTTTTGTGAATATATATATATACATACACACACACACACACATAGAGAGAGAGAGAGAGAGATTGGAATCCACGTAGTCCAACCCAAAAAGAAATTTGCTCATACCCACGTACTGGGTTCTCATACTATAATGAGCCCAACTAGCTCTCGAAACAAATTGGCTTCTCTCTCAATTTTAATTGCAAATTTTTTTGTTCTTTTAAAGCATATATGATTTTTTTGCAATTTTCTCAACATAATAAATTTAACACCAGCAATTTAGCTAACTCTGAAAAAGCACCAGAAATATTATTGATCATGAAATAGACTAAACAATGATTATTACAAATGCCAAATGTTTATATTGCACCTTCTTTGAAGACATGGCTGAATAATAATCAATTTATATCTTCCAAGTTTGAAACGCAGCAATACAAGGATTGATGCCAGCTGCAAACAGTATGGTTTCCCCTCTTGATAACCTCTAACATAACTCACAGCCCAAGGAAATTGTGATGCAGCTCTTCTGGAAATTGATGCCAGCAATTTCCTTAATTCTCTCCCTTACTACGAAACTCTAACCAGTACACATGACAGCCGTTTTCAACCAGCAAATACTATTCTGTTGAAAACGTACAACTCCAATGAATTCCGTACAGACTCCAATTATCATCCAGACTTTAACAAAAAACACACTCTCAATGATGGCATTCTGATTACGAACAAATCTCTGCAATTTCCAGCACAGTGCTTGACGTTTTCTCCAGCTCTAAAGACCAAACTTCAAACCCTAGCACTCTTCCCAAGAAAAATCAATTTTCTCCACAAGACCAACTTCTTCAACTTTTCAATTTTATCAAAATAACAATGGGTGCTTGCTTTTGCCCAAAGCATTGCTTTTATAATAAAAGATATCTTCTCTCACACACTTTTCACTTACAAAAGACTTTGCTTTATGTGCACATTTGAAATATAATAAACTATTATATTTCTTTCCTCTTTAATGATGAAAAAAAGACCCTTTCATTAAAATAACCATATTCTGACACAAAGGGTCCTTGTTTTATGAGCTCAAGATTTAAAACTTCTCAATCCGGTTCCAACAAGCTATAACACTAAGATGCCCACAATACATTCCCAATAAAAATGGCAACCTTAGCCGATTTAATTAAATAATAATCATAATTCACCCATCTTGCGAAAACAATTGAGGAAGCATCAAAATCAAAATCTAACAGCACAAGAGTGATCCTGATGATGAAAGATGATGAATGAACTTGAAGGGGTGACTTACTAAAAATAGACGCTCCCTCCAAGAATTTTGGAGTCCAGACCAAAAGCCGGAAATAAAAACTGAAAGCATCATATAACTCCTCTAAATAATCTGAGCTCAGTAGAACCATATGATGACTTACTATAAATAGTAAGTCCCTCAAAATAGGGCCAAAACCCACAACAAGTTCCTCTAATCACCAGAATTAGCCTACAAGGACCCAATGATAGGCTAAATCCACTAACTCCAATGCTTGCTCAAAATGGGGACATTACACATACCTGTACCCGTGTCCGTACACATACCAGCAACTTAGTTAATATCTATAGTTCCTATTGGCCTGTAACCAAGTACAAGTAAGGATCAAAGATATATATTTGTAAATGGTAGCTTTAACTGCAGGTGTCATGTGACCTAGAGAAACAGAAGCCCAATTCAGCCCCAATAATTGAGAAACAACTTACAAGGTATAACTACTTACCGGAAAAAATCAAGTTTAGTAAGTCTTGACAGGGTTCCCAAGGGAAATGTCTCTAATCTGATGCTGCACTATCCAGCAGTCAGAGCTACTGTATAGTAGTATAAACTGATGCAATCATGCAACAATGGCTTTTTGGATTGTGAGAGATATTAGCAATTGTAAGGAAATATTTACAAGTGCATGGAGAAACATCTAACCATAACACTGTTATTTACTGTTGACCTGCAAAGATTTGAAAATAGGACATCCCATATGCATGCTGGGGCACTCTACCATTGAGCTACTGGCCAACTTTCTGAGTGAACCTTTTTCATATGCTCCTTATTACAGATCAGATGTGTTTCATTTCACTAACACCCTCCTACCCTTGAGCCAAACTTTGGTTCTTGAAGCTACACATTTGGTTTTAATACCATGTTGTTTCCATGAACCATACCTAGGGCCTCCCTTGTGCATGCTTGGATGTTTTGCCATTGAGCTAATGGCACTCTACAATTGGATGATACAATTTCTGTAAGATATTGGAGGACAAACTTGTGCCTAGTAACAAGGTTATGAAGCAACACTAATATAGATAAGTGTATGTCCATTAGGTGATAGTTATGCAGAAGCTTTATAAAACAAGCAAGCCATGAAACTACAAAGCATGCAAACAGTGTGAAAAATATGTTGCCCTTCATTGATATTGTGTGAATGTAGTATGCAAATAATTACAAAGGCTATAGCGGGAATGTATGTTCCCATGATCAAACAAGAAGAATGCATCCACTTGATTTGCCAAAGCAACCTAAGGTAGAGCCAAAATAGACTTAATGATGTGACACGGTTTTGTTGTGCCTCCATTACTCACCCCATTTTGGCCACTTGGCCTAGTGGGGACCTCCTTTTCTTTTTTGCTTTTGTTCTGTTTCTCTTGGTGATCCTTGTCAGTCTAATGCCGGGTGGGTTAGAAAGCGGGCAAGTCAAGCTCTCAATAGTTCAACATTTGAATGGATAGGGTCCTGTTTTCTTGTTTCCCCTTTTCTTTCTTTTCTTCTCTTTCCCTTCTCTTTGTTTTGGGTTTTTGCCTAAGAGTAGAAGAGTAACCTTTGGGCTTTCGGGGGTGTAAGGAAGGTTTGCCTTCCCCAAAAGCCTGAAGCCAAATGTTGGACATGTATTGAGATGAACATACTGAGTTCTCATATCCATATCCATGCCCGTACCTATACTGGTAACTTAGGTTTCCTCCATCTTAGAGTGATGTTTTCGTATGTTGCTACCACTTGAGTTATTGTGGTCACTTTTTGAACCCAGATGATACAAAAACTTGGTTCAGTAGTCTAGATCTAGAAGGTTCTTGGTCGAGCATGACAGCTGTAAATTATTGTAGGTGTCCAACAAACTGCTGCATGTGTTTACATTCTTTAGATTCTTTAGCAATGTGTTAAAGATAACTCATGACATGCTGAAGCTGCTACAAATGACTGGTAATATGCTGAAGGTGTCTAGAAAGGTGTTGTGTGCATCTTTCAACATGTTGTGGTCATTAGAAGTAAGTCTTCTGCTGTAAATTGTTATCAAGAGCAAATTGTATTGCTTTCAGCAAAGCTGCAAGCATCGGAAAAGGTTGAGCTAGTGGATTGAAGAATGGTTTGAGATGCATTTTGTGGCAGTCCAGAATATCACTATGATGCATATGGAGTCAATTTTTCTTCGCCCATGCTTGCTATAGGAAAATTCAAAGCATAAAACAGCAGTTAGGAAGTTATTTAAAGCAAAGGAATATCAACAGGCAATTTTGTCTTCATCGGAGCATCAGTTATGGCAATGCCTAATTTTCCCTATTGTGCTTGACTATTATGTCTAGCTAGCACTTGATCTTTCTCTTTTGGGCCATGTCCACACAGGAAGGCTATTTGACTTGGTTTATTGGGTGACTAAATGCTTGCATGATCTATGTGGGCATTACGCTTTGGAGGGAAATTCTTGGCAAACACATGAATGGTCACTGCCAATACAACTATCCATATTCCAAGCAAATGCAGTTGGAAGGGTGGTCGTTGCCTTTTTCAAAAGAACTATGAATTTTACTTGTAAAAGACCATAACAGGGAAAAGAGGCAACAAAGAAGCTGATTGCAAGGCTAGTTGGCTGGTTGGCTTAAGAAGACATTCTCATCTTGATTTAAGTAGAACAGACAGAAAGAGATACACAGAGTACTGTTGTACAAAAGAAAAGAGAGGTATAGGAACCCGTGTATAGCTAGGATAGATCCATGTTGATCAATATTAACCATATATATTTATAATATATATAATAGCTCTGAACATACTAATGAGATACTAATTGCATACCCTTCCTATAGTTTTCACCGAATTGAATCTTCTCAAAGAAATCTGAATGTTATGTTTTTTGAGCCTTGTTTTATGATTGCAATTCCTTTTTGTTATTTCACATGTTAAAGTTGTTCAAAGTTATCTAACTATTAGGACAAAACTGATGAGAACAGTAGGAGGAGAGCTAGTTTTAGATGTTCATTCTGGTGCATTGCTAAGGTTATCAACCCAATGGTTGAAGGATCACCAGAGACATTCTCCATTGTGACTATGCATTGAACAAGTCATGCTTGCTAAAACCCATGGTAGCAATATAAAGCTCAACAAGCTGATGATCCACAGGTTTTCAAAACTGAATTTGCAATATGGAATAGCCACCATGTTGCAAAAGTCCTGGCCCTTCCATACAATTTCTCTTGGCCAAATTTTCTTCAGCCATATCTTGCACTACCACTGCCATACTCATGGCCAAATTCTAGCCAAAGACCTCTTACAAAAGTCTCAACCACCATTCAAGCCCCAACCAGAGTCACCACTAGTACTTTTACACCAGCCATTCAAATGTAGAAACCATGAATGAAACAAAATCTTTTGCATTCACACACAAAAATATTGTATACAAATTTAAATGAATTTTTAGGGGTTGGAACAGTATTCATCAGATTTCAAACTTTTTAGATACTATACAGTAAACTTTGTGACATAGAATGCAGTTATTGAGGCTACAACTTGCTCGGATAGAAACCAAGAAGAGTTCGTATGAGATCACCAGAAATAGGGCCAAATGCCCATTGTAGTCATCAGTGCTGTGACAACTGACATATTCATCACCTGGAATGCATTAATGGAAAAAGGCTCCCAGAAATTGAAAATGTAATACCATCTTTACCATGCAAAAACCCATGGATTTTCTGAGGGTATGTTGCAGGTGATGTGTTCACAGACCAGAGTTGCCTAGGTACATCCATATACATACTCGGAAAATCTGTATAGACATAATTGTTTGAATCCAGGTTGGATAGCAAAATCCTGTCCAAACCCACTACAAACCAAACCCAAACCCAAATCCAAAAAAGATTAAACCCAAACAAGAGCTGCAGGGCTGCAAACTAGCAACAAAGACAGATCCTAAAGCCTAGAACATAATATTAGCAAATTGTAGCACTGGTACCTAAAATTCAAAATCTCAAATTTAAATATCCCTAAATGGTATAATCTGTGTCAGAATAATGATATTGTTCTATTGGTCTAGAAAATTTGTTGTATATGTACATCTCACAATCCTCTTGTGGCAAGTTTGACATATACATTTTCTTTAGAGCAATATGGATGTCGAATAATTACTTTTCCTTTAGCTGTATCATAAACAATAACAAATTGAAAATAAAATCAACCTGTGGAAGCAAAGCAACAAGTTGTGGTGACTGCGTATTTCCGTAGAAGGCAACTCCATACCTACAAATGATGGCAAGCTCACATGAGTCATTCATGATAAGAAAAAGATTATAAACATAAAGTTGATCATCAGAATGGGATAAAACTATCAATCAGAAAATGTTATTATCATTTAAACAGTCTCACAGATACAGTCCAAGTTCCAAGCTTAATAAGTTTAATGCTCCTTTAGACCATCACCACACATTATGCTTCTCAGCTCATAGATCAAAAAGCTTATAATTCAAGTAAAAAGGAAATCAAGTGCACTGAGGATTAACTCAAATTAACATGAATTTGATAAAGTAAGAGCAACAAAAAACACAATCAAAGTAGAAGGTTCTTCATATGGAGTGTTTTCAAGGGTCAGGCACGAATAAAAGGGAAGGAAGAGATTGATTTCACACTTGAACTCAAAGCTAACAAGGTTTGGATTTTGAATAGTGATTAAGCATCATGTTGAAAACACAATAAATAATAACATGTGGCGGATGTTGTTTAGGGTCAAAGACTCTCTCAAACATCACCTTAAGAAGGATTCAGAGAATCAAATAAAGAATTTCAAGGTTTTATCAGAGAAATATCCTTCATAATTGCATATTACTAAAATGTCAATCAAGGCTACAAATATATAGGCTGGATGATGGTCGTGTGCTCTAATAACAAATAACAACCTGAATGGAATAACAAATTATAACAAAACAAACAAATAGGCAATACAAACAAATCATACGGGTTTAATGATGGAATATCCAACATACTGCCCTTATTAGATCATTAGTTTCAAGTACTAATAAGAGAACCTTGAAATGTTTCAAATTTTACACGTGCAAGAGACTTGGTGAAGATATCAGCATATTGTTCCTGTGTGGTGTAGAAGTGAAGTTGAATGTTGTTTTGTTGAACATGTTCTCAAATGAAGTGACAGTCAACTTCAATATGCTTGGTTTGTTCAGGAAACACTAGATTACAAACAAGCTTGAGAGCACTCTAATTGTCACAATAGAGGACTGTAGGTTGGTTTTGTGGTACCCCCAATCCTTCTAATATGCGACGAAGCCAAACTACATCACAAACTATTGCACTTGTTGCACAATATTCTACTTCTATTGAAGAACAAGCAACTATGGCTTGTTTCCTACTTCCCCAAGAAATAGGTCCTAAACCTAGGAAGATAACAAATACAAATTTGGATTTCCTATCATCAACAGATCCTGCATAATATGCACCTGTGTACCCTGTCATAAAGAATTGATCACTAATTTTATATTCCAAACCATGATTTGTTGTACCTTGGATATACCTTAGTACCTGTTTTGCTGCCTTCCAATGAGACAGTTTTTGTTCTCACATGAATCTTGATAAATAATTAACAACAAAACCGATGTTCGCTCTAGTGTATGTCAGATAAATCAAACCTCCACTCAAGTGTCGATAGAGAGTTGCATTCACCTGAGGAGATGCATCAAAAATTGATAATTGCAATCCCGATTCTATTCAAGTAGACATGGGCATAGAATCCATCATTCTAAACTTCTCGAGCAGTGTCTTGGCATATTTTGGGTTGGTGTATTTATTCTCTGACTGCAGAGGTTTTTGTCTAATTGATAGAATTAAATCTCTGTTTTGGCTGCTCATTCTTTTCTCTTGTTTATTCCATATCGGCGAAGGACACGAATACGATGATTCGTATCTTTCTCCACAAGAACACAATAATTTATTGGATAATCCTTTGTTGAAGGAGTTGTACCAACAATTTTTCACATCATGTCTAGCTCTATCACAAGATTGGACACTTCTTTTGTGGTTTAGATGAAGCACCAGATTTGGGAGGTCCATTGAATTGCTTCAAAGGCTTGTTGCCTTCATGACATGTAGTGATGACATGACTCTCTTCACCATGATCATGGCTTGTAGACTCTTCTTTCTGGATTAGATTTACTGGCTTCTCAAAAGTGGGTGTTGTCTTAGTGACGTTCAAAGTTGTCACAAAGCTTTATATCTGGAAGGTAGTTCTCGTAGAACAATTGGCACTAAAAATGCATCATCAATTGTTTCTCCTAATGCTTGTAGGGAAGCTCTCAACTTAGCAATCATTTTAAGAAAGGATTCCAACTGTTCTCCATTCTTCATCTTTAGGTCATGTAGCTGACTTTGCAAATTCAGGATATGATTCTAATTCTTTGCCCCATACACCGTCTATAGCTTGTCCCATGCATCTTTGGATGTGGGCAAGTTGCGGATAAAGGGATGAACATCATTAGACACACTGAACAAAATGATCAATTTTGTCTTTTTGTCGGTTTGATCAAATTCTTTCTACTCATCAATATCTATCCTATGTCCTGTTGTGGTACCGCTCACCACATCCCAAACTTCCTCAATTCAAGTTGAGTTTTGAGTTTGGTCTTCCATGTAGAAGAATTGTTCCCACATAGTAGCTGGGAATTTGGAAGAAGAAATTTTGGAGAACTGACTGCCATGTTGTTAGTGAGATACTATCTTTCCTCTTCTTTGGCACAAAAACTTCCTTAGAAAGTGGTTTCCAAAGAAACCTTAAAAGAATTCATTGTCAACTACGTTTGATCTCTTTTTGACCTAAAAAATCCTCACCCATGAGAATTGCTTTACAATTAAAATGTCCAATAAATTTAGAAATGTAAGATATAATCAATATGGATTACAAAATGAAGCCTCTCAAATATAAAATTACACATACCCAAGTGCAATTAAATTTTTTTTTAAATGAGAACTAATCCCGACCAAGTTCGAGTAACTCACTAGAGAAAAAATAAAAATAAAAAAATGCACTTCTTTGGCTGCGTGTACATGCCATGGCTCTCAAGCAAACTTCAGAGACACCAGGACTGGTATGGCTGCCTCACTTGGATTGCAGATGACAACAATGGCATCAGAAAATGCATGCCCGCTGCCAATGCACCATCTTTCGTCTCTTGATACCCGCATGGAATAGCGCCTCTAAACTCTGATTTTTGCTAGGAAGGCCACACTTCATTTCGTGGCAAATAATATAATGGCCGATCTAAAAATGAGCTGAGCATGGGTACATTGAAGAGACCAACAGAGAACAAAGGATTCATGATTTGAAAGTTGGCAGATCAAATGCAAAGATCCAAAAACAAAGCACGATCAGGTCAATGAAGTGCCAAACTCAAGGAACCCTATCTGAATGAGTCGGCTTCAAATGAGTGCTAAGCATGCCAATAATTGGAAGGATCCTCCATTGAAGTGAATCCCACAACAATACTAGTGCAATCTGACAAAAACTGAGCCAAATAATACAAAATACAAATCTTGACCAAAACATAAATATACACCTGTGTAACGACAAAGATCAACCCTATAGTATAGGGCTAGTTCACCAATAAGGCATGAACCACTAACAGATCTTCACCCAAATCAAAGAATGAAATACCGCCTGCAAGTATGGAATCCGGCTGTCTTATACAGCCTGCAGTCAAAACGAGAGGCCAGTGAACCAATGCATAAAATACTCACAGTGGGTAGTACAATGAAACCACCACTCCAAATCAGGGGTCAATATTAACCTTACTTCAGGATAATCTTCAGCAATGATCTTTTCAAAGCTTCACGCATAACAAATTTGTAATGTGTCCACTGTGGGGCCCAAACTCACGACCACAATGAGGACGAAGGTGGCAGATCTTTCACAGACCAAAATTCACAGTAACATGGTTCAGTCCAATCTTTTGCCTCTGCCAAGACGAGTAGATCAGATTGTTGAAATATTCAAACTGACATACTCTCGACCAAGAACAGCAATGCCCAATTTAGCTGAAGCTCCTCTGCCTATCTCTCCACATTACAAAATAATAAGCACAAAATCTGCATCACTCTGATACCGTATCAGAGAAATATCCTTCATAATTCCATATTACTAAAATGTCGATCAAGGTTACAAATATATAGGCTGGAATTGGATGATAGTAACTGTGTGCTCTAAATAGCATTCACAGGTTCAACCAAATAACAATAAGCAACCTGAATAGAATAACAAATTATAACAAAACAAACAAATAGGCAATACAAACAAATCATATGGGTTTAATGATGGAATATCCAACAGATTTGTAACCTGCAAATACCCATTCTTTATATTATGATGAGTGTAAAATAGACTGTGTATAGCTTTTCTGGGTCAAACTTCGCAATTGACTTCAAGAAAATATTTCACTGGGAGTTAGATGGTAATCAGCCCCATGTTTAGAATACTTGGTGATGTTATGCCAGTCTTGTTAATGTCCAGATGTGTTTCGAGCACTTCTCACATAAACCAAACTGCATCACTGCAAACCCATCATCAGGCAATGCAAGGATGTTCAAACATGTCTCCACTTCCTACATAGGCAAGGTGTTCCATGAGACATGGGTCTGGCATATTCACACTTACCCATTGTTTCAGAGTTTTTGGCTACTTATAATGCATGTTAGCCATACTATCCACATCAGTACTCCTGTTTCTCACACATATAGGATGAACCAAAACTATTAAGAAAACTCATTAACTTATGCATTTTGGTGCAAAGAATGACAAGATTAACTAAAGAAAGATACACATGCAGAGTGCAAAAGGCATTTCAAGAGTCGCCTAAAGTATTTCAAGATTTATTCTTTGCATTATAGCAATCTGAAATTCGACTTGAGCATAGTTAGGTCAAAGGTTCACACCTGGAATAGATTCAAGGGCTATAATTTGCTTGAAGCTGATCAGTAATCATCCACAAGTCCAGGAAAACTGCCAATGGTGTTCATCTTGTTAATATCCAGATCTGTTCTAAGCACTTTTGGCATTGATTCAACTCTGTTACTTCAACCCCACCATCAAGAAATGCAAGAATGTGCAAAGATTTCATAGATTTATCTTCCTAGATAGTCATGCTGCTTCATGAGGAACTAGTCCAGACTAGTCATACTTGCCTGTTGTTCCATAGGTTTTATGTCCTTGCCAAGCTTATGTTACCCATAATCATGCAACACTGGTGAATCCAACTTCTTGTATCAACCAGATAAAGCAGAAATATAAGAAAACGTCGAGATACTACGGTGTATGATAAAGAAACTTATCAACCTCTGATGTATTGCGATGCAAATAATGACAAAAAATGTTAAAGGAAGATAGGCATGCAAAGAACAATAGGCATTGTCATGAGAAATAGTTTGCAGTAACTTATTAGTTGGCAACCATCAACCCATCAGAAGCCTACATCATGTCTGTTGTATTGATGAAGACACAATCAAAAAACAGCTAAGTATAATAATTGTCAGTTATCAAAGCAGAAAAAAGAAGGTTTGAGGCAACCCTCTTTAAATGATTGATATCTCAATCAATACACCTTCTTCCTTTGCACTAATTACAACCCCACCAGAGCACCACCACTGTGACATTGATGATTTGCATCCTCTCTAGAATTGCCTCCGTAATGATAGCCAATTTTTTATTC
This sequence comes from Chamaecyparis obtusa, assembly GCA_027943335.1. NCBI lineage: Eukaryota > Viridiplantae > Streptophyta > Pinopsida > Cupressales > Cupressaceae > Chamaecyparis > Chamaecyparis obtusa. Next base: position 234,726 of record BSBK01003342.1, read on the forward strand.
ATCAATCAATAATTTGAAGCATTCAAGGCAGAAATGTGTTTGGAGGCAGCTTTCCACCAACACATCACTGCACTGACAGTGCACTAGTGGCCCTTTTGTGGGGCAATCATCAACCTATCCGACAAAAAGAAAGATAAAATAACTAGACACTGAAATTCTCCATTAAAACTTATTGACCATTAATTTTGAATGAAATAGGGAATCAGGTGACCAGCATGCCACAATAAATGTCACTCTAATTAGTTTTCATCAACAGCAACCCTTGAAATAGCTGCAATAGATTGATCAAGCCGAAGACTAAGTGGGTTTTAAGTATTGCTCACAAGTGGCTGCTGTGTATCCACCTTCCAGTAATGATCGAGGATTGTGCAAGTCCATATGCATTATCTCTAGCAACCAAATTTTATATATTGACAAGTTAACATGAAGGTAGCATGTGTTTGATTCATAAGTCTCACTGGCCTAAAATCAAATATACAAATAATTTGAAGAAGGGTCAAGGAATATATAACAAAGCCCAGTCCCAAGATGCAAGGGAAGGATTGCATTCAAGTGGTAGGAGACAGATTGAAGAAATTTGCTCATTTTAGAGCCATTTCAGCTGTGTTTACAACATTCAGGTAGCAAATTTACTTTCTAAGGAGGTGTTCAGACTTCATTTGATGCAAAACAACATTATCACTAATAGGGACAGGAAGTTTATGATTTGTTTTGGTAGGAGTTGCTTAAATCATGTGGGAAGGAATTGACCCCTAGCACTAGCTAACACCCACAAACAAATAGGCAAATTGAAATTGTTAGCAAATGGGTGGAAGGTTACCTGCACAACTATGTTCCAAGGCAGCAGAAAGCATGGATAAGTGGCTACATTTAGGGCCCGTTTGGTGCATGGAATTAATTTATCCAAAATAGGCCTATTCTAGAATAAGGACCTATTCTCGGATTTATTAATCCTGAAAATGAAAGCTGGAATTATCTATTCTGCGTTTGGATCCCATAATGTGAAATTGGAATAAGGATTATTTTTTATTTTTTTAATTAATTTGAACAATATCTATTTTTAACTTATTAAAATATTATAATTATAAAATAAAAAAATTCTTACAAATTTAAATTTTTTAACTTATCATTTTTGTTGCTGCTTTTTTAATTAAAATATATATGTATTTTTAACTTATATATTTTTAAATTAAAATATATATTATAACTTTTAAAAAAATATATTATTAAAAAAATATTTATTAAAAAACATTATTAAAAAAAAATTATAAAAAAAAAATTACAAAAAAAATTAATTAAAAAAATAAGATTATAATCCCTTAACCATTCAGGCATAGACCCGAAAAACTTATACATTTTGTTGTAATTTCGAATTCATGAAAAGCTTATTCTGGAATAAGAAACGAATTCCAGGTCTTTTTTGGAATTAATTAATGCAAGCATTGGGCCGAAAATGGGAATTAGTTTTCTAATTCGAGAATTCAAAAAACGCCACAAACAGCGAATTATTTTATTCTTGCATTAAATAATTCCTATTCCAGGTTAATTCCAGGCACCAAACGGAACTTAGGGGAATATTTCTATAACTCGACCTACCACATCACCATCAAGATGTCTCCCTTCATGGTATTATATGGTTATGAGGCTCCTAGCTCCAATGATTTGTTTATTGGGAAAAGAAAAGTGCCTAAGGCCAAAGATCTTTATAGCAGACCTGAGACAATAAGAGATATTTGAGAGCTAACATCCATAATACTTAAAGTCAGTAGAAAATGCATGGAGACCAAAACTCTATTGAATGTGCATTGGAGGTGGGAGACATGCTTCACTTGCGTTTGCAGCCCTATATATATTGTACTATCAAGAAGATTGGATCAGAGAAGTTGAAGCTTCAAATCTCCAAGAGGATTAAGAAGTGGCATACTGACAGAAGAGGAAACCTCTTCCAAACAGCAACTTCAAATTCAAACCTACAATAACACTGCATAAACTTCTCTGCTCTCAAACAACTCTTAGATTACAAAAAAATAACTTTAGTTTTCCTGCTAAATTAACAATTACAAATTGAGCCATTTCATTGCCTTCTCTGCAAATAAATCTTATTTTTTCTTCTCACCGTTCACACTCCCTCAACCCATTCTCTTATGCAGCCCCCCTCCACGCAAGACTCACACGATACCCACCCCACTTCTCTGGTTAGATGCCTCTTAAATTGACTACACAACTCCCTTATACCCTCCTCTGTATCTCAACGGAGCTCCCTTCTTCCCCTCTTTTTTTTGGAATTGGCCTCCCTTGTTTTAAGGGCAAGCAACCATTATTATTCCTTCTTTCTGCTCTCCTGTTTTGACAAACCGATATCCCAATGTTTTGGTTCTTCTCTGGCTCTTGTTTTCCCAAGAATCATAATGCCCAAAGAAAACATTGAGGCATTTTCTAGTATGTTGGAAGCTATCAATATTTGCGTTTTACCTGCTAATTGCTTTGCCTAGAAGTTTGTAAACCTCTGCTTGAAGGCTCCCATCTTGGCATACCTTTGAAAGAAGTTGGCAAAGGTAGTAGAATTTGCCTTTGCACTTGCCTCTCTGGTTTTCTTGAACACGTGTCAATTACATGATCAAGTTATTCCACATAAGAAACATTTCTTCAGGTATTCAAGTCTATGCTCTCAGCTCAATTTATATGCAGGAAGTATGAAGACTCAGTTTATCAATTTGGGCTTTAAGCTGTCAATAACAAATCCATTTTGTGTATATCATGTGATCAGAAGTGTCCATAACATTTGAGGTACTCTGTCAATTTGTTAATGTGCTATGCCTATGATTTCATAATTTACATGCATGTCAAAAGCAATTGCAACTACAAAATCTTGTAATGGAGTTGTAGAAAGTTAAGAGGTTTATGCTCTAGGGTGACAGTAAGGACAAAACCTTCATGAATCTTGAGAGATGCCAAAAAAAACTAAAACAAACTGGAAATATTTTTTGGGTTGATGTCAATTACCGTTCACCTGGGATGCTCTTGCATTAGACACGTCGGGTGGGAAAAATAAAATTCTGTGAGTAGAAATCGAAAAATGGAGTTACGTAGTTGAACTACCCCTTCAGGTTGTAAACAACCTATAAAGAACTCCATCATTGATGTACACAATGATAGCTTCTTCCTCCACCTCTTTGAGCACTTAGTTGGGACACTTATCGTCCTCCTCCACCAAGTGTGCCTTCTTTGCCTCTTCCTTTTTGTGGACTCCTATGCACCATAGACTATCTTCCTTCGACAAAGACATCGTCCTTTCCTCTCCTCCTTCGTGGGATCCAAACCACCATCAACCGATCTCCACCAATTAACCTCTCCACTCATTTCCTCTCTCGTGGATTTCAACCCACCACGAACCGACCACATATCTTGTACTGCTTCCACATGCACATCTACAACTAATTCGCTTCTAGTGTTCTCTACTTCACAAAACTTAGAAGAATCGGGAATTACCTTTGTAATCTCAATTGTTGCAACATCCTCTTCATTCTCTACCACTGCAATGTCTTCTTCATCACCTTTCATTGCAAGTGCATCCTCTTCAGGTAGCTCATCTTCTTTCTCGTTTTCTTTGCTTGTAATGATCTCCTCTCCTAGCAACGTGCCGCCTCTATCAAGGTCTTGATCAATCTCGATTACGACCTCTTCCTTCTGAACTTCTTCCTCTCCACTACCTCAACCTGAGAGGCATTTTATTTCCTATTGTGCTCTTTGCATTCATTTACCAGCTAACGATCCTCAACGACTGTACTCTCCTCTCTTTTCTCTTCATTCTCATGGGCTGCTCTCATTTCCCTCACCTTCCAACTGCAACTATTTTTCTTCATAGGGATTCCCCACATCCCATAGCTCTCTTCCCAATATCATTCTAAGAAAAAAATCATCACAGGCCTCCTCATGACCCACTTCATCCTCTTCTTCAAATTCATCCTCTCATTTGTTGCAACCACTTCTACTCACATACACTTTTCTTCGCTTCAAGCTTTCAACTGCTTAGGACTTTGCACACCTACAATGATCCTCGGAACTTCACGGCTTCAAGCTCTCAATTGCTCAAGACTTTCACTCTTTCCACAGCTTGTCTCTCTAAGCTCTTAATTGTTCAGAACTCCACATACCTGCAACAATTATTTTGAACCTTTTAGACAACTCCACTGCTTCATCCACAAGTCTTGGTGCTAGACTGCCTCATTTTCGGCACTTTGTCTGCACACTCAAGACCACTAGCACTAATACCAATTGTCACAAGAGGAAACCTCTTCCAACTTGCAACTTCAAACTCAAACCTACAATAACACTACAGAAAGTCTCCTCTCAAACAACTCTTAGATTGCAACAAATAGCTTATTTTTCTTGCAAAAGTAATAAAAACAAATTGGGCCATTTCATTGGCCTCTCTCTGCACATAAATCTTATCTTTACCTCTCACCGTTCACACTCCCTCAACCCATTCTCTTACGCAGCCTCCCTCCACACAGACTCACAATACCCAACCTACTTCTCTGGTTCGTTGTCTCTTCAATTGGCTACACAGCTCCCTTAACATCGCTGCCCTCCTCTGTATTTCAACACAGCTCCCTTCTTCTGCTCTTTTTTTTTAATTGTCCTCCCTTGTTTTAAAAGAAAGCAGCCGTTGTTATTCCTTCCTTTTGCTCTACCATTTCGACAAACTGTTATCCCAGTCGATTGGGTGTCTTTTGGTTCTTCTCTAGCTACCATTTCCCAAGAATCATAACACCCAAAGAACACATTGAGGCGTTTTCTAGTAGGTTGGAAGCTATAAGCATTTTGGCATTACACCTGCCAATTGCTTTGCTTGGAAGTTTCTAGAGCTCTGCTCAAAGGCTTCCATCAGCGCCCAGCTTGCTGGTTGCAGGGCTTCTTGTAGAAGTCGGCCCTATTGCTACCCAATTTTTTGCCACTTAAACCTTAGAGAAATTTTGTAAAATAATTTGCTTGCAGAAGGAATGCTTAGTTTTCTTGTTGATCAAATTAAAAAACATACATTGTCTGACCCTCTGTATTGAAACAACATAATACTTTATTGCAAAAATAGTATGAACTCTCATTACAAAAAAGATAATACAATGTTCCAACTTCTGACCTTTGAATGTAAACACCAAGCTGAACATAATAAAAGAGCATTAAACAGAAATGCACTTAGTAAAATAAGATTTGTTGTGCCCAGCAAGAACAGCTATATAATGATCTCTAAAATGATTCAATCTGCTCCTTAGCAGAACAAAAGCCAATCTTTCATTTGCCACAATACTCAGTCTTTCATTTGCAACAATGGTCACAATGCTTGGACAGACAGCAGCAATAGAAGACAAGATTACACCAATCAAATGCTTTAGCACTAGCAGTGGTAAGAAATAAGAGGATATACGACCATGCTTCAAAAATTTTGTCCAGAAGTCACATCGATATGTTCGCCCAAGGACCTCTATTTGCTTCAGAAAATTCTCATACTGCCTTATGTCACCGACAATGAAATTTGCTCTTGTAATTTGCAGCCTTTTATATTGCAGGTTGCATTCAATGATTCCTGTAGAAAATAATCCATGATTCTCCTTTATTTTGACTTTTTCACAAGAATTTGTCTCATTTCTATTTTGTCTTTTTCTGAGGCGTGATCCCTTTTAACTTCTTCAAACCTAACATGGAAATTTATATAGTCCTGAAGCTTTTGGATTCCTCAGCAAACTAACAAAATGAAGAAATCTCAAACCTGAAATCTGACTTCAACACTCCCACATCCCACAAGATGCCAAAATATGATTTTCTTTAAACAAACTTTGTCTTACCACAGTGACTAAGTCTTCGACCTAGCATTAAAGACAATTCTAAACTAAAGACAAATCTGCAGCTTTCATTAGGGAGGCATCTATGATCCCTAGATTTCACACCAAACCCCACAAATATATATATGATTCAATCTTCAAATGATTTGTTTCCTCCCTTCAAACAAGACTTCAGTCAAATTAATATACCTTAACTTGAATCCAACAGAAAACTTCACTAAATTTTCAGCTCAAAAGATTAAGCAAATACACAAACAGCTCAAAAACAAAATTTTCTAAAAACATGTCTCGAAACGAAACAATATTTACCACAAGCGTTGATATGCAACTACAAAACCTAGATGATTCCACCAAATTGCCAACTAGGGTAGATCTTCCACCACCGAACTTCCCAAGGAGGGTTTTCATCCTCCAAAAGTTAAGATCTCCAAGGGTTTTCTCAATCAGAGAGAAATAACAAAAAATGAATAATCTTCCACACTCTGCAAATGAGCTCCAAAAAGCCTTTTTAAAATCACCAAGTCCAATACCTTAATTAGGGTTTGGCAATATTTGAGTTTAACTTTATCAACTCTATCACCAAGAAGAAAGTCAATTAAATAATATTTCAAATCAAAACCTTATATCTTACTAGATTAATACATTTAACTAACACCTTATATCCTACTGGGTACCAATATAAAGTCACTTTATTAAATTAAATAATGTTACCTAAATAATTAATTTAACTTTAGAATTTTCAACATTATTTAAAATAATATATTATTATATCTAAACACCTTTAGCCGCCAATATATCTTAAATTTAAGCAATCACTAACTATCCAACAATAACAACTCTGCCAATTGACTAGATGGGTGTCCAAACTGACAATTTCTACAAATTGTTGTAAGTATGGACAAATTGTTTGTCCGAGATCCCTCCAAAAAGTGTCAAGAAACGCCAATAAATCATTTGAGCTCACTAGCAACATTGAAATACTCCTCTGAACTGGCTAACACAAACCCTAAAAGTCAGCAACAATTGCACTACTAGAGAACCAAAAAAAGAGACATTACACTTATGAGCATATTCTAGTCATGTGGGAAATGTAAGAACCCTCTCTAGGCGGATTCTTGAAAATAAAGAAATTAAGCCTTGTTTGTGTTTGTTTTGGTGAATGAATGTGATATATTTGCAATATTTGATATGACAATACAAAGCAACAAATAAAAGATATTTAAATTAAAAAAATTCCAACTTAAAACTAAATTGCATTGAAAATACACAGCTGAAAATTCCAAATTTTTATATCAGCTTAGATACTCAATATTTTCACAAAATATCGACAACCCAGTTCATGAAGTATCCCCTATTATCCAAAACAATAATACCCAGAAAAACTACGAGTTACAATTAATGAACTCACAAGTAAACATGCCTTGAAACCCTCTGAAAGGATGAATAACAACAGAAAATGAATAGCTTGAAATCTGATCAACAATGGCTGCAGTAATGAAGCTACAAGTCTGCACTAGATGAAACTTCAAAAATGCTTCAAACCCTTGCACAAATCTTCCCTTTATGCTCAGATTGGACTCCTGGATGAAGCCCGCACTATGGCAATGATTCAGCTGATCTCTCACAGCCTCAAGATTGCAATTACAATGGAGAGTTTTCATTCTTCAAAGAATAAAAATGGTTGAAACCCTTGGTTTCTCTTCCATAGTCACAAATTTCCAAAAGCATAGTCAAAATCTAAGTCACAAGGTTCGAATTCGAGTTCGAGTTCGGCAACCATGAAATTCGAATGAAGTTCGACAAGGGTAAAAATTCGAAAAAAAAATTCGGATTGAATTTGCCTTATATAAATGTTATTTATTTTTAAATATAAGTAATATATCCAATAAATTATCAAAATAGTTAACATTTCGAAATAGATTTGAAATCATTATATAAGGATGGCACATTTATTAAATTTATAACATAAGGAACATGTAAAATAATGATTGCAAAGATGTTTTATTCTCAAAAAGGTATATTCAAAAGTCAAGACTTTAGAATTTCAAAAGAGCTCTAAGTCATCAAGAGCACTTGGCTCAGTTTGTGTATCATCATCATTAGTATCACTACCCAATTCTTCATCAAAAAAGTCAGGTTCATCTACACTTGGCATTGCTATGTCTTCTGAAATTCGTTGTTGTGAAGAAGTGGTCATTTGCTGATTTCTTCATGAACAATTTTAAATTGCTGCGAACATAGACAAGATCTCCCAACTTTCCAGACAACAACTTGTTCCTCTTTTTGGAATGGATGTGGTCAAAGCAACTCCAATTCCTCTCACAAGCTGATGAGCTTGCTCCTTGACTCAATATTCGAATAGCAAAGTGCTGAAGTTTAGGAGTTTGTGATCCATAGCTCATCTACCATCTATAGCTAGGTACCTCATCTCGTGCCATATCATATTTGGCTGCTGCTATTCCAAACATTCCTTCAGCTTTCTTGTATTTCCAGCCTTAGTCTCTGATTAGCGCTGCAACTGTTGGGTCTAGTTCAAATCTGCTAATGGCTTCATAAAACCCTGTCATAACTTCACTATCACCTTGTCTATCAATGTGAAATAGTTTGGGCTCCAAATAGCATGCTGCTGGATGTAAAGGTGTGTGCATCATTTTCCATCTGGAATCAACTATCTCCCATATCTCCATGTACTCTACTTCCACATTGTTTAGTGCTCTCTAAATAGCTTCCTTACAACGGTCCATGCTTTCATAAAGCATGCCAAGGCAAGGAGTGTCACTATCAACCATACGAAGAACATCAACAATTGGCTCACAGACACTCAAAACCTTTGCTCCACTTTCCCAAACATTGCTATTTAAAATAATCTGCTCTATGTTCTTTCCGTTAGCACATTTAGAAAGCGTTGAACTTTCCCACTCATTGGAACAAATTACAGATCTCAAAGCTGCTATCTCTTCAACCACCCTTTTCAAAGTGATGTAAAATGAAGCAAACCTTGTGTCACAAGGCCTCAACAACTCTCTAGATGCATGTTGCCTCTAAAGGCTCAGTGTGAGACGGTGATTTCTTATGAAATTTGCAATTGCTCTCCCTCTGTGAATTGCTTCATATATCCATGGGAATTTAGCCAAATCATGAAGTAACAAATCTAAACAATCTGCTGCACATGGACTCCAATAAATCTGTGGGTACTTCTCTACAATCAGTTTCTCAGTTCCCACACAATTTTTTGCACTATCAGTTACCACTTGAACCACATTTTCCACCCCTACTTCAAGAATGGCTTCCTCTAGTATTTGAAATATATACTCAGAAGTTTTCTTTTTATTCTTAGTGTCAATCACCTTCAAGAACACAACACCTTCAGGACAAACCACCAAAACATTGATCAATGGCCTTTGACACATGTTTGACCATCCATCACTTAATATAGTGCAACCTGTTATCTTCCACGAGGCTTCGACCTCAGTTAATTTCTCGGTCACTCTATCTTTTGACCTTTTCAAAAGAGTTGTCCTGAAAGCCTCAGAAGAGGGAGGTATGTACCCTTTGCCAAACTCTGCAACTCTTTGAATTGCATAACGAAAATTTGGATTTCTAGCTACATTGAATGGAATAGCACTTGTATAAAATAAATCAGCTAGTGCATCATCTACCTCTTGTTTCTCAACTGGTTTCCAAAAGCTGCTCAGTGTTCCACTCTCTATCAATGTTGTTGTGGCCTTGGGTGGATTGGAAGAGGAAGACATAATAGCTGAGAATCTAGACACATCTTCTTCAATTCTTTGTTTCTTTTGTGCATTCTTCATCTTTACTGCAATTGAGGAGGAATGTTCTTTCTCTAAAATAGCTCTAATATCTACGGTTACACCTGGACATGCAGTAACACCTCCACCTTTACCCCCCGTAATACCAAGTAAGTGGTCCATTGCTCTTGTTCAACTTCCAATAAAAACTTTTGGGCACTTGTTACAACGAAGTTCAGTACCATTACGAGTCACATATTTCCCTGCCTCTGAAGTTGATTTGTTGGGAGCCATTCCAATTTGTACAATTCAAAAGAATTTAAAATTCATATTTAAAAGTAAAACATTAACAAAATCTATTTAAAAGAAATTTCAAAAATATAATATTTTAGTTTTTACTCTACAAAACAAAATAACTCAATAAAGTATAAAAATATACTTTTAATATATAAATATATTAATTTTTAATAAAATAACGAAGCTTTGGATTTTGGGGCTCTGCAACCGTACGACTCCCGAGGCTGAGGTGTTGAACGCTTCTACCGTCGTACTCTGCAGATCCCCGTGGCTATTCTCTGTTCTCCTTTGTAGTTTCATGCTTTTTGTGGTCTTTTTCGCTTTGTTTTACCCTCGCTTGGTTTGGTTCTCTTCGTTTTTTCCTCGCTCCGTTTTCTGTGTGTTCTCTTTGGGGTGTTTTTAGGGTTTTCTTAGGGATGTCTTCGGAGCCGGGTCCTCTCGGCTCCCAGCCTGGTTCACCCGTGTGCGAGTCTGGAGCAACTACGGTGAATGATGGAAAATCCTTAAGTATGGATATTGATGGAGGTAACAAAGATATTAATGAAGAATGTCAGGATAATAATACTCAAACGTGCCAAGGGGAAGCCACTAAGATTAATAATGGGAAGTTGGAGGACAAACCGTCATACAAGGAAGTGTTGGCAGAACAGTCACAACCTGAGTGTCTGTTATCAGCCGCTTTCAATGGAGTTTTCCTTGCCAACAATGAGCCAACTCGACGGCCCGCAGCCAATGGAGATAGACGGGGTAGGGGTGTCGCTGAGGATGGCACGGTCAAAGATGGAGAGGGTGGAACTGGTAAGCCCACTCCCCATGAACTTCGGACTCTCTCACTCTCCTCTAATGAAGATATGATAAAAGCAATTAGGAAGGAACAATTAAAGCTTAAGAAATTGCAATTTTCTTTGTATGTTAAGAAAATGATTCTCTACCTGCAAGAAAAAAATTTGATGATTGGATTGCGCATGTTTGGGGAAAGAAACTAGGTATTCAAGTGAGTATCTGCAAGATGATTCAAAAGGGTCTGTTTGTTGTTTTTTTCAAAACGCATGCCATGCAGGAAAGGGTACTTAAAAAGAGGCACTGGAATGTGGGTCGGTCCATCTTTAAAGCTTTGCAATGGTCTACTAAAGGGGAGGTCAAGCAGGTCGTGGCTCGGGTTGTTCCCCATTGGGTGGAGATTAGAAATCTCCAGCCCGAATTCTGGCCTTTTATAGCCCAAATTGTCCACCTTCTTGGGTCGGTTCTGCAAATTGAGGAAGCAAGGTATACTTTACCTCATTTGAATGCTAGAATCTTGATGGCCCTTGAACCAGAACTTGAATTCCCGGATATTATTTCAATGAACTTAGAGGATGAACAGTTTTCTTGGGAAATTGCACTCTTAGGTGATTTAAGTTCTTGTTTTCATTGTAAGCAAAATGGTCATTCCAAAAGGGAGTGTCCGGCCTTGCGGGTTCCTCAGAACCCTAAATTTTTTGGTAAGTTGAATATGAGTGATAGAAAAGATGGCTTAGAGACTATTGACCCTAATAAGGAAAAAGATGCTAACATTTCAAAACTTGAGGTGACCGATCCAGTGGATGGTAAAAATTCAGTCCCCGAGCCGAATGTTAACAGTGAGATAGATAACAATCAAGATAAAGTTGATAAAGATGTTTTTTTATGTATTAATAATCCTCTATTTGATGGAAAGGAAACTTTGGGTCAAAATAATGTTGCTCTCGAATCCCTAGCCAATTGTCAACCAGTTCCCAACCATGAGATAAAGTATGTTAAAAGCTATGAAAATCCCCCACCCCCCCCCAAAAAAACCAAATGCTCAGCAATTGGCATTATCATCTATCAATGAGAAAGCCGCAAGTGTTAGGAGGGATTCCAATGGACCCCTGAATAGAGCGAAGGGGTTTCACAGTATCTTTAAAGTTAACAGTGGTCACAAATGGCAAAATGAAGTAGCCACACCTATGGCTGAAGAACCTTTTACTGAAGTTAAGAAAAAGAAAAGAAAGATCTTCCCTGTCTAATGACAGCAAGAACTCTGGGAAGGGAATGCCAAATTGTTTTAATAGGCTATATAATAACCCCAAAAAGTTACCTCAATGATACACATACATAGTTGGAATGTGAGAGGGCTAGAGATGTCTGACAAAAAGTATTTGGTCAGGAAGTGGTGCAATAAACTCAAAGAAAAAGATATTATATGTCTTCAAGAGATTAAGGTTGTTGGCTTCCAAGCATACACCAGTATGAAATTCATCTGGGACAGAGCTATTGGCTTTCACTCTAACCATCCTAAAGGTAAAGGTGGCACCGCCATTCTGGTTGGACCCCAATGGGCTGATAAGCTCAATTCAAATGGTTCCTCTCCCTGTAACAAAGCATTATGGGTCACATTCAAACATAAGGTTTTTCTGATTGGAGTGTGTAATATCTATGCCCCCAATAACTATAGAGATCGTGCCGCCCTATGGGAATGGTTAATTAATGGCCTTCCTAAAGCACACTGGATCTTTGTTGGTGACTTTAATATGGTGGAGAGTAGGGAGGATAAGTGTGGTGGCAATATCCAAGGGTGGAAAGGGAATGAGTTGTTTTTCTGGTCTAATTTTAAGAGTAAGTTTAGAATTGAAGACCCCCTCAGGCTTAAGAAGAATTCCTTCTCGGATATTTGGTTCACATGGTGTAATAACCAAGCAGGGCAGCAGAGAGTCTACTGTAGGCTTGACAGGATCTATGCAGAAGAGTCTGTTTTCTCCTTTGAGAAGTAGGATGGCAGGGCCCCAGTGTGTGTTTCCCCCACAACTATGTCAAATCACCACCCAATCTATGCAGTAGTCTTCTTGGAATGTGATGATGGTAATTATCCTATTAAGAAAAACAATAGCTTCAAACTAAATACTGCACTTCTTAAGGATGAAGATAATGATGAAGCTATTATAATGGTCACCAGTTTATGTAAACTTTGTAATCAAGGATTGAATAAAGTAGACATGTGGAGCCATTTAGTGGACTCTTGCAGAAGTATCTACCAGATTATAGGGAAGCAGAAGGCCATGATGAGAAACCAAGAAGACCATACCCTACAATGTACACTTAACTCTTCAGAGAAAGAATTGCAAAATAAGGGGTCCGATCCACAATTGGAGGAGAAGATTAAAGAGATTAAGTGCCAGCTTAGAAACTATGAACAATATAAAATCAATGGGCAAAAGACCAGGGCTAGGATGAACTGGATGAAAGGTGGTGATAAAGGCTCTAAGTATTTCTTCAATATCATTCATTGCAAACAGAAAAGAGAACGCATTGAAGGCATTCAAATCGATGGTGAAGTCTCTATGGACTCTAACAATATTAAAGAAGCTTTCCTTAACTTCTATAAGAACTTGTTCTCCTTAGAATTCAGTGACCACAATATCAAAAAAATGGAGGAATCCCTCAGGTTGATCCCCAAGAAAATACAGGATGTGGAGGCTAATAGACTCAACCTATCGGTCTCTTTGGTGGAAATTGAAGAGGCAATCAAGTCCCTGGCTAATGATAAAGCCCCTGGGCTTGATGGACACCCTGTTGAGTTCTATAAAAATAATATAGAATGGATTGGTCAGGAATTGTTAGAGTTATATGAGGATGCCTTCCATCATGGCTCCCTGGGTGTTGACATTAACAAGGGAGTTATCAAGCTGCTCCCCAAAGATGGTGACAAATCTCTGGTGAAGAACTGGAGGCCCATTACACTCCTAAATTTATCTTATAAGGTGATTGCTAAAGTTTTGGCCAGAAGGATTGGTAGCTTACTGAATGATTTTATATCTCCAACTCAAACATGATTCATTAAAGGGAGATTCATCCTTGAAAACCTGATTACCAGTTGGGAAGAAATGCATTGGGCAAAGAGTGAAAAGCAGAATGCAGTCATGGTTTTGTTGGACTTCGAAAAGGCTTATAATAGAATTGAGTGGCCCTTTGTTATGGGAATGCTAAAGGCATTCGGATTCCCCCATTACTTTTGTAATTGGATCAATATCCTGGTCACAGACTCTTCCACGGTTATAGATGTAAATGGATAATTCTCTGAAAGCATCACCCTCCAAAGGCCCATCAGGCAGGGGTGCCCTATTGCCCCAGCTTTGTTTGTTATTGCTGTTGATGCCCTGTTTTATATATTGAGAGCCCCTCAACTTGGTCCCCCTGTTAGAGGAATTACCCTCCCTAATGAGGAAGTCTTGCTTAATGCCCAGTTTGCAGATGACACAGCACTGTTTATTATCTTGGAAGAGGAGAAATTTGATAACATGCTGCATAGATTGCAGCTCTTTTGTGATATCTCAGGAGCCAAAGTGGCCCCTCACAAATCCTCAGTCATTGGTTGGACATCTACCCCTCCAGACTGGGTAGTAAGTAAAGGCTGGAGATGGTTAGGACCTAACGACATAGTAAGATATTTGGGCATTCCATTCTCTATTGACCCATCCCTCAAAGAAATGTGGAATTGGCTATATGCCAAGATTGAAAAGAAATACATCAAATGGCAGACACACATTATCCCTGGCTGGTAGAGTTCAGATTGTTCAGAAAGTGTTGTCAACTCATCACATATATTTTTCATCTGCATGGCTATTTTCTAACTACCAGACTGGGCAAATTGAGAGAATTATGAGAGACTTTCTTTGGTATGATGGCCTTGGCAACAAGAAAAGGCATTGTGTCAAATGGCAGTGGTGTTGTATGCCTAAAAATAAAGGAGGCCTGGGCATAAGAGATTTGAAAGACCAGGGTATGGCTCTGGCATCCAAATGGGTTACACAAGCTGTGACAGGTGATGAACCATGGAAGGTTTTGATTAGGAACAAAATCAATAAATTAGATATCGAAAAAGGGAAAGGTTGGAAAGATGTGCCTCTTTGGGACAAATTGATGGAGTCCATGAATTTGTCAATTTTTGGTTCCAAAGTGTTTCAGTCCATTTGGAAGGCATGGGTTTAGGTCAGAGATCTTCTCCTATTCAGGGGTGTCAGTGGTGGCTCTCCTACATACTCGGTGGTCGATAGATCGATTTGGTGGGGGGTGGAGGCCAACTGCAAGCCTTTGGCTTTAACTCAAAGCTGTTCTACCAAGAATTGGGCTAAATATGGTATATCTACTATTCAAGATCTATTGATTGACAATCGGCTTGGGGATTGGGAGGAACTATCCAATAAGTACCATATCCGTAGCTCGCAGAAAAAGACATATTCTATCCTTTCTAAGGCTGTGGGTTCTTTTTTTCCTAGAAAATGTATGACCACTAGTTAGTTCATGCAGTGGGTCAAATGGAAGGATAGTAATGAGTTCCACAAGATCTCTACTAAGCAGATTTATGATATGGTGAAAGATAAAAGTGACATTTTTGAGAGGGTGAACCTTGGTTGGGGGCTGGATTTTCCGGTTTCTAAATGGCAAACCTTTTTTAACTCTTTTTGGCACTCCCCTTGTGGACCTAAGAAATCTTGTTTTAGGTGGCTTTTGCTCTTAAAGAAACTTGTTGTGGGTAACACCCTGCCCCATGGTTTAGGAGAACCTATTTGGTGTGATTTTTGTTTTGTCCCTGAGTCCTATGAGCATTTATTTTTTAATTGTGCATATGCCCGGTGTATGTGGTCTATCTTTCTTGGGTCTCCGATTGTCTGGAATTGTAAACTTGGTCTGTCGTGGTCTAAAATTCTTGCCGATTATGTTGAGTCTTTTCATTTTAAAATGAATTATTTTTGGTCTACTCTCACATGTGAAATTCTATGGTTTTTATGGAAAGAGCGGAATAGTGAGATATTTCAGAAGCGAAGGAGGCAGCTTACTGAGTTTGGATGTAAACTCACACATTTCCACATCATGTCACAGGTTGCTGCTTCTTTAGAGATCTCCAAGGACAGGTTTATGATCCTTATGAGAGAAGGCCAGCTGTTGATCCACAAAGACGACATTGTTTCTTGCCAGTACTTCTCCATGCACAAAGATATGCTTCGGCAGAGGGAGCTTGATAGTCTTCACCAGTTCATCAAAGATATGCAGCTTGAAGATAGAAGGATGCCAGGACCTGATACACCAAGTTAGCGAAGGAACTTCCTCTTTTTTGTTCTTGACCAATTTGCATTGCAGCAGATACTCAAAGGATTACAGTCCTCTTTTTGTATTAACAAGCATCAGTTGTATTTAGTATTCTACTATCGGAACTTACGAAATGTTATATATCTAATGATCTGACTTAGTCTTAAGGTTTTGCTCTCATGTAAATCATGTATACCAAGAACTCTGATGTAACCCAGTTTATCAACTATGTTAATACAAAAAAAAATTTAATAAAATAAAAATAACTCAATAAAGTATAAAAATATATTTTTAATATATAAATATATTAATTTTTAATAAAATAATATAATATTAAATAATTAAATATTTTATCTATTAAATTTAAATTACATCTTAATGTTTAGCATATTTGTTGAATTTATTTATTCATTTTTACATTTGTATATTAACTTAAAAATTGATTACTTTAATATGATATTTCAATTTAATAAATGGTAATAAAATAATATAGAAATAAAATAAAATATTATTAACTTTGATATTTATATAATAATATTTCTTTTTTTAACAATTAAATAAAATATTTAATAAAATTTAGAAATAGTAATTCAAGTCTATTATTAAAAACTTAAAAATCATCATATAATGCATTTATAAATTATAATAATATTTATCTTTGTTATAAATATAATAATATTATTAACTACCTAATTAACTATAATCTATAATTTTTTAAAATACTTATCATTTTATTATTAAAAATTTAATATAAAATTTAAAAATATTTGATTTATGGATTTTAAATATTATTATAAAACTATTAATAAATATATATTATAATATTAATGTAATACTAAATAATGTAATTAAACTATTAATACATATATTATTATATATTAATATAAGACTAAATAATTTAAAAACGTATAGTGTATAACTATATAAAAGTCATTTAAAAACTAAATTAAACAACTTACCTTTCTCACGGAACAAAGGCGAATGGAGACAGAGCCGGGAGAAGAATGGAGGCAATGATTCCATCAACAGCAGCACCTCGGCGGCGGCAGCTTAGCAGCAACAGCTCACATGGCGGCAGTAGTAGTTCACACTCAACACTCAGAGAACCCCAAATCAAAAAATAAATTACAAATTTGCAAATATTTGTGCATTCAAGGGGCTTGCGAGCACCTGTTTATGGAAAAGAATGGGCGGGAAACCTCTAAAAAATTTAAAAACTTTAAAAATAGCATGTTTTATGTTTACGGTAATGTGCCATTTTCTCTGTCCAAATATAATGGCGAACTTTACCGATTTTTTTAGAAATATTTCAAATTCGGGAAAAACCAAACTTCAACCTTCAAATTCGCCAAATGCTATGACTTAGGTCAAAATGATCATCAATAATGAGGTTGATTTGTTTTTTGATGTGCTTTTATAACTCCAATCTCTTTAATAGCATTTAAATCCACATTTAGGGTTTTAATACACTTTATAATAAGTCTTAAAACTTGGGTGCTTGTATTCATGGATTATAACTGCACATTAATATCATTTAAAATAATATAACTTGTGTGCACATTGACTTTATAAAATACTTTAATCTTTTGGCTTCCACAATATAATCCATTAATTGCACTTTAAGTCACTTAAATGAAGGGTCATGGCCTCATTGAATATAAAGTGACTTTTTAACTTTAAAAAAATTATTATTAAAGTAATTGCTTTATTAATAATTAAAATAACATAACTCCACAAATAATTATTATTTCTCAATTCTGTCTTAACATAGGAGTTAACCATTATGTCCATTGTGCACCCAACTGCATTAGTAAAAATAGTAAG
This sequence comes from Chamaecyparis obtusa, assembly GCA_027943335.1. Lineage (NCBI taxonomy): Eukaryota > Viridiplantae > Streptophyta > Pinopsida > Cupressales > Cupressaceae > Chamaecyparis > Chamaecyparis obtusa. The sequence continues at coordinate 252,520 of BSBK01003342.1, forward strand.
GGTCTCTCTCTATCAACCCCTGACTTTCTATAATTAGTAAATCCTTGAATACCTGATCAACAAAGATGTCAATGGTCAATACTGTAACTAAGGCCGGTCCAGGTGCCTTGCCAAATATAGAAACTATGCAAAACTAACTTACTATTAATAGTAAGTCTCTGAATAACTACTCAAGCCCGGGATGGCAAATCTCAATACCGCAACACAACATGTTCAAGCGCTCTGCTAAAAATTGAAATGCTGACTTTCCTAAAATAGACACTATAAATAGTAAATGTGCCAAACTGAGCCACACGAAGAGCAATCCTGAACTCTCTTGTCCTCTAGAATGGGAATTGGCCTTCGGTTCTACCAACTGAGACCCCCTAAACATCTAACTTAGCCTACGAGAACCACTGATAGGCTAATCCAAACCACCAACCATGGTGAGTTAAAAGGGGACATTATAGTCCGTGTAATGTTCCCAAGTACGGAGGAAGATCACAAAACGGTCCAGTGCCTTTTTACTAGTAATTGAAAGCCGTACAGAACAAACTGGACGCGTGCAGATCAGAAGAACAAACCGGACGCGTGCAGATCAGAAGAACAAACCGGAGGCGTGCAAACCGGAGGTGTGCAGACTAGAGGCATGCAATCCGGAGGTGTGCAAACCGGAGGCATGCAACCCGGAGGTGTGCAAATCGGAGGCGTGCAAACCGGAGGCGTGCAAATCGGAGGTGTGCAAACCAAAGGCGTGCAATCTGGAGGTGTGCAAACCGGAGGTGTGCAAATTGGAGGCGTGCAAACCGGAGGCGTGCAAACTGGAGGTGTGCAATCCGGAGGTGTGCAAACCGGAGGTGTGCAATCCGGAGGTGTGCAAACCGGAGGCATGCAAATCGGAGGCACGCAAACCGGAGGCATGCAACCCGGAGGCGTGCAACCCAGAGGTGTGCAACCCAGAGGTGTGCAAACCGGAGGCGTGCAATCCGGAGGTGTGCAAATCGGAGGCGTGCAAACCGTAGGTGTGCAATCCGGAGGTGTGCAAACCGGAGGCGTGCAATTCGGAGGCATGCAAACCGGAGGTGTGCAAACTCAAGGTGTGGAAGCCAGAGGTCCGTACGGGTACAAAAGGAGGCCGTACAGTTAAAGAACTGGGCCGTACGGTGAGGGGAAAGTGCACACGGAATACTTAATGAATCTTCCAAAGGTTGAAATGATGATTTCCACTTGCAGGTAATTTCACAGTATCACACATAGATCGAATACAATGCCAATGAAGTATTATTGAATCAAGTAATAGAGTTTCGGATTTGCCAGATCCGATACAAGCAGAGAAGCAGAATAGGGTGAGGGTTGAATCCCACCGAAACTACGAAATACCAAATAGGGAGGGTCTTTCACCTCCGAAATGGCGCAGAGCAGAATCTCCAACAAGGATTCGCAAACACAAATAAAATATCAAATCTCAACATATCAAAACTATCCTACACGCTGTGCATAAATACCCGTCGGGCAACTCCCGAGAGTGCACAAAAGAGCCGACGGCGTCACTAAAACTATGCCAAACAAAAATAATAATGGGCCCAAGATAAGCTAAATCAATCAGGACCCTCAAATACAATAGTTTTATTAGTCATTTAATGACGGGAACATTACAATCCTCCCGTCCCGAAAATTGCTTGTCCTCAAGCAATTGTAACGCCGGGTGCTGAAGAATGTGTTCACTTTCCCACGTGGCGTCGTCCGAAGGTAAGTGCTTCCAACGTACCAAGTATTCCTTCAAGGTACGATTTCGCAGAGCTCTCTCCCGTACATCAATGATCTCAGCTGGTTCCAAAAGGAGCTTCCCTTCTTCATTTAGTGGCGGCAGGTCTGTGGTTACCACTATATTCTACCCGACAGCTTTCTTTAGACAGGAGACATGAAAGACATTGTGGATGCAGCTTCCCTCTGCCAGTTCAAGTTCATAAGCGACTTCACCAATACGGCGTGTCACACAATAAGGACCATAGAAGTGGGGCTTCAGCTTTTCCTTTCCTGTTGCTTTCAATGATGATTGCCTGTAAGGTTGGAGTCTCAGGTATACTAAGTCACCGATTTCAAAACTTCTCTCTATCCTGTGTCTATCCGCATACATCTTCTGTTGATTCTGAGCATTTTGTAGGTTTTCTTTCAAGACCTTGAGAATGTCCTGTCCTTCCTGAAGCCAGTCTTTTGCCCTCGGTGCGCGGCTGTCACCCAGAACTCTGTCAATAAATGAGAGTGGCTCATACCCATAGAGTGCTTTGAAGGGTGCCATCCCGATGGAAATATGATAAGTTGTGTTGTAGCAATATTCCCCCAGATGCAACCATTTGACCCATGCCCGTTGCTGGGCTGAAACATAGTTCCGGAGGTAGCCTTCTAACCATTTGTTCACAATTTCCGTCTGCCCGTCCGTCTGCGAATGGTAGCTGGTACTGGGTGCCAATTCCGTTCCTGCCAACTGAAACAATTCTGTGCAGAAAATGCTGATGAAACGTGCATCTCGGTCACTGACCATATTTCGGGGTAACCCGTGCAGACGAAAAACTTCTCTGAAAAATAAGTCTACCATTTGTGCGGCCTAGTAGTCCGAGGAGATGGCGAAGAAGTGTGCATACTTTGTTAGCCTGTCAACGACAACAAAGATACAATCCTTTCCATTTACCTTCGGAAGTCTTGTGATGAAGTCCATGGAGATGTCGTCCCACTTCTGTTCGGGTATAGGCAAAGGTTGTAGTAATCCGGCAGATGAGGTGTGTTCAGCTTTGTTTTGCTGACATACTTCACATTCCCGTACGTACTGTAACACATCATCTTTAAGTCCCTTCCATGTGAACCTCTCCCTCAGCTGTCAGTATGTTTTGAGAAAACTCGGATGCCCAGCTAATGGCGAAGCGTGTACCTCTCTCAAAATTTTCTGCTTAATTTTGGACTCGGGTACCAGATATATACGGTCCTTATAGTAGATGATGTCATCCACCACCTTGTATAAAATTTATGTCATTCCAAATTCACATTTGGATTTCTTGGCAAACAAGGACTGAGCCTCCATGATTCCAAGGATGTCATCCAATTGTCTCAAATGTTCTTCCCAGGTTTTACTGTAAATCAAGAGATCATCAAAAAATACCAGCAAGTACTTACGCAGTTCCTTGTTGAAGATGCAATTCATGCATGATTGAAAAGTGGCTGGTGCGTTCGTTAATCCGAAGGGCATGACCAGGAACTCATAATGCCCGTAGTGACAACGGAAAGCTGTTTTCTCCACATCTTCCCCCATGCGAATCTGATGGTTTCCGAAATAGAGGTCTATTTTAGAGAAGTAAACTGCACCGTGCAACTCATCCAGCAATTCATCGATCCTGGGAATTGGATACCTGTTTTTAATTGTCTTCTTGTTCAGTGTGCGGTAATCCACACACATACGCATCATTCCGTCCTTTTTGACGAGCACAACCGAAGATGCGAAGGGACTGGCCCTGGGTCTGATCCAACCCTTGTCTAGTAGTTCCTGAATTGTTTTCTCAATCTCATCTTTTAGCCTCCGAGGGTGGCGGTACGGTACCGTGATTACTAGTTTGGCACCAGCCTCCAACTCAATGGTGTGCTCAAACCCTTGGTGTGGTGGTATGCCTGGTGGTATGTCAGCGAAGACCTGGTGGTACTTATCCAATACCCTCTGAAGTTCTTCCTGATGGTCCGTTCTTTGTCTCTGTATGGGTTCTGTCGAGGCAAAACAGTGTGCGGCCCAAACCACATTGTCATGTCGGAAGATAGCTTCCATTCCCTGTGCTGAAATCTCCTTCAGCCCTCTGTTCGACATCCCTCTCAGTACAACCTTCTTTCCATTTACCTCGAAGGAGAACTCCATTCACTTGAAACTCTGCGTGTATTCATCCAATGTTTCCATCCACTGAATGGCCAGAATGACTTCCATGTCGTCCAGATCCACTACGAAAAAATCATCCGTCACCGTGTGGTTACCCATGGTGATGCTCAATTTCGGAACCACGTGAGTGCATCTTAACAAATTTCCTCCCGCCACTTTAACATCAAATCCCTGGTGTGCCTCCGTACACAGGTTCTGTCAGCTTACCAGTGAGGAATTTATGAAGTTGAGGGTGGCTCCGCTATCAAGCATGACCACGACCCGTTGTCCTTGGAGGGTGCCCCGAACCCGAAACACCGTGCACCTCGGAGTTCCTGCCAAGGTAGCAATGGCACCTCCCCTTTTGAAGAGTGCAGCAAGTCTTTCCCCTCAATTTATATTTTCCTCCTCCGAACCTTGTTGTTCAGCTGCCTCAGCTTCAGTTTCTTGTTCTTCCTCTCCGTCAGATGAAACCTCAATGTAATGAATTTTTCCTTTACCGAGGCATCAATGTCCCGGTACCCACGGTTCCTTGCGCTTGAAACAGAGTTTCTTCCGTCTGAGTTCCTGCCTAGATTCTTCATCCAGCGGGGGCCTCCTGGGCGGAGGTCTGCTGTCTTTCTCCCGTGGAGCGAGAGGTGGTTTTGACTATGAGTGATATTTGGTTGACGAAGATGAGGATGTCGCCATGTCGCATGCCTTCTTGATTGCCTCCGTGAGTGTGACGGGGTTGAACCCTTTCACCCACCCTTTCAAGGGTTCCGCCAGTCCATCCATGAACAGTACCACCAACCTTCAGAGAGATTAGTGACCAAGACAGACAACCTTTAAAATTCTGTTATGTAACCATCGACTGTGCCAGATTGCTTTAACTGAGCCAATTCTTTGAAGATCAGTTCTGGATCCTTTCCATCGAAACGATCTATCAGCCTCTCGGTGAATTCAACGTAGGAACTTATTTGGTCGTGACCGAGAGTAACCATGCCATGATGCCACCATTCGTGGGCTATTCCTTCGAGGTGTAGTGCTACAAATTTGATGGCCTCATCTTTTGGCATAGGGTTGAGCTGGAAATGTGTCTGCTTTCTGTACCCACGCTCGAGCTGTGATACTTCCAGACCCATCAAAGGAGGATAAATTAACTTTGCCCATTTTCCGTCTCAAATCGTCATTATAGTGACCATGCTTGTTTCCACCCGAGTACCTCATTCTCAGTTCAGCATTATCCTTGTAGGATATATCCCCTTCCATATTTGCATTTCTCCAATCTTCCCGAAGCTGATCTTGTACATCTTGGAAGTTTGGTGGTTCTCCCCGCCGTTCTTCGGACCGTGCGGGAAAAGTTGGCATTGAGGGTCGAGAGCGTGCGGGTTGATGATTTGCCCGTCCGGAGACAGAGTTGTCGCTTTGTTCCACGGAAATCTTGCTTTCGGCCAATTTTCGCAGAGTCTCTTCCATGAGGCATTGAGTGTCATTTATCTGTACCTGGTTCCTAGTGAGCTCTCTCAAAAGAGTCATGACTTCGGCCGCAGGATCTTGTGGATCGGCCATTCTTCCGACTGAGTGGGATTTGCTCCTTTTCCTTGAATAAACTCTCATCCAATACCCACAGGCTGGCAGAATCACCAGCTCTAATTCCACTGTAATGTTCCCAAGTACGGAGGAAGATCACAAAACGGTCCAGTGCCTTTTTACTGGTAATTGAAAGCCGTACAAAACAAACTGGAGGCATGCAAATCAGAAGAACAAACAGGGGGCGTGCAAACCAGAGGTGTGCAGACCGGAGGCATGCAATCCGGAGGTGTGCAAACCAGAGGCGTGCAACCCGGAGGTGTGCAAACCGGAGGCGTGCAAACCAGAGGCGTGCAATCTAGAAGTGTGCAAATCGGAGGCGTGCAAATCGGAGGCGTGCAAACTGGAGGCCTGCAAACCAGAGGTGTGCAAACCGAAGGCGTGCAATCCGGAGGTGTGCAAACCAGTGTGCAAATTGGAGGCGTGCAACTCGGAGGTGTGCAAACCGGAGGTGTGCAAACTGGAGGCGTGCAATCTGGAGGTGTGCAAACCGGAGGTGTGCAAATCGGAGGCGTGCAAACCGGAGGCGTGCAAACCGGAGGTGTGCAAACCGGAGGTGTGCAAACCGGAGGCGTGCAATCCGGAGGTGTGCAAACCGAAGGCGTGCAATCCGGAGGTGTGCAAACCGGAGGTGTGCAATTCGGAGGCGTGCGAACCGGAGGTGTGCAAACTAGAGGTGTGGAAGCCAAAGGTCTGTACGAGTACAAAAGGAGGCCATACAGTTAAAGAACTGGGCCGTACAATGAGGGGAAAGTGCACACGAAATACTTAATGAATCTTCCAGAGGTTGAAACGATGATTTCCACTTGTAGGTAATTTCACAGTATCACACATAGATTGAATACAATGCCAATGAAGTATTATTGAATCAAGTAATAGAGTTTCGGATTTGCCAAATCCGATACAAGCAGAGAAGCAGAATAGGGTGAGGGTTGAATCCCACCGAAACTGCGAAATACCAAATAGGGAGGGTCTTTCACCTCCGAAATGGCGCAAAGCAGAATCTCCAACAAGGATTCGCAAACACAAATAAAATATCAAATCTCAACATATCAAAACTATCCTACACGCTGTGCATAAATACCCGTCGGGGAACTCCCGAGAGTGCACAAAAGAGCCGATAGCGTCACTAAAACTATGCCAAACAAAAATAATAATGGGCCCGAGATAAGCTAAATCAATCGGGACCCTCAAATACAATAGTTTTATTAGTCATTTAACGACGGGAACATTACAGTCCGCCGTTCTTGAAATTGTTTGTCCCCAAGCAATCTTAGAAATAAAAAACACACTAGTCCACGCAAATCCCAAGTGTAGAATTATGTAATGTCCCTGTGATCATCAACTAAATCCTGTAATATCATCACTAGTACAACTGACAGAACCTGCCAAGCTAAATCAAATCCGACCATAGATGTCACAGGAGTGAATACCTCATAGGGAAGCAACTCAGAAGGCTGACAAAGCTTGCTTCCCATAATTACGCAAGGTGAGCTATCATACACACTGTCCAACCCATGCACAACTAAATTGTGCATCTAAAAGGGGTCATGCACAGGAGGATCAAAGGAAAAATTGTAGGCACTCCTCACTGTGTAAACTCCTAAAAAGTCCTTAGTAAGCTCTGTCTTGAATCCCAATGCACTAGAAGGATCCCAAACTTTGAATAGAAGCCTTCCAAATAAGAACATCCTCAAACTTTTGTTGCTCAACTCTAAACTCAACTTCACCATACCCAAAGTGGTGAAGCCAATCAATGGGACCCACCCAAGCTGCAATGCCAGCCCTATCATCACTTAGGTCCCAATGCAAACTGAACTCACATCCATCTACTATATGGAGATACGAACATCCAAAGGTGTTTGTAACACTAGCACTATCCCCATCCTCTGCATCGCTCACATAGATGTGTTGAGTCTACAAGTAATCCAACTTGCAGCCACTAATCCCATTTACTGCAGATGGAAAATACTCATCCCACAAAGGATGGTACAACCTCAAAGCCAATCCACATTGATGCATCATCAAATCCTCTGTAGGTGGATCAAAAAAGTATTGATGAGCTCTCCTCCCTATGCAGTCTCGATAAAAAGCTCCCACCTCAATCAAGCACTGACTGTCATAGGCCTAAATAAAAGCTTTGTCATTTGACTCATCACCAACCACTACCACAGTGTACGTAACCACAGGAGAACCTAACGCCACATGTGGTCCTCCGCTACTCTCAACAGATGCACCCATCCCAACTTTATCAACTGCACTTGTAATTTTGATAACAGTGGCTACATCCTTAACCGTCTCACAACTATAACCCGTGTGTATAAGGTCATCACCAACTATCATTGTACAGAGCTACATTGTGCCTGTAATCGATGAAGACTATGCTTAGCTCAACTCCACAGTAAACTCCTCTAACCGTGACTGTGACTCCTAAAGAGCCAATAGGGTGCTCTCCAAAAATTTTGTACTCACCTCAAGTTCATGAGTGAGCTCATCTACCTCCTCTTCCTTTCCCCTCAACGCATCATAACAAGTGCAACCCCACTCGAGAAGATAGTCTCTGTTAGCTAATAGCTGTAAATAATTTTGTTCCAATATTCTGATGGCTTCTCGAAGCATATGAAACTCTGTAAGGGAAAGACTACCATCATACTGCTCATCTAACACAGGAGTGCTCCAACCATAGGAGGCTAACATCTGACGAGCAACATCAAAATGCTCAATGGTTGTGGCGATCATACTACCATTCACTTTTAATTGCCAAACCAACTGATGTCTCTGAAATTCATAGCACTCATGCAAGCTCTCTAAATCAAAATCTGCACTATGAAAGGAGGTTGTATCGGCAATGATCACCTCACGAAAAGCAGCATCATGTGCGCTATCATCACCGCACACATCAACAATCGAAGTACTACTACTAAGTATCTCAACGAATGGCTCATCTGGAAAGTGGAAGTTGTTGATATGATAGTATCTTCACATATTTCTTCCAAGTTAGTTGCATGTCCATGCAAAATCCAATCCTGGGACCTATTAAAAACAACAGAGTTTTTTTATTTATCTTTCCAGGTCTGATTTGTAAAATCAGATTTGTTGTAGCCCACATCTGCATCGCATAACTCAACTCTAACACCCAAATCTTGAGTGTCTACACTAGGAAACTCCATGCAACCATCTTCCACACATGGAAAGACTGCTAAAGACTGCTATCTCATGAGTGGGCTCCATACTAAGTCTGCAGTCATAAAAATCAGAATTATTAATGTCCACTTCTTCCTCAACTTTCACCCTCCTACCACCAATTACCATTTGCCTATCACTGCATGAACCAACTCTTCTTGCAAACAAGTCACGAGCTATCCTGTGATATTGTTTCTTTGTTGAACCAGTCATATCGTATAGCTTTGGATGAAAGTTCATAAAATGATAGAAAGATAAATCTTTCTTAACATTTTGAGGAAGAATGTTGAATTCATCAAACATGCAAGAAACAATGTGATAGAAAGAGTGTTATATTTTGTGGTGTATCCTTCATCTAATTTTCATGTTTAACTAATCTCCTCATTATTTCTGTAATGTCCCTAGGTGAGTTGCTTAGGACAATAGGGAAAAATTCCTTTGCACCTTCATCAAGTTACTAATTTCCTTAACACTTTGAAGCTAAGTCTCTATTATTTCCAGTACAACCATTTAGAATATGGGAGATGATTATGTGTATTTGTATAATATTCAAGATTGTTTTATGGTACAATTTTCCAATGTCGATAATCACTGTTGTAAAGAATTATATATAATAGTCTGCAGATGTAATGTTTGACTCTTCTCTGATAGATCAATATGAATTATGAAATGCAATTTCTTTTAATGCAATGATGTTTTATAATGGTGTCTGATATGTTGATACTTTTAGATAATCACAACATGCCACTGTATCAAACATGCCGATCTGTATAATAATGAGAGGATGATGTCGCTTATAATAATCAGTTTTCTGTTTCTGATTAGATTGTATGTTCTTGCAACTATGTCTCAGATGATTAGTCAACTCCTTGGAACCTAATTTGTCATATAGTCCAGTGCTCCACTAAGCAGATTCAAGAAGGATGAAATAAGAAGACAAGCCGTCTCTGATGGTATTTAGATGCTTGCCACCAATTTTAAGCCAATTACGTCCTTCCTCAATTGCGCAGACCCGATTTAGGATAAAGGATTATATTTTTTTCCCCTCTATCCTCGTTTGAAGGATTGGGACAGCCTTCTTATACCCTACATTTGGAATGACTAGTCATGTTAGAAGGGACGTGACTCCTCACCTTGGTCACTGTTCTTTTGACCACCCATTAGTGATACTAGTCTTCCCTTAATTAATTTGTGCCAGATATTGATTCCTCGTCAATCAACAACCTGCATCATAATATTATGACTCGATAATATATAATTGTCGTATTTGTTGTTTTTTTATTTATTGTTACCATCTAATCAAATGCTGCTAATAATATCATTTAGATATGATTTGAATTTGAGCTAGTTCCAAATACAAATTGTTGATATCTTATCCTGCTTGATAAACATTATGGATGCTGGCTATCGTGCTGCATATTTAGCGGTTTAGAGGTCATCCCTGATGTTATCGCTGGCTTCAATCCAGTAATTTCTTTGTCTTATGTACTGAGTTTAGGAATCTGACATGGCACATATGACTCTGCGTTGACATACAATGATGAGTTCGTATCTGGCCTTAGAATTATTCCCAATATGATGGATGTGTGTTGGTGTTTATGAATCACAGTATATGTTAAGGTGAATACAAGGCTTGGAATACATATACCATAATTATAAACGATGGACACAAAATTGGAATTATGAATCAACATTAAAAATATATGACTTAAACTTTATGTTTTCCCGTCTATACTTATTAGTTACAGTGGAGTTGGTCCTTGCATTCTTATTGTTCTGTCTGTAGAAATCCGTATATAGAGGTTTGAGGGAGGTCAAACTCTTATGTTCACGATGGCTCCATCTCAATGTTGTGAATATTGAAAATTAAATTTACTTATTAATCATTATCATAGTTATTTCAATATTAGAAATTAAATATTGAAGTATTATTTTGAGTCAAGATATAATTTTAGTAGTTTATATTTATTTATTAATAATAATGATATATTTTTATTATAATATTACTAGATACATTTTTTTGTAATATAATATTACATATATTAATTCAGATATAATATAATATTATATTAATTAATTAATATGTTATATACTTTGATTATAATGTTAAGTTTTTTATGAAGGTAAATACAGGTTAAGTTTTTTATTATTGTTATGTTAAGTTAATTGTAATAAATATAATTTATTATAATTTATTTATTCATTAATTTAGTTTAATTTTATTTTTATATTATTTATTATTAAATCTATATTGAAAGGGGACATTACAATTTCCATGACTAAAGCAATTGCAAGAATGTTGATCACTCACATGTCATGTTGGATCAATATAAAAAAATTCCCAACCCCACAACAGGATGGCAAGAAACCACTCTGATACCACTATAAGAACCCTCTCCAAGAACCCTCTCCAGGAGGTTTCTTGTAAATACAAATTTTCTGTTTTGTTTGTGTTTGTTTTGGTGAATGAATGTGGTATATTTGCAATGTTTGATATGACAATATAATGCAGCAAATAAAAGATATTCAAATAAAAAAATTTCCAACTTAAAACTGAAATTACATTGAAAATACACAGCTGAAAATTATAGAGTTTTATATTAGCTTAGATACTCAGTATTTTCAGAAAATATCCACAACTATTATCCAAATCAACAATACTAGAAAAGCTAGGAGTTACAATTAATGAGCTCACAAGTAATCATGCCTAACAACAGTAAATGAATAGCTTGAAATCTGATCAACAATGGCTGCAATAATGAAGCTACAAGTCTGCATTACATGAAACTTAAAAAATGCTTCAAACCCTTGCACAAATCTGCCCTTTATGCTCAGATTGGTCTCCTGGATGAAGCTCACACTATGGCAATGATTCAGCTGATCTCTCATAGCCTCAACATTGCAATTACGATGAAGAGTTTTCATTCTTCAAAGAATAAAAATGGCTGAAACCCTTGGTTTCTCTTCCATAGTCACAAATTCTCAAAAGCATAGTCAAAATGATCATCAATAATGAGGTTGATTTGCTTTTTGATGTGCTTTTATAACTTCAATCTCCTTAATAGCATTTAAATCCACTTTTAGGTTTTTAATAAGACTTTATAATAAGTATTAAAACTTGGGTGCTCATATTCATGGATTATAAATGCATTGTAATATCATTTAAAATAATATAACTTGCGTGCACATTAACTTTAAAAAATACTTTAATATTTTGGAGGCCAAAATATAATCCATTAATTGCACTTTAAGTCACTTAAATGAAGGGTCATGACCTCATTGAATATAAAGTGACTTTTTAACCTAATAAATAATTAATAATAAAGTAATCACTTTATTAATAATTAAAATAACATAACTCCACAAATAATCATTATTTCTCGATTTCATCTGAACTTGGGAGTTAGCCATTATGTCCATTGTGCACCCAACTACGTTACTAAAAATAGTAAGGGTCCCTCTCTATCAACCCCTGACCTGCTATAATTAGTAAACCTCTAAATACCTGATCAACAAAGATGCCAAGGGTTAATACTGGAACTGAGGCCGGTCCAAGTGCCCTACCAAATATAGAAATTACACAAAACTAACTTACTATTAATAGTGTCCCTGAATAACTGCTTAAACCCAAAATGTCAAATCTCAATACTGCAACACAACATGTTCAAGTGCTCTACTAAAGATAGAAATGCTGACTTTCCTGAAATAGACACTTACTATAAATAGTAAGTGTGCGAAACTAAACCAAATGAAGAGCAATCCTGAACTCTCTTGTCCTCTAGAATGGGAATCGGCCTTTGGTTCTGCCAATTGAGACCCCCTAAACATCTAACTTAGCCTACGAGGACCACTGATAGGCTAATCCAAACCACCAACCATAGTGAGCTAAAAAGGGGACATTACAGAAAATTAAAATTGCTTGTGGAATGGTGATTTACAAATTTGAGTATTCAGAGTTGTATTTTGTTTGGCAAGACCCAAAGACTTGACCGCCAGCCTTGGCCTGTGCAAAGATTAATGGAAAGTTGATTTTAGTTTGGCTGCTGACTGCTTCCTCCAGAGACCTGCTGCTACAGGTTTGTTTGGTATTGCAAATTGTTCCATTTTAAGTTAGTTTATTTTGTGGACTATGAAAATATAATGATAAAACATTTTCTTATTATGCTTGTTCCTGTTGTCAGACTCCTAATCATTGTAGCAGAAAATGTTCAGGTGATTTTAATGATTAAGTGTCCGATTGTTTCCATCAACAAAGTCCGTATCGTTTAATTGTTATGATGTCTTCTCAGCTGGCAAACAATCCCATAAAAAAAAAAACAGAATTTCAGGGGTGCATATTAAAGTTTAAACTGATTCAGAGCTTTAACATGTTGGAGTAATAGAGAAACCCACAAGTACAACAATGTATCAACAAAGCCAAAAAAACTTCTACCAAAAAGTTTTGCAATGGAGAATTATTATTGCCATTGAACATATGAATTATAATATAGGTTAATGGTTTGTCAACATTCAGAAAATGCTAAACATCAAACCCGCAGTTTTAAATTGCCTAATAATATACATTAATCATGTGATTCTTGAGATGCAAAATGGTCATTTTAATGAACTGCATTGCAATAAGGTTTTGATTGTGAGATCACTTTGAGTCTGTTTTTTCCCAAAATAATTTCTAAAATGTATTCTATAAATAAATTCACATTTCTATTTTGTGCATGTGAATAAGATAATCTACATAATATTTTAGGTTTTATATTCTGAATTTTAAAGTCATTAATGCCTGATCGATAAGATGGTTTCTACTATTTGGGTAGCATCAATTATTTGAATTTCACATAAAGTGGGGAAATAGGAGCCATAGTCATAAATATATTGCTTACTTTTGAAAGCGCAACATAGCCCTGTATAGAGCAATAAAAGCACAAATACTTCCACCTATCTCCTGCGTCAAATATGAAGATACACCAGAATAAATAATTTTTCATGTGTTCAAATATTGAGAATTTATAATAAGATAAAAAGAAGAACAAAAGAACCTGTATAATACACAGAATAACATCCAAAACCACCTATTTAGAAGCAATCAACAAAAGAATCACAAATAATAGCACAACAAAAAAGAGTGCAATAATTCAGTCCACATCAGACTGGTGTAAGTAAAGTAATACTGCATTACTTAAGAAAACTCGAGAGTAAGATCAAATGGTGCTAAAATTAGACAGAACGCTAGATGGATGGCAAGAGCACCAAGATTGTGGAAACAAATATGAAACTTAATGGCCAGAATAAAGGCATGTACTTTATAATACCACTTATTGTGAATGAAATAAGGAAGATAAAATGCAGCTGAGTCCAGATGTACTACTGAAAATCTTTAAAAGTAAAAAAATTCAAAGCTTAAAATTATATTTTATTCTTTGCACAATAAATCTTTCTCAAACATTATTGAAACAGATAAATATTTAAATATATGAAACTAAATGGAAGAATAATAGTTCTTGGAGACACAACACAATAGTCCATGCATACCTATACCTCTGTCTACTATGTTAAGACATGAAATACAGGGATAATAAGCATACACAGGGACGCATCATGTGATTTTTCAAGGTTGTCATTGTTCTAGTACTGTTTCCACTATGCAGGGACAGCTAGGAAATATCCCCTAGACATCATAGAAATTCAAATTTTGGGGAAACACTCCAAAATAACTTAAAGGTTCAAGAAACGCCCCACAAGTGAGAAAGTTTTCATACATATAATTTGTTCAAATTACCTAGGAAGGTGTTATGTCCCCGCCTCCGATGCTAGTTCCCTGATGAATGAGCCTCTACTTAGTTGCCAAGGACTAAGCTCTGATTTGATTTTATATCCACTGATTGTCTATTCCTTCCCAATCAATTGATTCTTATTGTCTTGTTTGATGGTCTCTTTTGGCCACTTAGATAGAGAATGCTTCTCAAGCTTTTTTAATGCATGAAGAATATATATCTTATTTTTCTAAGAGATATCTCCAGCCGATGCTTATATGATAATTGCTAATGATATTTAAGTCTTATTTGATCTGTGATCTCTAATTCTTATTTCTTGTTGCTTCTTTCTGCAGATTAAAATTGCCTTTATCTCAAGTTTGGATTTACTATGGCTACCTCATGATGCCTCCTTTCCTATTCCTTCTATGTTCCCCTCTCTATCTGGTGTGTGTGGTATTTTAAACTCCATCAGTTGGGCGTGTTGCGTTCCTTTTTGAAATCATGACTCATTAGAGAGGGGAGTGCCTCTCCATGAAACAAATGCCTCTTAGTGACCCACTCTTAATTGTTCTCAATTTACTAACCATTGGTAATTTGTTCATTATTAATCTCTAATGGTGACCTTATATCAACCGCTCCTTATTACATTTTATTAATTGTTAATGATGTGAGTTAAACGCATCACGGAAAAGGATCCATTGCTTAGACTGAGGCTGCGCCTAAGATAGGTGATTAGAGCATATGAAAATCTTAAGTCTTACTCTGTAAGATAGTTTCAAGTCTACTTCACTGGGTAGGTTAAGATCTGAATCGATACTTAAACTGGGTATGTTTCAATCTCTCTCATTTGATCACAAAAGTAGGATCGTTTCCATGTGACTCCAGAATTGCTTAGCCCTGCTGGAAATGGATATCAGATCAATGCCATAAAAATATCTTTACTAGCTGTTGTCTTAATTATTCACAATTATACTCTTTGTGCAACCCATGATTACTGCTGCTATGATTATCAAATAACAATTACACAGCTCATCTGGACAATCGCTGTCAATTATAATCTTCAGTTAAGAGATGCCACTTTTAATAAGTCCTAGAATATAATCATCTCTTATTCGCTGGTGGATTTGATTGTTCAATATAGAGGTTTCATTGCAGAAATATATACATCTCCTATTTTCAGTCATAGCACTTTGCCTGATATATATAAGTGGAATTGATTCATCAATCATTAATACGGGAGTATCCCCATCACCATTCTGTAATCCCAATATAGAGCGCTGACTGTATATTGTCCTTTCTTGATTCGATCAATCACATGTAAGGGCGTTGATGAGTTTATGGACTACATTGACGGGGTTGATTGCTAAACTGGACTTTGTCCGGTCTTCATCGTCTACTCCTTAGACTCCCCTGCCATAGTTTTTCTGCATTCTCCATTTGTATTTGCCGTGGTAGGGGGAAAGGTAGCAACTTTTCCTTCTAGTCGTAATAAGTTTATAAAGTATTTTTAATATTAATAGTCTTATTCATTTAATGTTTTATATATTCTTTAGTAATATTTATATTTATATGTTTATTATTGGATCTTAAAATATATTTAATATTTATTATTAATTATTATTATATAATCTATTATATTATTATTTTTATATATTATTGATTATTATTATATTATTATAGTTATAATAATAGATTATATTATTACTATTTATTTGTCGATTAATTTTGTTTTTATCATATATTGTTAAATCCTTATTCAAGAAAAGAGGATATTATAGAAGGGAGATATAATAGATATGCTTTGTCAACGATTGCTGAAAAGTAAAACATTCTTCCAAAAGTTTCATTAACAAAAAGCATAAACATGCTGCACTCACTCCCTCCTCAGATTAAATGGGACCATGAATTGGTCTTATTTTGTACAATATCTTTCAACATGTTGTAACTAGACACCACCATGATGGAGCCTTCTATAGTCAAGGACCTGCACTGTTTTTCAAGGTCACCCCAAGTTTCTAGGACAGGGGGACAGGGGAACGGAGGGACCGAGGGAAGTGTTTCCTTGTCCCCAATTTTTTGAGCCATTTTTGGAGATGGCTAGGGGACAGCAAAGAGTACAGCTATATAAAATTATGAAAACTTTGAAGTAATAGCAAAATTTTAAATATTCATATGATAACATGGATAAAGCACCCATATATACATTACGGAACCTTAATGTACAACATTTATATTAAATAACTTATATTGAGAGTTCATATGTAATGTCCCTTCCTTAGGCAATTCAAACTACAACAAAGGTTGGCCTATAATCAGGGGTTACCGTAGGTCAGAAGAGTGGTTAGGGGACCCAACCAGGGGTTGTGGAGGAGCTTAGCAAGGAGCTTTACGAACCCTTCCAAATACGCAAATGCAGTCTCCTATTTTTAACGAGGATCCCCATTTTTAGGAGACTGGGAGATTGTCAATGAAGCATTATGAGCCATTCCAAATGGTTTGAGACAAGTTTCCCAAATTTTAGTAAGGGATCTTATTTTTTAGGAGGGGACGGGCAATGGCCCTTCTGTATTTAGACATCACCCTTGGACTGGTGGCAGCACTCAATTTTCAGTTGAGTTTAGGTGATGGAACTAGGAATAAATTTTATAATATAAAAATATTGCCTAATGTTCTAATTTAAATAAAAATAAAGTGATTTAATTAGATCACTTTATAATACAATAAAGTATTATTGAATGGTGTTTGCCCGCTAGGGTGAACTTAGAATTGCATAGACATAATATAGGAAATATAATAAACAAAGAATATATCAGAGAATAATAGATGCTTTCATTAATCATTCCAACGTATGAGTACATTCCCATCATAATCCGTCCTCTCACCCGTAGGTGACACATATTTATCTACCTGAAGGGAAGTGACCAAATGTCGCCACCCAACCCAACTGCCCTTTGGTAATAACTAATTCCCGTCGGGACATAGACATAGTACAAGAAATATAATAAACACAGAATATATCAGTGAATAATAGATGCTTTCATTAATCATTCCAATGTATGAGTACATTTTCATCATAATCCTTCCTCTCACCCGTAGGTGGTACATATTTATCTACCCGAAGGGGTGTGACCAAACGTCGTCACCCAACCCAACTGCCCTTCGGTAATAACTAAATCCCGTCGGGACAACATAACTAATACATGACATAACATAAAGTAGTCTTTCCGGCTAACAAATGGGCCCCATGGCACGCATCCGTAGGAGACAAGGTTGTTTTAATAGGTGGTCTTTTTGCTAATGATGAATAAGACCCTCAAAGGGGTCGATCTGCTTAGCAGTAGAATATTTTAAAATAAACTTTATTAAAATAACGAGGAAACCCTAAAGTGGCTGATTAGGGTTTGGAGGTCAATAAAGAAACATTTGGAGGCATAATTCATTCGTTCAAGCATTCATTTTCATAGCAACAATTTGGAATTGAAGTCTAAGGAAGAGTTTCAGTAGAAGGTCAGACTTTTGGAAACGAAAACTCCCTGGAGATTGGAAGGTTGGACAAAAACCCAATATTTCTTGGAGGGTGAACTCATTCCAAATTCGTCATTCTATGGTATTATCAATGGATCACTCATTTGTAGAGGGCAGATTTGTAACAGAAGACTTCATATAGGGTTATTGGTACATTTCACAGACATATCTGCCAACAACCAGCCCTGTCTACCATCCTTGAGCCAATTGATTCATTCAATCAGCAGAACGCAGGGTTTAGAGAGCATCACCTAGTGCAGATTGGACAATAGAATCCGCTGTTTCAGATCGGTAATTAGACAGAGACAAAAAATCAGAATTTATGTCATTGGCTGTCTCAAAGAAAACCCAGACCTATACCAGGCATTGGACAGGTATTGTTTTGAAGTATTGAAGTAAATAAAAGTCAGAAATCTACTGTCTACTATTGCATTTAATTCCTGCATTTTCTATTCTAGTTTATATTCATTATATGTTCTTAATTTCATTTCAATTATCAAAAAAAACCCAAAAAAGCTTCAAATATTGCAAAACTTCAACAAAAAAAATCAGAACTTGCAGTCATCAGACCAAAGGGGATCTTCATCATATAAGAGTCAACGTCAAACAAATTATCAAAACTCAAACATTAATACTAAGAAACAGCCAAGGGAAGTCCCTGAGGTGCCCCACATCTCTGGGATGTCCCCATTTCTAGGATGGGTCAAATAGGTCCGGGTACACATCCCTAGGTAACTCTACTATTTTGGTCATCTAGAGGCTCATATTTGTTTTATATGCATTATGACAATGATGAACAAAATTTAGTTTCCACTTGAATTTGGTCTCATATGATTCACTTCAGCAGCATTCATTGTTCAGAGATCATTTGTATGTCGATAACTTGTTAGTATGTTACCCTATCGTTTTGAAAAATCACGTCTACTTCACAATTCAGTGTTAAATTTTTTTATTGAGAATTAAAATTAAAACCAATAAACCACCTATTAAAAACAACAGCTATTGATATTTTGGAATAATATATATAAAAAAAAAGATGGAGGAGGTTGGTTGGGGTGTGTGTGTGTGTGTTGTTAATACCAACCGGTTACTGAGAGGGGGGCGGTGAATCAGTAAAAACTATTTCTACTATAATTCCAATCTTGTTTAGTACTTCTTGAAATCTAAGCAAAGAAAAGACAAACATTCATAACTATAAAAGAAGTACACAGATCAACACAAGATATATACGTGGAAACCCTCAGTAAGAAGGAAAAAACCACGGTGAGATAGAGCTCACAACTTCACTACCGCAGAATGAAAGCGCCCTGTTAGGAGCTTACAAAGCACTGGTTAAGGTGCTACCCGGTTAAGGGATTTTACAAAAGATCGGTTAAGATCTAAACCTTGTCAAGAGCTGCCTGGTCACAGGACTTTGAACATCAACAAAGATGTTACCTTGTTAGGGGATTTTACAACGAACCGAATAAGTCTACCCTGATATAGGGATTTTTAACTTGCTTTCACACTTTACAAAAGCAATGATCTTCTATGACATTGAATGTCTGATCAAATCATACCTGTTGATCTTTCCCGATTTGCCTGGCTATTGATCTCTATTGCCTTTCACCTCTGTGACTGTAGCGCTTCTCTCAAAAGGTATCTCTCCTCAGCTCTATGCATTTACCAAATATCAACAACACTTATCTTGCGTCCTATGACCCGTATTTATACAAGAGTTCACCGTAATGAAACCCTTAACTCATAGAACCGCCAGGCTGTAAACTCACCAAAAAATCATGCAACTAGCAAAAAGCTATGTGTTCTGATCTGGAGTTTACCTTGCAAAACATCTATAAAAATAAAGCTAACTCCTGTCAAAAAGCTAACTCCACTTCAGAGCGGTGGATGTCTCATATAATCTGGCTTTAACTCAAACTATACCGCAAAATCAGGTGTGGATCTTTAGATAGTTAGACCGGTATATCTTACACTCGGTTTATCCCTTTATACACTGAGAGACCGGTACGGTGTTCTTAGATCGGTCTACCAGTGTATCTCCTTTGCTTCAACTACCGGTGCATACACTCTGTCTTTGCTCTACTGATGTCACCTAAGTAATGTGAGGGATCGGTGGGTGTTTACCGGTGTATGGTGTTTGTGAATTTACACTAATGACAACTTAAATTGCTAACAATCTTCCCCTTCGTCATTGGTGGCAAAACCATACACAAACCATACTCACTTTCTTTTCTGTAGAACACTTCCCCTGTCTGAGTGCTCCAGTGTAGTCTTTTGGTCTTCTGTTCTGCTCTTCCTCTTTCTTTTGTCAACCCTTCTCTCCGGCTTTCCCTGTTCGCACTTTTGCTTTACTACTTCCCCTTTTTGTCTCCATAGGACAAAGAGTTTTGCATCTCTTCACATGTTTAGTTTTGTGCCTTTAAAGAATTGCAGGCGAGAGTAACATAGCGTGAATGGCAGAAGGGAAACAATGGGTCAGCCAATAGAGAGCAATCAAGACGAGGTGAACCAGAACAAGGAACTCTTCGAAGGAGAACGGGCATTAACCAACGACTTCACTGCACTACTGCAGGAGTCTATTGAGACACACGTTCGAAGGGAAGCGGAGCGAGAGGAAGTACCAAAAGGCGCCGTGTGGGATGCCCTACATGTCAATTGTGTAGTGAACCATCTACTGTCTCACCTCCCAGAGTTGTTGGCGCAAACATTCCTGGCCCTTCAAAATCGGCGTGAGGAAGTACACGGAGAGGCCAGATGGCAAGAAATCCTAAGTGAGTACTACCGCCAGAGAGAAGAAGAAGATCGTGATGAATCGCGCCAGAAGGGAAATATGAAATTGTTAAGTTTTGGATCAAGAATGTATGGCTTTTAATTTTTCTTATCTCAACTTAGTATGTGTGATACATATAATCACAATAGATGTACATATATATTACAGATATATTAACAGATATATCTAACAGTATTATATTATAATTTTGCATTTCTTAGAAGAAAGACTGTATTGTTTCAATTGTATAGATTATTTGTCTCACAAGAATATCACTGAATTCTTTTATATCAATATTGATCTATAATTGATATCTAATATGGAAACTCAATATTCAATATTGATATCAATATCAATATAATTAGATTGCTGTTTAATATGAATTGGCTGTCGCTGTTACATGCTACATTACTGTTATGCCGTTGTCTGTATTTATATCAGTTATTTATTATACTAATAAATCTGCAGTCAACTCTCTGCAGCATACCAATTCAAACCTTACACTTATTAATTCCTGTAGTCGATCATGGATTGGTATCACGCAGGGAGTATAAATATGTATTATCACTCAAAGGAGAGGACACGTCTATGACAGACGTGACTCCTCAAGGAGTCACGCCTATCATAGGCATGCCCTTTCATTCCTTTATTCCACCGCATGCAGCCCCGATCAAAGTCGAGAGTATTCACTAAATACTCATAGCAATTAATGAATTGCTAAGTAAGAATCGATATCATTTGATTCCTTTATTTCATTTACTTAATTAGTAATTATTATCAATATATATAATTATTATATATCTCATAATAATATCAACTTATATTAATAATAATAAATATCAATTTATTTAATAATAATAATAGATAATAATATAAGTAAATATTAATATATGTATAATAATAATAATATTATTATTATTTATGTATTGATATATACATATATATTTCAATTTATCTATTATATTGATATTTTATCTAATCGAAGCTATTATCATCAACAGAAATAAGATCGGAGAAGGAGAATAAATAAAGAACACATTGTCATGAATATGTCGTAAATGTTAAATTCCAGAGATCGATTGCAAATGTAATCATACTATTATGATTGTCTATATTTTCCAAATGCATCGATCTCTTTGTATTTATACATGACAAGGGCAAGAAGAGACATGTCTATTCATTAATTTATTTTATCAATTTAACTATTTGGTTATTATGAGAATAATTATAGTCTAACTTTATATATATCAATGCATATAGTAATATCAATTATTATATATATTGATATATATGCATATATATAATAAATCATTTCACATAATAATCATATAGTCAGTATTATTTATCTAACTGATGCTATAAACATCAACACTCCCTCTTAGCTAGGGAGGATAAATAAATCAATTCAAGATAGCAACAAAAGTTAATTGTAAGAGTTTATTTAGTATCACATCATTGTGATATCAAAGATATGGTCTGACCAAGAATATCAAGTCTCATGATATTCACCATAACTCATAGGTTTATAAATATCATCTCATGATATTGGGAGTATTTGTCACAGAATATCAAGTCACAAGATATTGTCCAAATACTTAGAGTAATGGCCTACCGACATCAAGTCACATGATGTCCACCAAGTACTCAACAAAATTATAGAGATATCATCTCATGACATCAGGAGCATTGGCCTGCAGAATATCAAGTCACATGATATTCACCAAGTGCTCAGAGTAATGGCCTAACGACATCAAGTCACATGATGTCCACCAAGTACTCAAAAGATGTTCATAGGTAATGTGTACTTACCATAGAAATATTCATATCTTTTATCATGATCTGTTACAGCCATCATAAGATGTCTATCATGACAGAAGATTAAGTTATTGTAAGATCGTCACCTTTCAATAACTTTAACAAATACAAGTGATAATCAATTTGGAAGTCATCACTTCCTCATGATTTACACAGGGCCCAAAAATAACATAAATATTTTCATTAATACAATAATCAATTTGTTACAATCATATCAAGTTTACCTCATAAGTGTTACACCTTCATCAGTGAACTCCCTCTCAATCAATATGATCAAGATTTTCACAAGTTGACTGAACCATCTGCTCCCTCTGAAGCTCAAGTTTATCAACTTCTTGACCTCTTTTGAAAATGTCAAACTCCCTCTAAATCTGAATTTCATATGTTTTGTAAGGTGAGCCCATAATATTGTGCATGAATCAATATTTCATGTTGAATATATAGTGGATGTGCCACGCATTCTCTGTCACACTTTCTTTCACCTTGTCAATACAAAAAAATCCATCTGTCTTTATCTTCTCAGCCCTTCGAGGACTGAGATTGTTTATGCCTCCCTCAAACTGCCTCACTCAAGGCTCGTATATTTGAGGGCAGAAGAACAAAAGAATATTGTTATGTGTGTAGGACATATTCAGAACTGTATCCAGCTATCTATTAAGATTTGTATTGTTCTAGATATCAGAGATTTGAAAGCCTGCCACAGGCAATACAAACTAAAGAGCCAGATTCACTCTGCCCCTGTAACTGTTTCTTCTGATTTGAATCCCCATTTAGCATTTTTGAAAATCGAAGATGTGCAATATGAACACATTGCTTGAATTCCTCTGAATTCTCAGTCGATTCAGACTACTGATTAGACTCATCGTAGCTAAGCAGAACACTCTAGTTTTTAAATTGTCCATCACATGGCTTTTGAAGATTGCTCCATCCGTTATTGTCCTGGAGATCCTTTTCTTTCTCAAACTTCTCCACAGAATCTCTGGCGTAGTGCACATTGCGACCATTTGGCAGACTGTGCTCTCTGTTAGAAGATACGGATCTTTCAGACTGATGTCCAGGCATACAGTCAGTCAGATGATCAGTTGGTGGGCCTGCGGTGGCAACTCTGTGCAAACTAGAATCATGTCTACGTTTTATCTGCAAAGTTCTTGAAGGTTCTACATCTGGATATGTTTCATAAGTAGAACTGGATCTTCTTTCAGTATGTACTCTGCAGTATTTATAGTATCCTCTGCGATATGAACCACGGTAATTATATTGTTTTTCTACAGTCAATATCTCTGATACAATATGTCTCCGGCAATTATGGTCGATGTGAACAAAGATCTGCTTTGAATGATAATTTTATTTATTTGTCTTCCTTTACATTTGCAACTTGGCTCTGATACCATGTTAAATTCTAGAGATCGATTGCAAATGTAATCATCCTATTATGATTGTCTATATTTTCCAAATGCATCGATCTCTTTGTATTTATACATGACAAGGGCAAGAAGAGACATGTCCCTTCATGGGACATGTCTATTCATTAATTTATTTTATCAATTTAACTATTTGGTTATTATGAGAATAATTATAATCTAACTTTATATATATCAATGTATATAGTAATATCAATTATTATATATATGCATATATATAATAAATCATTTCACATAATAATCATATAGTCAGTATTATTTATCTGACCGATGCTATAAACATCAACAGTAAACATATGTAGCATGGAAAAAGTCTGAATAAATAAAAAAGTGTTCTTTTAATTTATCATGTGTTAATATTTCTTGTGGAGAGAAATAAAATATTTATGCCAAATCAGTTAAATAAAGATAGGAATAAGAAGGGGAGATTGTTAGAAGAAACGTGCTATTGCAGCAACAAGCCGAGAGAAGGCAAAGACTCCGAAGGATCGCCGAAGGACGATCAGAGGAGGCTGACGGTGATGTCGTCAGAGAGGAAAATTGGGAGAATTCCATCGAAGAGACTAGAAACTTATTGGGAAACTTAACCTTAACTCCACGAACGGAAGCAAGGGAGGCCTGAAGAAGGGAGAGAGAAGAGGCCGAGGGCAGAGAAGCAGAGGATACGAGTGCCACCACGAGTATTGAAGTGATCGAGGGGCACAAGGATCAAGGCAGCCTGCCAGGCTCAGACACTCCTATTGGGTCGCAGACACCAAGAGAAGAGACACAAAACACCTCGAGTAACGGAACGCCATCCACCGTACCCACAAAACCGACAGTAGTAATACAACCCGTGGTACCTAACTAGCCGAACATACCACCAACACAACCAACACCTACGTTAGCAATCATGGCAGGACAAAAACAAAAGCTACCCAAATTCTTGGGCGACGGGAAAGAATACCCCGAACGGCACTGCAAGACGTGTGAGACAATATGGACAGCCAACGAGGTTACAAATCAAAACGACTGGGTGAAGCAATTTTCGACTACCCTCAGAGGCATGGCCATTGATTGGTATTCGGACATTGATCCAACGAAGGTAACTGTATGGAAAGATCTAAAGAAAGAATTTCAAGAGGAATTCCGACTACTCTGAGATGACAACGAAATAGTAGTAGAAGTCTACAGCACAAAGCAAACAAAGGAAGAGACAGTCCGTGGATACACACGGAGACTCAAGGAACTTGTGGGAAAAATGGAAAGCCCACCAGAAGACAGATTGAAGAAAAGGTGGTTCATCGAGGGCCTCAAGCCGACTCTCAAGAGAAAAATGAAGATAGTACCTCCACCATCATACATCGATGCATACAACCGAGAAATGGACCTCGAGAGCGAAAATAAAACTGCAAAGAAAAAGAAGAATAAATCATCAGAAGATGACGATTTTGACGGGGAGGCAAGCAGAGAAGAATCGGGCAAGAAAATAGAAGCCCTCCAGAAAGACATGTTTCGGATGATGGAGTTTAAGATGATGAAGAACACCCCGAGAGGGTATACATTCTATCCGAAGGGGCACGACTGAAACGTCGTGTCGTAACTGTCTAACCTCTCGGTTACTAACAACCGAGATTAACATAATACTTTATTACATAATAACCCGTATATACAATTATCCCAACAACATTGGCAAAGTGAAGAAAAGGTGCCCACTAATTGGTTACATATTCAACATTCTTTTGGGCTGCTTTCAGAGAAACAATGATGTTCTCCATATCTTCCACAGTTTTGTAAGCTGGTTCATTGATCAAAGCTTCTGTGGAAGTTGTTGTTTGGTGCATGATATCAAGTGTTGGTGCCAGAAACATCTGAAAACCAACAATGTCCTGTATTCTTTTATTTTCCTCTTCTATAGTCTTTCTTTTGACAAGAGCCAGACTTGTCAGTTCTCGACTGTAAGTTGTTGCAGTTTTGTTCTTAATGTCAAACTAAGAGGACATGGCTCTAATCTCCTCTAAGGCCTTTGTTGATTTTTCTGACAGATCTTGCAAGAATGTATCAAAATTTGATGTCCTTGTCATCAGACTACTCGCCACTTGTAGTTGTTGTTGCAACACTCTTTGATTGGCTGTCAAATTAACCTTGATTTCCTCAACCTGTTTGTGGAGAATATCCACTATTTCCTTCTCATAGTGGTCGATTGCCACTGTTTCTGGATCAGTTAGATCCTCACCGATTGCCTGTGCGAAAACTTCAAGCTGATCAATGACCGGTTCATCTTCATCAAAGTCAGCGTCTGGTACAAAGTTGCTCAGAATGTTCTTTACGGTGGTCATGACCATGTCCTGTTTTCTTTTGGTCAGCTCTTTTAGTTGCCTTGTTGACATCTTCCTGATGTCCACCACAGTATCGATGACCTTACTCTTTTTAGCTTCCTTCTCTTCAGCAAAAGACGGCTTTCTTTTAGATGAGGAGCTTGGTATCTCAGCTTGGACTTGTTGCCTTTGCTCATGCCCCGGTTGAGCTTTCTCAGTGTGCACTGGGATTTCTTCCTCTTGTCCCTTAATCTCGTCAGCTCCTTGTTGAGCTATATTTTCTGGTTGAACCTCTGCATCAAGTAGAACATGCTCTACAGGTGGTTCTTTCTCTTCCTGAGCACCATCTTTCCGTTGCTTTTCAACTTCTGTGTTGTTCCTGTTGAAGTTGTTCACCTGATTGCTCTGCAACTACATGCAACTCACCCATCAATATACTGTTGTCAATCCCTTGCTCAACATTTACTTGTTCACCAGCTGTGAACTCCTCTGTTTGAGCTTTTTCCTTTCCGGTAGAAGATTCTACACCAGATGTGAGTCCGACCGGTGGTGCTTGAATTTGTTCAAATTGATCCTGAGCACCTAGTTTTTCCAATGCACTGAAGTCATACTGGTGCCAGAAGTCCAGAGTCACTTTGTAGACTTGATTCTCATACCCGTTTAATATCTCTGCAACTCTATATGGTTTATTCAGGTTCATGGATGCTTCTTCTAATAGAAGCTTTATTCTTTCTTCACTGAGTCCAGGTATGATCTTTAACAATGTTTCCCTAGTGATTCTAGTGTTTGTGCCTAGACTGGTTCGCCATTTTAATTGTAGCCTGGAATTCAATTCCAGCGGAAACTTTGACCTGTAGTCCCTTGGAGTCCTGTGATAATCCATAAATGTTTCCAACTTTCCACTATTGCTACAATAACTAACTGTTTATCGTCTTCTTCTAATACATTGAACCATTTTGCAACATTATCTACTTCTCCAAAGTCCATCACCTCATCAATAATATCATTGATAGACAAAGGTTGAGTGTTACCTTTGCTTGGAGAGATGAGAACAGCTGGTCTGGCAAGCGCATTGCTCTTGTCATCAGTTATGTCAACTATTATTGGTGCTTCAGTTCCAAGCACTCCTTTCCCTTTACCGGTGTCCGGAACCGGTGGAACTGTTGTTCTTCGTTGAGCTTCCTCTGCTTTCAGCTATGCCTGATGAAGTTTACTCCACATCACTACTCCTTCATTATGCACTTTCTCAACTTCTCCAATAAGCAGAAGACCTATCCTCCTTTTTGTTGAGAAGCTTTGCTGATGAAGTTCAGCTTGTTCTGTGGCTTCATCTAGAGTGAGGTGGTTCTAGACCTCCAAAAGAGCTCGTATCCTTAGCTCCTTTTCTCTATCCTCAGAAGCCTTTCACCAATCTTCAATAATTTGTAGAAGATCATCAAGTAGAGTTGTGTAAACTCCACTAGGATGAAGATTGAATTTTTGAAGGTAAAACACTACAGCTTCTTCAATTTTTCTTCTGTCTTCATCATTGGCTAATTGATATCTGCCTCTAACAGAACCTAAACAACCAAATTCTTTTAGTCCTGCCACAAATTCATCAATTGTGGGCTTTCTTCTTCTAATCAGAGGAACTATTTCCTCAGTCTCTGTCTCTTCTCGTTCTCCCTCTTGAGTACTGGGTACCGGTTCTACTTTCTTCCTCCGAGCCTTGGGCTACTCTGTCGCCAGTTTCTTCTTTGGTGTGGAGGTCCTCTTGTAGACATTCTTGATTGGTGCCCTCTTTGACAAATTCTGTAGAATCTCAACATATGTGCCAAACCCATTTGCGTCGAGATCCAGGTTTGCATCATTTAGGGCATCAGCATATGCCTTAGCAATTCTGGCAGTGATCTCCTATCCCAGCTTAGGAGCATATACGTCTCTCGGTTCCACTGCTTGAATGATGCAGTTGTCAGTGGTAACCAGAAAGCATACATCGTCCTTATATAGGTCAACTATAGTTGACGGCACCCTCTCTCTTTCATGCATCTTTAATTGAAATGCCTCAAAGTATTCAGTCATCGCATTACTTAGCTAGTCTCCCAGTCGATTGGCCATTTCAGCGATTTGATGCATGACCGGTTTATCGGTTCTCCAATGCACTTTACCGATACCCAAGAAGAAATTTTAGTAGAAGTAAAGGCAAACTAGAATGGTTCCATACTTCATGGATTTCTTTCTCACAACTCCAAGCTTCTTCATGTTTTCAAATATTTGGCTTTGAAGCATTGCACAAATGTCGTATTGGGCATTATCATGCATTATCCGGTGTGCGGTGTGAATAGCTCCACCCAGTATGCTATTCAAATTGCTTGACTAATAAACCTTGTACCCAATAACAGCAAACGAAAAACATACTCCATTATCCTCAATATCGTTCACGGTCATAAGTCGACCATCAGATCTTGACTTAGTCAGTTTGTTGACAACGGCATTGGCAATGGTCCGCAGGGTTAGAGCTTCCCCTTTGTTACTATATCCAGTTACTCTGTGGAGATCATCTTTGGTGATTTTGTGACATGCACCTCTGGTGAGCCAGAAACCTGGTTCATGAAGATGACTCAGCACCAGTCTGATTTGGTCTTCCCGAAAGATTGTTGGGTAGCATACTCCATTTATCAATCTGGATGATACAAGCTTGGCATACTTGTCAAGAAGATTCCCTTCTTCGCACAGTGACAGGTATTCACCTTGAATATACGTTTCACCCAATTCTTCTTGTTTGGCGTGAATGAACGTTGTGACGTCTTCGGTTAAGAGGACTCCTTCTGGCACAGACGAGAGCGCACCAGCCATGCCGTTCTCTCTGTTCTGAATTGGCGCGATATCGTGTCCAGGTCGATCCACTTGATCTCCCTTGATCAACTTTACGTTAGCAGATGAAGAGGCCATTCTTGCTAACCGGTAACTTGCAGAAAGTAGCTTAGATCGGTATTACACAGTAATTCTCAGTGATCAAAGCGTGAGAATGATACTTAGCATAAGAATTCGTAAATCACAAAGCAAAGTAAAAACTTGTGAGTAATTCTCCTTTCTTTTATAGGGTTAGGTCATAACGGTAATTACCAAACAATAACTATTCATTAAATGATTACAGTAATAAATGTCTTACCTAACTTTTCTTTCCGTTTTTCCCTACCAGTTGCCCTGCTTTTTCGGTTAGGTAAACCCCGGTTGATTATACCTTGCCTAACCGGTTATCCATGTAGACTGTGTGAGTCCGATTCTCACCAGTCTTACCAGAAACAGTAGATGGTCTACCGGTTCCCTCTACGCCTTTACAGTCAGTTCACTGAAGAGATATCACCATCTGCAGATGATGATCCTTCCTCTATCTTCTCCTCTATGGAGCTCTTTGATTCCCTTTTGAACCAAATTAGTCTGACTGTTTTCTTAGTCTTCTCATTCCTTGTTGATCTTCTCTTCCGATTTGACCAGTTCCTTCTTCTAGTTGGATGACCGGTTCCTGAAATTTTTAGCTAGGTGTCCAACTTTGTTGCAGTGATAGCAGACTATCGTGATAGCCTTCCATGGGTTCACTCTTCTTGTGTTGGGTGACTTACACCATGAATCATTGTGGCAGTGAGTCCCACAATTTGCACAGTTGGTTGTGCTCCGGTTCTTGTTTCTCTTGGTGTAAACCGGTCTCGGGGATCTGAATAGCATGTTCTTTGATCTACATTCTTTAGCCTTGTGTTCGAACTTATTGCATGTATAGTAGATGCCCTTAAAGCTTCCCTTGCTTCCACTGGACATAGATGGGGGCCTGTTCCAGCATTCATTGGTCTTGTGGCCAACCTTGCAATAGTTCTTTCAGTAGATGTTGTTCGACCTTACCGGTGCATTCCTACAATTATTAGTTCGGTGACCTGGTTTCCCACAATGATTGCAAGAGGTGTTAAAGGTCTTCTTACCTTTTTGTGCTAGCAGCCTCTTATTATCCTTCTTACTTGACTTTGCACCAGAAGACTCACCAGTCTCTTTGGTGACTTCACCGGTGAATCCAAGACCGGTTTGATCTTTATGCCTTCTTTGAGCTTTAAGTTGCTCATCAAGCTTGACCGAACTTTCATTGTATCTTCTCAGGATTTCATTTTTGTCTTGAACTTCTTTCATCTGTTCCTTCAATTGATACAATTCTAGTGAAAGTCTTTTGCATGCCTCATTCCTATCATGCCAGCCCTTCTGCATGTGAGCATTTTCTTGGGTGACACTCTGCATGTCCTCTTGAAGTTGTAGAATGATAAGTTTATTCGCCCCTACGGCTTCCACTGCCCAATCCCTTGCTTTCTCAGAGGCTGTTAAAGATTTGACTGTTGAGTTCCTTTCATCTTCAGCTTTTCTCTTTTTCTCGATTAGTTCAGTCATCCTCAGGGCATTATCCTCTTGTTCCCTCTTGAGGTTTGAGATCTGGTTGGTCATGATCTGATTATTTTCCATTAGTTCAGATACTGCCTCCTCAGCTTCATCAAATCCACTCTACCCGGAGAGTTCATCAATGGTCTCATTGCTCTCATTTAATTGCAGAGCCAACTCCTTCCTCTTTGCAAGTGATCTTCTCAGTCTTTTCTCCAAAGACGCAATAATGTCGTTGACTTCCTCTAGCTGCTTCTGATATCTGTAACCCTCCATGATCTTTTTCTCAAGCGGTTAAGCTTTATATAAGAGAACCAAAACTCTGATACCAATTGTTAATACCAACCGGTTACTGAGAGGGGAGGGGGGGTGAATCAGTAAGAACTATTTCTACTATAATT
Source organism: Chamaecyparis obtusa (assembly GCA_027943335.1). Classification (NCBI taxonomy): domain Eukaryota; kingdom Viridiplantae; phylum Streptophyta; class Pinopsida; order Cupressales; family Cupressaceae; genus Chamaecyparis; species Chamaecyparis obtusa. Next base: position 283,520 of record BSBK01003342.1, read on the forward strand.
CCAATCTTGTTTAGTACTTCTTGAAATCTAAGCAAAGAAAAGACAAACATTCATAACTGTAAAAGAAGTACACAAATCAACACAAAATATATACGTGGAAACCCTCGGTAAGAAGGAACAAACCATGGTGAGATAGGGCTCACAACTTCACTACTGTAGAATGAAGGCACCCTGTTAGGAGCTTACAAAGCACTGGTTAAGGTGCTACCCGGTTAAGGGATTTTACAAAAGATCGGTTAAGATCTAAACCTTGTCAAGAGCGGCCTGGTCACAGGACTTTGAACATCAACAAAGATGTTACCCTGTTAGGGGATTTTACAACCAACCGATTAGGTCCACCCTGATATAGGGATTTTTAACTTGCTTTCACACTTTACAAAAGCAATGATCTTCTATGACACTGAATGTCTGATCAGATCATACCTGTTGATCTTTCCCGATTTGCCTGGCAATTGATCTCTATTGCCTTTCACCTCTGTGACTGTAGCACTTCTCTCAGAAGGTATGTCTCCTCGGCTCTATGCATTTACAACAACACTTATCTTGCATCCTATGACCCGTATTTATACAAGAGTTCACCGTAATGAAACCCTTAACTCATAGAACCGCCAGGCTGTAAACTCACCAAAAGATCATGCAACTAGCAAAAAGCTATGTGTTCTGATCTGGAGTTTACCTTGCAAAACATCTATAAAAATAAAGCTAACTCCTGTCAAAAAGCTAACTCCACTTCAGAGCGGTGGATGTCTCATATAATCTGGCTTTAACTCAAACTGTACCGCAAAATCAGGTGCGGATCTTTAGACAGTTAGACCAGTATATCTTACACTCGATTTATCTCTTTATACACTGAGAGACCGGTACGGTGTTCTTAGATCGGTCTACTAGTGTATCTCCTTTGCTTTAACTACCGGTGCATACACTCTGTCTTTGCTCTACCAATGTCACCTAAGTAATGTGAGTGATCGGTGGGTGTTTACCAGTGTATTGTGTTTGTGAATTTACATTAATGACAACTTAAATTGCTAACATGTGTGTGTGTGTGTGAGAGAGAGAGAGAGAGAGATTGTGATGTCCCCTTATCCAAAATAAAATTAAAAAATAAATAGTAATAAAATTAAAAAATAAATAAATAAATTATAATATAATAATACCACTATGTTATTAAAGATAGAAGATTTATGGCAGCACTTGAATATCAATATATTATAGTCAGCAATAATATAAGAGGTGTTAAAGATGATTCAACCAAGCAGAACTTCCACAATATATAACAGAAATTAAAGTGCCGCCAAAATGAAGATTTAAAATCGATGACTTTTGATATTATCTATAGTGCTAAAGGGTGATCATGTTTATTAGAAGAAGAAATATACTAATCAAAACATGGTTATGAGCACAACAAGGCTATAACGGATGACTCAGCAAGGTTATAACTGCCATGTCATGCTGGGTTAAGAAATCATCAAATACCAAAGTACAATAAGTGGCAAAGCAAGGAGAGTAACAGGTCTAAGGAGATAACACATAAGAAGCACCAATGATAATAACTACGTCCATCAATATAGTAAGCCTTGATGATAATAATGATGCTTCCCAATAGAGAGTTGAGGAAGATAGAAGGTAGCAGCGTAGACAATATCAACAGCAAACATCACTAAATAGTAATTTACAGATTCAGAAACGGCGACTGCTGAGTATTGTCCATAAGTTAGAACATCAACGATTAGCGATGGTTAATATAAACCACCAAATATTACGTAGTTTCTCTTAAGTCTCTAGAACTAATGTAAATGATTTGCGGAAGGATATATACATCAAAGCTATTAACAAAAACCATTATGAATAGTGCAACTACCTCAGCAATGGATGTGGTCTCAAGATACAATCAAGATTTCTGGGTTATCTATCACAGAGCAAGCAAGCAAACGTATAAAAACCAGCAATGGTTTTCTTGTCCTTCGAACTATTAAGGGTAGCAACTATACTAAAGCAATCTCCCTGTCTTAATATGGGCCACCGTTATTATAATGACACATAAAGCAGTCAAGCATATGCATGTAGATATTTAGTAAAGATTGTTATTAAAGTTGCTATGGAGAAGGGCGATAGTAGGGAAGATTAATTGATCACCAACAAAGGATATGTCCACTTCCCATAAGTTGCAACCATTCAGTATTAAGGATATATAATGAGTATTGAACTCATTCGTCAAGGAAAGGAGTCATGGAGGATAAAACATATACGTTGGGTACTGATCTGATTGAATTGGGTCATCAGGGGAGTCAAGCAAAAGAAAGACTCATATCATCAAACAGTTCTTATTTTACTTCATATCCATATTTGGATTGCCCAAGATTGAGCAACAACCACATTAGGCTCAGACGCATATGTTCAGCCTTACAGATCAGAATATAGTGCCCGTATTAAAGATATCATTTGGATAGACATTGAGTAGACAATTGATTGATATATTGGTAGCCATTGAATCCTTTAATCTTGCTAGTCATGATCAGATCCCTCTTGTGCAACTGCAAGCCATTATAGTACATTGCACATATATCAGCATATTCAGATCTATCTTATAAGTGATTCATTGCAATTGCATTCAATATACATATCAGATCTACAAATTAAGGTTTATATGATTGATATTGGTTGATCATAGTAATCACCATCTTTACACAAGTGTTGTGGACAAATCTAATCCATGCAGATTATCAAGATAATTGACACTGCATTTGCCACTCTCCCAGTGGGTTTTGAGTATAAGTTTAATAGAAGTATATTGTAATTGAATTTAAAGAAATTTGCCCCAAACCCTAAAAATCATATAAGAGGGCATTACAGAGATGGCATAGCCATATGAGAAAATTTAAAGTAGGCCAAATTTCAAGCTGAATTCTCATCGTTTTATCAAGTTAAGGGTCATGTCATGGTCTATTAAATTCTTTTTGTCATCTTTCTTCTATAGCTTTGTAGGGCCAATTTAAACAAGCTTTCAAATGCATTCGCCAAATAAAACAACTGCATTTAAACGTTGAAGGCATTGCAAAGATCAGTTAAAATATAAACATTCCATCATAGTTAAGAGAAGCATGCCAAAAAAACAAAGAAGAAAAGAAAAGGAAAGAACTTTGTTTTCAAGAAATTTGCAAACTCTGATGTTGTCGGGTACTCTGGGGTAGTTAGACGGTTGGAGTCCGGAGGCATTACACAAGTGCAACAGTTCGCCTCGCACCCCTTCGGATGTTATATGTATGAACTTGTTCCTTTGATGAATCACCTCCTTGTTGGGAGAACGTAAAATTGGGCGATAGTGTTGGCAGAGCGGATGTATGCTTTCATGACCCTTCAGCACCACACCTTTTACATGCCACATTATGCCATTGGGCTTTTCTTGGATGCAGTTGAGCGGCAGATCCCAGCAGACATACTATCACAGGAGATTAAGGTGGGGCCCCTAGTGGAAGGCGAACCCCCAATCATGAGATGGCGTCACCTGGATATACCTGGAGGTCAGAAGGTGGGAGCTGGTTAGAAACGAACCAGGCAGGAGTTGGAAGTCAGTGGGGATCACGGGGATACAGATAGCGGCCGTGAAGAGACATCAGAGGAAGGGAGCAGTTCGAAGGATGATGATGAAGATGAAGGGTAATCTCAGCTACTCCGCTTCTATTTCCACGTCCTGTACCCTCCAGTGGGACCCAAGTTGCTTTGGTCTCGGGCCCTACGGCCATTCCAGCATTTGGCCAAGTATGGACCCCAGTTCAGTTGACTCCACCTATGGCCACATCAGCAGGGGTTTCTGGAGTAGATACACTTCCGGAGCTAGAGACTGGCGATAGTGAGAGTATCCCTCTTGGTAGAGATATGGCAGAGATGATGGAGTAGTTTGCCGAGCAGGGTAGGACGGAATCTGGTCAGGTACGACTAGAGATGGTGGGGGCAGAGCCGGTGGTAACCTTTGGAGACTCCATGTTGATTGAGTCCGACCATGATAGTATGGATGGAGGAGTGCCTGTTGAGGAGTGCTCGACACCGATGTGTCAGACTGGACCACCCGTGTTAGGGCGTGCAAGTGCTTTCTTGGCACAAAGATCCCTCACACCGGTGGCACGGGGATCCGCTATTTTGTCCCCTCAATGAGAGGACTTCCATCTGGAGGAAGGTGCAGTAGGTGATGCTGGAGGTGGCCAACAGAGTGTAGAGCCAAAGGCAACTGAGATGCCGGCAAAGAAAGGGAAACCGGTCAAGGTGATGATGGCTGAGGATCTAGGAGAGTATATGCACACTCTGGAATTGGTGATTGATAAGGGTCGGCGGTTGGTGCAGACAGTGCTCACGGCACAGGAAACAGAGGGGGCTCGAGAGGCAGCAGAGAGATCTTAGGAGGAGATAGCCGCCGAATTAGCAACACTATTGGCACAGCTGGAGGAACAAAGTGTCTGGCAGGCAAAATGTACAACGTTGTTGGCATAGCTGGAGGCAGCCACTACCGACAGGAGTCTTGCAGAGGGCCAGTTAGCTCAAAAGGATACGGAGCTCCAGGAGGCTACCCTGATGCTCAAGGAAGTAGTTGAAGTCAATTTGCAGATCCAAACAGATTTGGATATCCATATGCAGCAGGTCTACCAGTTGAGGCAACGGGTCAACTCTTCGGCATCCCAATCATCGGTTCCAGGGATGCCCCCTTCCACTTCTGCTTAGCTGATTTCTTTTTTTATGTACTAGACATTATCTCCATTTTGTTGTTAAGTCGCTGGAGACGACTTTTCTTTTGGGGGGGATGATGTTGTGGGTATTCTGGGGTAGTTAGACAGTTGGAGTCTGGAGGCATTACACGGGTGCGACGGTTCGCCTTGCACCCCTTCGGATGTTATATGTATGAACTTGTTCCTTTGATGAAGACAGGGATTGTTATGTACAGAAACTCTTGTGATGATATGAATACAATAGCCTTTTATATTACATGTTGAGTATGAGTATCTTATGCAATTACTGTCTATTACCCCACGAGGGTAAACATCTGAAGAGGCATGTGATAGTCAATGCCCGGGTGCACACCTTACAATACACTAGAGATAAGAAAAAAACATACAGATAAGGTGGAGGACACACCATAAAGGAGGAAAATAGACAATTTAAAGTTCAAGTATGCAGCTACATTATCTAGCACATAATAAGAGATATAAATAACAATTTGATTGTCCAAAATTTGAAAATAATATTTTGGTGCATGCCTTCCAAATTGTAATGTCCCCAACTAGGACTATACTTGATTTACCCTAAAATTCCCCAACTAGGGTTTGGATTGCACTTGGGAATAGCAATTTGTAACGTTCCCTACTAGGAGGCTGCCAATTCCCAATGATTAACATACAACACTATGCATCTAAATCAGATTAAATTATGAAACAATACCATGCATACTTGAGCCCTAATTCCTTACTTCTCTCCTAATCAATAACCTTAAGAAGGATGGGGAATTGCTTGTCTATGAACACTTGGAAACCAATCTACAAGTAGGCTCCCTCAAGGTTTACAAAACACATATGCATGCCTATCTTGGGACTTCTCCATCAAGGATTCATGATATGTCCTTACCAAACCTATTTCTCCATTTCTCCTTGACAAAACCAACCTATCCTCTTCATGGTATTAGCAAGAGACTAAGGAATAGGCTATGTATACATTATTATCTTATATATTACGAATATATATGTACCTATATAAAATATAACATAAGTGATATACAATTATATATAAAGAGAGAGACACACACACATGTATAAGAACATATAATGGTTCTTAATCCTTAATAGAATTTAAATATAATATTCTGTAATCAGTGTTTGATTCATAGATGCTTGCCAGCAATATGTATGATTCATTTCTTTTATCAACTCTTCCTTTTGAAGAGTATCAAATATACATTTATCTCTTATTCCTTTCATATGAATAAATAATAATTTATGATCTTTCCAATCATCCAAATCCACTCTATATTAATCCTTTGATGCCTTGAGAGGTTAGATTTGATATCCATTATATACTTTGTCCTTCTGAGAGCTGGCAACCCTTAAGACATGACTTATGCCTTCTCATATTCACCACCTTTCATAATTATTATTAATCACATTCTTTTTGGCTATTGATTAGACTTTGCATTTGAATTGGTTTCTCCATATGATAATCATATCCATTCTATTATGATTAATCTCTACTTATAATTGTTGTTCTATCGTGTCCCTTCATCAAAGATACCGACTAGTTGAAAGATCTAATCAATGTTGTAATCAATGGATTAGCATTGCTTAGCTGATGGTCTTTGCATTTATTTAAACCCTCATCTTCCTTACTAAATCGATATTGTATAGTTGCTCACTTTCACTAGTATTTGACTGATACTTGTCCATGTTGTAATTCTGTTCTTTGCTGTGCTAATAAACCCAACACCATTTGGTCATCGGGAAGACCCGATAGTCTCCTTACTTGAGAACCATGTATCCGTTGCTTTAGTGATATTGAGTCAATGATACTCACTTTATTCAGCATATTGAAACTAAATAATAGCTATACCTTGTCATGTTTTGTACAATTCACTACATATTTCCAAACTTAGTGTTAGTAAAAGGCTCAACAAACTTCCATTTTCATTTGTCAACTTTGAGTGCCCCAATTATAAATGCTGACCCTAATATATCGATCATCAATTAAATATTGCTTGACGCTAATTAAAGAACATTTAATCATTGCTAACTACCTTATAGGCTCAACCATCCTCTGCTCCTTCCGAATGTTAATATATAAGTCTGTCTTAACTCGATATCTCTTAATTGATGTCACTTCCTTTCATTGTCCATGCCATTAGTCTATATCCTTGAGTGAACGATCTTTATAGATCTTCCTCAGCATTATCATGATGGCCAATATTAAATACCATACTTGATCTGGCTACTCTTTTGCAATTTTGTGTCTCTTAGAGACTTCACACAATTGAGATTATATTTTATTATTATTAATTTATTAATTCATTTTAATTTTATTACTATTATTTATTATTAAATCTTTCAGAGAGGGAACATTACACAAATAGAACCATCTTTTAGATGAAATCAAAGCTTCCAAGCAAATATTAGGGCACAAACCACTAATAGGTATACATGACTATGTTAAATTGAAAATTGCAGGGGATAAGGCAGAGAACAACCTGAGCCTTTGTAAGGACCAACTGAGAATGATAAGACATTACAAGCTTGTTCATTTTTGAGTTGTTGGAACTAGCATTTATTTAACGTTTGTTCTTGTTTATTTTAGGTCAAGTGCTAGGTTTAATAAAACTAGTTGTAAATATCTAAATCAGAGTTACAAGACTCACAGAGTCTTGCCTAGACTCAACGAGTCCAGGGCCAAGTCGGCTCCAATGGGTCTGCAGAGCCCAAGACTCAGGCTCGATCAAGTCTGACCGAGTGAGTCTAGGCAGACTCACCGAGTTTGCCAGACTTGGCAGACTCGCACAGTCCTGATCCCCAGACTCTGCTGCAGCCAGCCAAAAGGAAAAGGCAATTTTAAGTGCCTCCCGAATCCAATCTAAGTTACTGGTTTTGTGTATACAAGGTTGTGTATTGCGAAAATCCAATTCTCATCTGGGTTCAGGTTTGGGAGGGCCAATGGATCACTCAAGGTCGAGCTTGGAATCCCAAATGAGAAAACCAATTCAATCAATCTCTGCACTGTGTTTTTGAATCACTACAAGTTACCACATTTATAAATCACTGCAACTTACTTGGCAAACACAACCCACAGAAAGACATGTATTACAAAATTCGTACAGGCAGAATAACTAATGGGTTTTCTGGCAGCCAAAAGCACTAGATCATAGGTTGCAGGTGGTGGAGTCCTTATCGAGTCATGGCCAAAAGTCCAGTTGCAGGAAAAAATCAGAAGGGCACGTATTAAACATTTAATAGTCATAATTTTTACAGTCCAGTTGCAAAGCTTTCTTTAAATTTTAACAGTTGAACATATATTTATTCTGATGAATTAAATGCTATATTTATATTGATATATACGTCCTAAATAGTGTGTAAGTATACATTTACATGCTACATTATTGTCATAATGGCATACCAAAACCCCAAACCTGTGCATGTTCCCATAGCAGGACTGGCAACTTAGATGCCAATAAAACTGCATACTGTTTTATCAATTTTACAAAAATATCAAACATGTAACCAGTATAATAAACAATGTACTTTATTATCTGTTACCTAGTCATTTTACGGCTTGCCTAAATATTTTAGTAGCATCCAACAATATGGCTTCCTCATACTCCCTTTCATATTTTATATCAGGAAATTATCAACTTCATCAGGTTTCATATTTTTTGGACAAGCTTTAGATGTTTTGCTCAAAACTTGTTTTCTAAAACACGGTTATCAGAATGGATAAATCAAATTGTTTCAGCCCATTTTTGCATACTTAAGACCCGAAAAAGAAAAATATTTTCATTACAAGATATTTAAATAACAAAATTTGCAGATTTTTAAAATTCTTCAATCAATATTCAAGAATTGTTACCGATAGCATCAATATATATTATATCTAAACACTAGCCCAAGATACATTGTTTTAACAATATTTGCTTCTATTTGATCAGGTTATTGTGTCTTTTAAGGTTTGTTTATTAAAGGATACATGAAACAAGTTTTATATTCTAAAAAATCTTTGAATTTCTTGGTTTTTCAATTTTCCAAGCCTTTGCCAAGTCCGGATGCCGAGTCTGAGTCCGACTCCAAGTCAAAAATCAACTTGGTGAGTCCGAGCCGAGTCCAGATCTTGTAACTATGATCTAAATAAAGGTTTGCCAGTCCAAGCAATTAAGGGTGATTTGGATCAGCACGACAGAGTTCTTTGTTCTTATCAGAGAACCCAAAAGTGTAAATTGTTGTGCATCTATCTCAGTTCACTGCAATTGGAGGTCACTTCAAGATTTGCAACAAAGTCTAGGAGTCTTTTGATGCTGTGACACAAGGAAAACTCAATCCACCATTCATCTACACGAGTTTCTCATACGAAACACATCCATAATCAATGCGAGCTAAAGATATACAGTCATAGGCCATGCAGAAGAAGTGAATCAGAGTTAAGGCTTGGAGATAGATTCTAAACCAAAGCAAGTAAGCGGCTCCACCGAGTCAAGACCAAGCACCTAGATCAAGCATCTCGAAGGCAGATGGTTGACTGAAAGCTGTCTCACATAGGAGATCCCTTCAATCCAAACTCATCTCCTTCTGCACTTCCCAACGTGAAAGACATCATGTAAAGACCCAGGTGCACAAATCTTCATAGTTCATAGCATTATTATAACCAGATTCAGATCTGAATAAAATTTTCAGTTGTGTGCAACTACTGTTCAAATCTTGTGAGGATTGTGTTTCTTTCTTTCATTGTTATGTACTTGGGATACTACATTGTTTGACTACATCCCTAGCCATTCGATTGCTATCTCAGGTTTCTCGTTCTTCTACTGCTGAGAGGAATTGGTCTACTTATAGCTTTATACACTATCTTAAGAGGAACGGGCTTACCTCTGGGAGACCAAAGAAGCTTGTGGTTGTGCATATTGTGTTGCATCTCACTAACCACAAAACACTTTTGTCCAAAGAATCCAAATACACACTGGGATGTAGAGCCAAAGGAGACAACACAAATTGATGAGGATGCTGCAATTACACAGGCAAAGCTAGTTGGTATTAGTTTGGAGGAGCTTGACCATCTTGAGCCCCCTTCCAAAAATTCTAGTGATGAGACGTTTGGGAATGATTAGAGGCCTCACTTCACTCCATTTTTCTATTTTAAACATGTACTGATTGAAATCATCATTATGAAATCTTGAATATGATAATAAATTTTGAATTCAACATTTTAATTGTTCGACGTTAAATTGTTAATGTTCAACTTAAAGTTTAGTACTATTTAGTTAGTTAGCTAGTTGTACCTGTTCCAGGGAAAAAGAAATTGTCATACCAACATACCCAAACCTATTCCCATACTAGAACTGGCAACTTAACCTAAATCCCATGAATTGGATTTTGTAACCTTATAGACAGGCGCTTTAATCACAAAACTGAATAATGATACGTGATGCTACACTTCTGGTGCAGAAAATATTATCTAAGTGAATTCTTCTTACATAGATGTGTTTGTGCTAATTCCATCTCATATTGCAAAGGGTACTTTGAAAGTAGGTAGATGAAATCAAGCATTATATTGCTTTTATCGATCTATGTAGGTCACAACTTTGTATACAACTTATCAGTTTATCTTTGGGGTTGTGTGTTGTCATTTATCAAAACCATTATTCGTTTCAATTCTTGTGGCAACTGCTTATCGGTTTTTGCTTTTAGCTGGTAGGTAGGTGTTTTGGAGTTCAAATCAATTACTTGGGCTAAGTTATGTAATCCATAAAATCTCACTTGTAAGATAAGTTGTATCTAATCTTGTGCTTGCAGCTGAGGCAAAAGCATAGAGCAAAATTTTCTTTTATTTATTTCACTATTGCAAACCCCCTAAAAAATATTGTGCATGGTGTTTGTAACTGTATATTTTGTCTGTAGCTTAGTGTCTAGGGTTAGTTTAGTTTGTGGGGAGCTTCTCTTTATAATTTGAAGAAAGGTTTTACTTCATATAGTCTTCCTATTGAGGCAATACAAGATTCACAACGAGAAGTGGAGTTTTCCTTTGGGCTTTTCCAGATAAGAATATACCATGATGCTGGCATTTTCTACATGCTCACTAGTTCCTCTAACAATAGTCTTTTAGATCCCTCTACCCTCAGAACAACTCAACCATCAAACTATCACAGTATCTCCTTCCCTTAATAGTTGTTTTATTATCCTTTTTATAACCATAACCACTTACAGTATAAGGTGAAGGCTAATGGTTGCAGATATCATTACTCTTTATAGGCCAGGATGTGTAGCTTATAGTACCCGCCAAGACAACAACAAATGATGATCTCCGTGAGTTCAAGAATAAACAGTCTTTTTTTCGCACAGATTATTTTTCCCACTCATGCCACATGCACATCATACAAGACCCACATGTAACCACAATAACAACAGAAGACAATACACCTATCAACTATTTGGATATGTTGGTGATGGTCAATTACAAATAACAAAAATCATTTTTCAAACACTTCATAAGTCGGGAAGTTTGCATTATATTTTCACAATTAATAGATGCTTAATTATAGTAGAGATTATTTTCAAGCCTGTTGATAAAAGCTTTTTCCAATTGCCCATGGAGATAAATGAGACAAAATCAATATCATGTTACTCCTTTGAAAAACTCATCTGTTTCAGTTCTGAAACAAATGCAGTTAGTTTTTATCCATTATTTTCAGTCCCTTTCAAAGGACCATTTCACATATGTAACAATGGACAAACTGACTTGAATCTAACAGGCAGTCTAGATTCTAGTATAAGAAATGGAATACTTATGAGCTTATTGTACCTCATCACTAGGATAGAGAAAAGTCGCTGGCCGTATATTATGGTAATCCCTTAAACAGTGTAATGGCTTGAAGCCCAAAAGTCGTAAAGGGACACTGGTCAACTTTTTAATTTCTGACAGCTCATCAATAGAAAATTTAACCTTCTCACTGCAACCAAAGGGAGCAAACAATCAATCTGTGACTCCACTCAAAAAGATGAAGCATGCAGCCACGTAAAGCTAGATTTTAAGCAACAAGAAATGGATAAATATCAAATCAGATTGAATTAAAAAATAAATTTGAATGAAGTACAGTTAAAGCAGATATGCCAATTATATGATTATACGAAAAGAAAAAGTGTACTATGAGGTTTCATCTCTGATACTACCATTAAATCAGCTATCTCATTGAGTAGCTATGAAAGCAACATTCTTGAAATAGTTACTTCAAAAGAAGATAAAAGGAGTGCATTTGAAAACTCCTCTACTGTCAATTATCCCTTCTAGAGTAATTTGAAACATGGAGCCAAAAACTTTACACTTAACAATAATTTTAGGAACCTTCCAAAACCATTAAATCAAATAAGCAAAAGCCAATTCATCAAATTCATTTATGAAGATTAAGTCATCTAAAATTGTTCTTGAAAAGTTTGCACAAGAACTCTGCAAGTACTTATCCTTCACAGACAAAACAGTGAGTAAAACATATGTGCATAAAAAATGATGAAAAGGAATCCGACAAGACTCATGTAGCTTGCCATCACTTCCAAGCATTACACACTAGTGCTGAATTCAGAAAATTTATGCAATATTGACAATTGTTCAAAAGGCTATTGTCCTTGCTCGCCATGACATGGTAAGTTAACTTTTGTAATGTCCCCTTTATTTGGACTTGAAGATTTAATTAAATATTAAAATTTAAGTTGTCAAAAAACAAAGAAATTTAATGACGACTTATTTTAATTCTTTAATAAGGTCATTAAAGTCACTTAGTTTATGTCAACAAAGAATTATAAAGGTTGCTTTATTATTTCCCATATGCAAAAGTTAAATATTAAAAAAATGAGGGAAATTTGAAAAGTCTTCTGGAAGCTTCATCAGAGATTTATTAAAAAGACAGATTGGGTCTCATTTTGGTTATCCTTGGTTTATTATTTTCTTGGAATTTTACTGAGATCTTTTAGCTTTTCAGCAAGGCCTAGAATGGAAACCCTTGGGTCTGGGGAATTCGATGAAACCCCAGTTCCATTTCTGAGGTGAATTAATCCAAGATTCACAGTTGCACTACAATGTCCAGAATGATGAAGATTTCAGGTGGAGATTTCTGAAGGGTTTTAAAAGATAATTATCAAAGTTGTGAAGTCACTTCTAGTGACAAATTTCAATGATTTATTCTAATAAGCTTGGTAGGAAATGAGAAATAAATATAATATTTTAGTTAATATTCTCATTAGTTTGGCATGGCTATGTGAGGAATGAAGTTCGTTTATGATGAATAGACAAATCAAGAGTTTTTAATGAAATTTATTATTGGTGTTTAAATTAATATCTACCTGCTTCATTTGGACACCATGAGCAATGAAAATCAATAGTTTCGTGATGCATTTAATGGTTTGCAAGTATTTGTAGTTTATTCACAAATATTATATCGTTGCCTTCTTTGATATACACTCTTATATCCTTGTGAGACAAGAGGAGATATATTGTTATTTTTATGTTGGATGGATTGGAGTTATTAAGTAAAGGTTTGACTGTATTGCAAGGTGATAAAAAAAAAATTAATTTTTGAATTCATGGGTTTAATTTTTACCAGGCTGTGGAGCACATTGTGACTATCGAAGACAAAGTTGAAAGATCTGTTCGATAAACCAATCCAGGTTAGCCATAGCTACTTTGGGGGTCGATTTGAGACAAGATAAGCAAGCAAACTCTTTGCTTGCATCATAGATGTACTATTGGCAGAGTACTCTCCGAGTTGCAAAAACTGGCCGAGTTTTCTAGCCTGGTGAGTTTTTACAACTTTTACTAGCACCGAAAAATCACCGAAATTTTTGGCAAAAACTCAGCAATTTTTTGTTAAAAACTTGGTTGTAGTTTTATAACAGCACTTAAAGGAGAAAAACGGCCCAAATTAATTTCATTTCTCATTTCTTCAGTTGTATTTTGCTGGGAGGGGGAAAACAGTCTTCCAAACACTTGTATTCCAAACACTTGCAAACTGATTTCTATCAATTTGAAGCGGATTTGAGGTGGTTTTTAAAGAGGATGACATCGATGATTTGGAGAGGCGGGCTATGGAGGAGGGGGGCGGATTTGGCTTCACACTAGATGACATGGAGTTGAATGAGTAGTCATTGCTAGTGCCAGGAGAAGCTAAAGGCAAAGCTACATCCAGGATGCAGGACGAGCCACAAACTGAGTTAGACATACCTAGCGAGGAGGCACAGTCATGCCCAGTGCAGACTTCTAGGACTAGACCCTCTAGTTCTACCTCCCCCTTAGTTTTTACTAGAGCTGGGAAGAGGAAGATGTAATTGTAATGATGTATTCACTTTAGTTTTACATAAATTATTTACTATTTTGCTTCCAACCATCAATATTCCTCATGAGAATGCAATTTTGTACCCACTCTGTGTTTAAATATATCTAGACTAAGCTTGTTTCTTTTGTGTTCTCATTTATTGATTCATTGGATGCATCTTCTCATTGAATTTTGCAAAAAAAATGCATTTCTAATTAAATTTAAGCAATTGTTTAAGTTCCCGAGTTTTTGCTGAAAACTGGCCAAGTTTTTCCTGATTTTTTTTTCAGGCCTTGGCGAGTTTTTGGGTTTGGCGTTTTCCAACTATGGTTTGCATAGCCAAGCATCATTCTGCTGAATGTGATAGTAGTTGAGTTTTGGTGCTACTCTCTGCTGCATATTGCAAATATTTCTACCTTGGTTGTTGGAAGCTTCTGACCTCAACTCATGGAGATGTTTGCTCATAATATTTGCACATAGTTATCTCTCCTTGACGCGGTTATCATTAGTTTATGCCATTAATCTGTGAAGATTAACAACATCTATCATTTTGGTACAAATACTGGCACAGGCCCTTGGAGATCAAGTAAACTCTTTCCCTTGGACATGAGGAGCGTATTGCAAAGAAAGTGAGCTATGGTGTGAGAATTGTAGCTGTGCGATGGAATTAAGGCGCTGTCCAACAATTCAAAATTGCCATGCACCTTTGAGCTTGTATTTGCATTAGATTGTAGGTGGTGTTCGTCCTGGTGATGAGCTGGGACGTAACAGCAAATCAGAATCAGTTTAATAATGGATCAAGGCACAATTTAAGTTGTTTTGTTAGTTATGGAAGCTGCTTCTCAATTCGCAAACCTTAATATGTAATTCTGAGAACATCAAATATATCATTTCAGATTTGGACTTGCATTAAGGTCAGTCTTGGTGTTTCAGTTATTGCAAATCTTAATCTGTTATTGAGTATTAATGTTCTTTCAGTAACTTATAATCTACAACTTAATTGTCAATCAGCATTTAACACTACACAAAGAAAACTGTTTAAGCATTTCCAAACACTGCATTATTTTTACAAATGGAAATATTACTATCAAGCCAACTGTTTGACAAAATGATTCAGAGTAGCATGGTACAAAATTCAATAGCGAATAGGGCAGTGCCTTACAACTTTCAAGTAAATGAGTGAATGAAAGAAGGAATTTTAATGATATTCACAAGACCAAGTGGTCTAAGGGACCAAGAGTTACAAAAGTAACACATTTTCAAATTCCTTTCAATGTTAGGTCTACTATTATGAATCTTGACAAAGAAGCACATTGTTTTGTGAAGCCTTGTCTCCTCAAATAGCTCGTGCAGACTGCCCCATTCAAGTTTTTTTCAAACTTAATAGGATATCCCCATATACTGCACATTCTATGGTAAAGCGCCATTCAGTTTCAACAACCCCTTTGCTACAAACAAATGCATGTACTTTCTTACCAAGCTTCCTTCGGAACTGCCCTATATACCCATTTCACATCCAAGATGATGAGAACGGGTCCTCAACTAAATGATTAAAGATTTTAGGCTCTCCATTTATTGCAGCCCTCGAATAGACATTTTCATTATGCTTCCATGCGGGGTTAATTGTTGACCTTTTCATGGACCAGTTAGGACTCCAACCTGTTGGTGTTTCCAATTGATTGCTCAAAGACTTCTATAAAGTAACCATTCTCTAATCTTCAAAGTATTGGATCAGTGGCCAACTTAACAGGGTGCAAGTAGCGATAAGGAACTAATTACAACCCCTTCCACTTTAGGCACTCTGAAACCTGGGCAGGTGAACCCTAAACAATATCCTTTAAATCCCAATTTTCTTTCCTTATGGATATTGTGACAAGTTAATTCTCAGTGCATATAGTCAAGTGTATGTATGGTATATGGCAATTTGGCTATATTCTTGATTTGATAATTTTTGTAGACCTTGAGAACAAGATAATTCTAACCCTAAACTAAAACTAAGAACACAACACTCTCCAAATCACATGAAATGAAAAGATTGCTTTTTTATTTTAAGGGTTTAAGCTGGAGCTACTTGGATAGAGGAATCAGACCAGTGCCTGCCTTTCTATACAGAGTCATGAAAGTATGCATAATCTTGAATAGTGTAAAACTCTAATCACAAACAGAGTCTTCCACCGAATTAACACCTTATGTTAACCAAGCATATGAAAATGAAGAACATGTCATACAACTATTACTTATATCTCACAAGAGCCCTGCAAGTGCTTCAAGAATTTTGAATCCCTACTTTAAAGATATCAAGAATCATTGACACTAAACCCTTGACTTTTGATTTCATTGAATCTGAAAATATATGAAAGGACAACATAGTAAATCATTACTTTTGATTTCTAGTTGTTTCTGTAATTACAAAAGTTTCTCAAAATATGGACTGTCATAGAAGCTATATACACCATGAGACAAAAGACACCTTTTGATTTTTATCAGCTGAACTTGCAGACAAAAAGAAAATTTACAATGACGAATGACCTCATGGATGATTAGTGACATCAACATAAGGCCCTGAATCCCTTTTATAGAATAAGGGAGCAAACAAGCTTCAGGCCTTTTACAATATTTTATTGGCAGTAGATGACCGCCTTGTTGCTAGAAGACAAAAATTTCTCTAGCCAGCTAACAACCTTTTCAAGCATTCCTTTATTCTCTACAAAGGGGTAGCTGAAGTTGATTTCTCTGAAGGTAATTCCCATAAAAGTCTTAAAACAAGTTGACATGAAAAAGAATGATGTGGCAAACTTGTTCAGACATCCTTGGCAGTGAGCTGCTTCGAGTGCCTTTCTCAAAATATATGCATCTACTCCTGAATATATGGTCAGATCAAGTTCAAATCTCATCCATATGAAGGAGTTCAATCTTTAAAAAGATCAGATTATTCCCATGATTAGCCCAGCGAGCCAAAAGAGAAACATTTTGAAATTTGGCGGGAAGACAATGGCTACTTCCTAGTTCAAAATTTCAAAAAACAGATAAATAGTTAGACATAAACAAGAACAATTACAAAACATCCAACCCTCGATCCTTAAAGTTTTGGAGAGCTCAAAGATGCAGAGTATATTCCCTGTCATTTATTTTTGTCTTAGCAGTTTCCAATCTAATCAAACCCTACTTTAAAATAGCAAATATTTCAAGTGTATGTCCACCCTTTGCAAGAGTTGATCCTCATCTGATTGTATATCCGAAAGTATACGATCTGCCATAGCTTCCAAGTATTCCTTTCACATGGATTCCAATCTAAAAACCTTCACTATCTTCTCACCATCTATTGCATCAGCAAATAATGGAGGTATACCATTTGCACTTAAATTATAAAAATCTGACAATTTTGTCCTAATAATCTGTGTACAACTTTGTGCTTTGAGAACAATTGAATTAAAATCTTCAATTTCCAATTATACTCATCAGCAAGATATTTTAGAGGCTTTGAATGAATTTATCAAAGTAAAACTTTAAACGTCTAATGAGCCTATGCAAATAAGAAATAGGACAGGCAAGAAACTCTTACCATTGGAGATGAACTTGTTGGAAATTCAGAAATTATGAATGCCTAGTCCATACCTCGTCAGCATGTTGTGAAATAAGACCCAAACTGAAGTCAACAAGGGATTGAATTACTTCTGTTGTATTATTTATTTCTGTCATTCTAATATCCTTATTCAATTTAGTAACCCTTGCTTTCAGTCTATCATTCTCAATATTGATTGTGCGTATCTCAATCTTTAGCTCGATCACATCATGTAATGTCCCTCACCAGGTACGGTACTATGAAGCAGAGTGACCTCACTACAAGCAATTCAAACTTCCCTGGAGCTGGACCAATCAAAACATACGGTATCTACCTAGTGTACGGTGCTAAGGTGACCGTAGGGTATTATTTGTGTTGACCAAACAATGTTTGTTCTTACAGTGGGGGCTAGAATGGGGCGTACGGCAGAGCAGATGAGGTGTGAAGATGTCGCACGGTGGACTGAGGGAGGTTTCTATGGTGACATTAAGCAGATGGTGTTGAGAATGTACAGGCAATGTGCGGGGAGTACTGGGAAAAGGTCGTACAGTAGTGATAAGCAGATCGTACCGTGGGAAGTGTGATCCATATTGAAGCGGGGTCTTGCCTTCGGACTTTGCTGCCAGATTTTAGTATTCGCCAATACCAAGTTAATGCACAGAAAAGAATATAACTCTAGATCGCACAATTAAAGATGAATGCCAGATGATAATGATACCAGAACTAATTCTTGATTCAAACAATGATGGCACTTCAGATTTGCCAGATCCGAAACAAAGTAGAACAAAGCTGAATAGGGTGAGGGATGAATCCCACCGAAATTGCACTAGCCAAATAGGGAAGATCTTTCACTTCCGAAATGGCAAAATAGAGCAGAGCTACAACTAGAATTCGCAATACAATAAAATAATTCAAGTTGCATACCCTAAGACATCCAACCAAACGGACATAAATACCCTGTCGGAGGAAAAACTCTTGAGAGAGAAACAACATATCGACACACGACACGGCAAACACATACGGAAATAAAATAGGCCCCGAGATAAACAAAATCGATTGGGTCACTTAAATAGAAATTTATAATTTATATTTATTTTATGACGGGGATATTACAATCCTCATGTCCCAAAGATTGCTTGTCCTCAAGCAATTGCAGACTCGGGTGCTCCAAGATCTGTTCACCCTCCCAAGTGACATTGTCGAGCGGCAAATTTTTCCATCGTACCAAGAATTCTTTAATGGTACGGTTCTTTAGATTCCTCTCACGGATGTCAAGGATCTCAGCGGGTTCGAGAACCGGTCTCCCTTCTTCATCGAGAGGCCGTAGATCTGCAGACACGATGATGTGTTGTCCCACATCTTTCTTCAGACAAGATACGTGAAAGACATTGTGGATACGACTCCCCTTAGGCAGCTCTATATCGTAGGAAACTTCACCTATGCATCAGACACACAGTATGGCCCATAGAAGTGTGGCCTTAACTTTTCTTTGCCACCTACTCTCAGAGATGACTATCTGTGCAGCTAGAATCGGAGATATACTAAGTCACCTTCCTCAAAGCTTCTCTCAATTCGATGCCTCTCAACATACATCTTCTGTTGGTTATGTGCCCACTGGAGGTTCTCCTTTAGAGGCCTCAAAATGTCTCCTCCTTCCTGTAACCATTTGTTCACTCTCAGCGCACGACTATCACCCAAAACCATATCCACAAATGAGGGGGGTTCATAACCATAGAGTGCTTTGAAAGGCGCCATCCCAATCAACAAGTGGTAAGTAGTGTTGTATCAGTGCTCTCCCAGATGCAACCATTTAATCCATGCCTTCTGTTGTGGTGAAACATAATTCCGGAGATACCCTTCCAGCCACTTATTCACGATTTTCGTATGTCCGTTGGTCTGCGAGTGATAGCTAGTGCTTGGTGAAAATTTTGTCCCTTCAAGCCGAAACAAATCTGTCCAGAAAGTGCTGAGAAAATGGCTGTCCTTGTCGCTCACTATGTTTCGTGGTAGCCCATGCAGGCGGAAAATCTCCCTGAAAAATAAGTCTACCACTTGTGCAGCCTAGAGCCCGGTGGGGATGGTGAAGAAATGTGCATACTTCGTCAAACGGTCCACTACTACAAAAATTCAATCCCTTTCGTGTACCTTCAGAAGTCTAGTGATTAAGTCCATGGAATTGTTGTCCCACTTCTGCTCCAATATTGGCAATGGTTGCAACAGGCCCGCCGATAATGTGTGCTCAAATTTGTTTCGGTGACACGTAGCACATTCCCGAATGTATTACAAAACATCATTCTTAAGTCCCTTCGATGAAAATCTTTACCTGATCTGCCTATAGGTCCTGAGGAAGCCTGGGTGTCCCGTCAATGACAAGTTGTGAAATTCATTCAAAAAAAGTTGCTTCATTGTGGATTCGGGCACCAAGTAAATTATGTCCGTGTAGTAGATGATGTCATCAACCACACTATATCGATCGTCCTCAATGTTGTAATCCATTAGTTTACATGCAAAAGTGTTCTTGGAGTATTCCACCAACAAGTATGCCTTCCAATCAGCTAAGATCTGGGATAATGAGCAGATGGCAGGTTTTCTTGATAGGGCATTTGCCACGACATTATTCTTCCCTTTTATATATTCGATATCAAAGTCGAATGCCTAAATCTTGCTTACCCATTTTTGTTGTTTCTCATTCAAATCCCTCCACTACAGAAAATATTTCAGGTTGTTGTGATCGGTACGGACAACAAACTTAGTTCCAACCAAGTATTGCCGAAACTTGGTCAAGGCATGCACGATGGCCAACAATTCCTTATCATAGATAGAGTATAACCACTCAGCCTGTGTGAGTTTCCGGCTCTCAAAAACTATCAGGTGACGATCCTGCATCAACACTGCGCCAATGCCCTCATCGGAGACATCAGATCAAAAAAAATCTAGTAATGTAAGAACTGAACAAGTACTCGTAGCTTCCTTTAATTTATTGAAGGAGTGTTGTGCTTGTTCAGTCCACTAAAAAGATCCCTTCTTAGTTAAATCCGTCAATGGTTCGCTTAGCTAAGAGAAACCTTTCACAAACCTTCTGTAGTAACTGCACAACCCGAAAAATCCCCGCAATTCCAAGAGAGTTTTGGGCAGCGACCAGTCCAGGATAGCTTGAAGCTTCCCTTGGTGAACATAAACTCCATATCTACTAACAACATGCCCCAGGTATAATATCTCTGTCATCCCGAATTCGCACTTGGATCGTTTGGCAAACAACTGCTGCGACTCCATAATCCCGAGGACTTCATCCAAATGCTTCAAATGCTCTTCCCATGTTTTACTGTAAATGAGGATGTCATCAAAAAATACCAATAGGAACTTACGTAGTTGGTTGTTGAATATGCAGTTCATGCAGGACTAGAATGTGGCTAGTGCATTCGTTAACCCAAATGGCATTATCAAAAACTCATAATGTCCATAGTGACATCGGAAAGCCATCTTCTCGACATCTTGTTCTCTCATGCGAATTTGATGATATCCAGAACGGAGGTCTATTTTGGAAAAATAGACTGCGTCATGCAACTCATCTAGCAATTCATCAATCCTAAGGATGGGGTAAATGTTCGTGATTGTTTTCTTGTTTACAGCATGATAGTCCACACACCTCTATAAAGTCTCATCCTTCTTCACTAGTACCACCAATGATGCAAATGGGATAGAACTAGGTCGGATCCATCCGTTGTCAAGAAGCTCCTGAATTGTCTTTCCAATCTCATCCTTAAACTTCTTGGGATGACGGTATGGTGTGGTGATGATGGGTTTCGCGCCAGCCTCCAATTCAATAGTATACTCAAAACCACAATGTGGAGGTATGCCAGGGGAAATGTCAGCGAAAACCATATCATGCTTATTCAATACGGCCTAAAGCTCATCATTTGTCTGTTGCCCCTTTGTGGGCTCTACAAAGACCAAGCAATGCGCTAACCAGGAAACGTCATCATGTCAAAAGATAGCCTCTATCCGTCATGGTAATATCTCCTTCGGCCCATCATTTGTCATTCCTCTAAGAACAACCTTTTTACCGTCAACTTCAAATAAGAACTCCATTCGCTTGAAGCTTTGTGTGTACTCGTCAAGAGTCTCCATCCACTGGATGCCCAAAATGACCTCCATGTCATCCAAATCTACTATAAAGAAGTCGTTTGTCACTATGTGGTTCCCCATGGAAATGCTCAGTTATGGGACCAAATGGGTACATGATAAGAGAGTTCCTCCTGCCACTTTAATTTGGAATCCCACATGTGCCTCCGTAGGTAAACCTCTTTGCTTCACAAGTGATGAGTTAATGAAATTAAGTGTAGCCCCGCTGTCAAGCATCACTATGACCCTTTGTCCCTGGAGAGTTCCAAGTACTTGAAAAACCATGCACCTTGGGCTACCAGCAATAGCGCTAGTGACTCCTCTCCATACCAGTGCGGCAATCTTCTCTATACGATTTATGTTAACCTCCTTGGAAACTTGTTGGCCATTCCCTCCAGGTACCGGATCCTCCTGTTCTTCCTCGTCTTCTAACATGACCTCAATGTAGTGTGTTTTCCCATTTCCTAAGCATCTATGCCCAGGTTCCCACGGCTCCTTGCAAGTAAAACAAAGCTTTCTCCTCCTAAGTTCTTGTTTGGTGGCTTCATCCAACGATGGCTTCTTCAGATGGTGTTTGTTGTCTTTTGGAGCCAACGGTGGTTTGGTGTGTAATTTCGAGAAGATGAGGTTGATGATGACGCGCTTCGAGCTTTCTTGATTGCCTCAGAGAAGGTGTTGGGGTTGAACCCTTTTACCCATCCCTTTAGTGGTTTCGTTAGTCCATCTATGAATAGCACAATCCGTTGTCTTTCCGAAATATTTGTAACCAGCACCAAGAGTCTCTGGAACTCAGTGATGTAACTGTCGACCGACCTGGTCTGCCGCAGTTGTGTCAACTCTTAAAAAGGTTGAGTTTTGGATCTTTACCATCAAATCGATCTATAAGCCTTTCTGTAAACTCGGCATAAGTGTTCACTTGGTCATGTCCAAGAGTAACCATACCGTGATTCCACCATTCGTGCACCAGTCCTAGGTGGAGTGCATCAAATTTAATTGCTTCTTCTTCGAGCATCAGATTGAGCTGGAAGTATGTATCAACCTTCATCACCCATGCTTGACCAGTGATTGATCCAAATCCATCAAACAGAGACAGATTTACCTTGCTTAACTTCCTTTTAAGGTCATTATATATAGACTATCGGTTCCTTCCACATTCACCAACAGGCTAGCAGAATCACCATCTTTGATACCACTTTAATGTCCCTCACCAAGTACGGTAATTTAAAACAACATCTATTGTTGACAGTGATTAAAAGACGTGTGGCATCGAAAGATTGTTTAACGACACTTTGTTATTATTGTTGTCAGTTCATGTTGGGACGATGAAGACATGTAGTATCACCACTTGAGTAAGGTGACCAGCTGTAGCATCGGTGTTCTCGACATCTTGTAAGTATGAGCAACATTTTTCGAGAGTCATATATTATTACATCTTTGATTCTGTTTTAGGGTATTCTTTGAGAGATTGAATGATCCTTTTAAGATAGGTGATTCTGATTATGAAAGGGTCGTCTTTCATATGGTATTTCATATCATGAAGGAACAGAACATATTATAAGTTACAGAATATATTGTTGTTCATTGTAAGGAACAGAACAGAAAGGAAATAAATTATACTTATTGCTGGAACACGTCATGAGACAGAAAATTAGCATGCTGTAACTTATCTATGAAAGAATACTGATCCAGAGAATAAGACTGGAAATAAGGGATCCATATATATATAGTACTTATATATATTGGTAATAGTGAAATCAAAAATATATATAATAATCAATCAGAACTATATATATGAACTAATATACACAACATTTATATATATAACAACAAAACCTGAATTATTTATATAAATATATATTGATATTCAGTCTATTACTATTTTAAACTGAGAAGGGAAGACAGAGATGTTACCAAGGAGGGGCTTGCATAAATCCAAACAATGGCTATCTGTCCCAAGATAGGGTAGGGATCAGCAACCCCAAGCGCCTTGCAGGCATAGTCCCAAGAAAGGCTAAAGGGCTTGGATCTGTAAACTTTGAGGAAGCCCATTGCAGTTGGTATCTAGGCAACTTGGATAACACCTACTCCTTCCATCTTTGAGATACAATACCAATAAGGTTGGATACGAGTGTCAATGAATATACAGATAACTTAATCTGATTAAATAAATGAATAGTTCTTTTAACTTCAAATGCCTTAGATCCCTTAGCTTGGGACATAAATAACAAATTTGTGTTAATTTGGTAATAAATGAGACTAAACCCAATTAGGGGACATTACACTGCTGGTTCGATCAATATCAGTTCTTCTATTATGTATTCCTTTTTTAATTTATTCTTGTTGCCATGTTTAGTTCCATTTAGTAAATTTGGCTTTAAAGTTTAAGTAGTGTCAGTTCGGTTGTAGTCTCGAAAATAAGTCTCTCTAATTCCACCAAAAAAAAGTTTGTGTTCCTACAATACTTTCCGAACTTGAAGGATGTCATTCAAGTCTCAAGCTCCCAAAAGGAAAGCATAAATGTGAAGTTTGGAAAAGGTAGACCTTCGCTGCTAAAGCCTTCGGTATTAGTAGTTGTGAAATGCTCCTTCTGACAATCCAAAAACAACTTAAGTGATACTTCAGTCATGAATCAAGGCAAAGCAGTGCAATTTCTGAAAGCCTAAGCAAAGCGAAAATGTCAAAATAATTCATTTCGGAAATTCGATGTTCAAAGTACTAAAGAGTCAGGGATCAAAGCAAGGTGATAAGATTTCCGAAAATCCGAAAGATGTTGGGGCCCATCCTTTGTGAAGTTGTGGGCAGATCAAAAGAAGCTGATTATAATGATTCTCGATTAACGGAGGAGAAAAGCTTGTTGCCCTCTTCGAACTATCATTTTGGGAAATTGAAAGTTTAAGTGACTTCATCGGAAAGCAAAGGAAGGAGGTGCAGTTCCAGAAATCCCGAAAACAGGGACCGCTAAGAACAAGTTCCCGACTTTTGCAAATGGAAGTCTCATTTCGGAAATTCCGCATCATGGCTGCCTCGCCGACAGAAATCAAAGCAAGGTACAAATCTCCACCTAATGAAAAGAACAAGGTTCAGAATCGGAGATGTCAAGTTGCTATGTCCGAAGCCAGAGTTTCCAAATACCCATTTTTGAATTTTTTGTCTGACGTAAGCAATCCGCCATGGATCAAAGCATTTAAGGCATTTCATGACAATCATGCACCAGGACTTGCCCAGAATTACCTCGATTACATGATATCTTGTCGGAGAAGTTAAAGTAAAACATCATTACAGTAATAGCTAAAACCAGCGTAGCTTCTAGCTTCGTGCCACACTTTTCTGAGAAAACAGGAGCTTGTTGTAGCCTACAAATACACAGAATGGCCCTTAGATACTGTCGGTATGATCATCTCAACGGTGTTGAGAGTGAATGGAAGGAGATCTGTGATACTAAATTAAGTCACTTCGACCTGGGAGATCTTCACACGAGAATACACCAAGAACCTAGGCACCCCATCATAGAGAAATTGGTTTAAGAGTAGACTCATGGAAGCAAACAGATTTCCCACCGCAATACAATCCCCAGAACTTATCAGGGAAAGCATTGCCCATTTTGATCACGATTCCAAACAGATAATAATGGCCAACAAAGAAGTACTCATCACTCTAGATAGAGCCACTATATAGAACTTTTTTCGTCTCCCTGTGACAGAAGAATTTACAAATTCGGATTTCGCTCTTTCAGCTTCTTCTTTCAGTGAAAGAAAAATGAAATGGAGAGTTGTAATGTCGAAAGAATGGTTCAAGTGGGCGAGGTCTAGTAAAGCCAAACTTCCCAAAACCATTTACTATGCCAATTTGAAAAGAGAAGTCGCCACATGTTGGTATTACTACACCGAATAAGAGGTAGTGAAGACGCTCTGAATCTAGAAGAATGGGTGTACTTTCTGGTAGAGACTGTGTGCTAATGAAAGGTACATAGATTGGACGGACTTGTAAAGAGCCCAGATGGCTCTATGCTGAAGACTTGTTTTTTTTTAATTAAATTCTTTTGCATTTTTTTTTGTTTTTTGAACATATATAGTTTTTTTGAAATTTTCACAATATATGAATTAATATCAAACAGCTATTGACTACTAACTCCAAATGCTCACCAAATGAACTAGTTCAAGCGCTTGCAATGTTCATTAAGCAATACATATAATATTAATGCAAATTGGCACCTTAAAGCAAAATGCAGCTGCCTGGAGATGAACCGCAGCCTCTAGGAAGTAACTCGCAACCCACTGAATTGTGGACACCAGCAATTATTAATGACTCCCTTGCTAATGGAAGTCCTTACGCAACCACATGGAAGCCAAGGATGACAGATGGCAGCCTCCCAATCAAACCGCAACTAAAAACATTAAATTGCAACTTCCTTGCATTAAATCGCAGCTCCCTGGAAGTGTCGTACGGACTCCATATGTATCACAAGTTTGAAATCCTTCCTACACTTTGAGTTGGATTCAATGCCAATGAATTGTGCTCAAACTTCTTCATGTTGTGAAATTTGAGCACAACACTGAAATTGGATTCAATGCCAATGAATTGTGTTCAAACTTCCTACAACATGAAGAAGTTTGAACACAATTCATTGGCATTGAATCCAACTCAAAGTGTAGGAAGGATTTCAAACTTGTGATACATATGGAATCCGTACGACACTTCTAGGGAGCTGCGATTTAATGCAAGGAAGTTGCAATTTAATGTTTTCAGTTGCGGTTTGATTGGGAGGCTGTCATCTGTCATCCTTGGCTTCCATTTGGTTGCGTAAGGACTTCCATTAGCAAGGGAGTCATTAATAATTGCTGGTGTCCACAATTCAGTGGGTTGCGAGTTACTTCCTACAATGACAACATGAAGAACTTTGAACACAATTCATTGGCATTGAATCCAACTCAAAGTGTAGGAAGGATTTCAAAGAAATTCATCATTTCTTCTTATGCAGAACCAAAGCCTTGAAGACTTCTCCCAATTTCGATTTTTGTCAAAGATGCATAATAATGATGATTTTTTAAATACTTCAAGGCTTTATTTTATAAGCATTAAAAGACAAGGCTTCTTTGATACTCCAAAAACTTCAAGCTCACACCTTTCAGTAAAGAGGCTTCAAAGACACACCATTCAATTATAACATAAAGATTAAGTTATTTATTAAGATGAACTTAATAAATAACTCATAACATGAAGCTCCATAAAAAGGCTTTAATAAATGCTCCTATTGCTCAACTCCCTAAGCTTCCACTGCACTGTCAAAAATAGCAACTGCCCAAAATAGACTTACTAAAAATAGTAAGTCCCTCAAACTGAAACACTGCAAAAGAATCCACAACTCCACTGATACCAATGCACAAACGCCCTACTAAAAATAACAATCAAGACGATCTCCCACAATAAGCACTTACTATAAATAGTAAGTTTGTCAATCTGACTCAAACGAAGAGCAATCTTGACATCACAAACCTCAAGATTGGAAACTGATCACTGCCTCTGCCACACGACCCCCTCCAACATCTTGATTAGCCTACGAAGGTCACATAAATAAGCTAATCCCATGTGCCTAGAAAACAGGGACATTACAATCCTACCTCCCCAAGATTGCTTGTCCCCAAGCAATTGTCAGATACCAATGCAACACAACAATCCACCCGAATCCCACGGATAGACATGTGTAATGTCCCTATCATCACCAAACTCCTGTAAAGACAGCACCATCACCATCTGTACAAACAATAGAGTTTGTGAAACTGAAGTCAACGCTCGAACCGAAGATGGTAAATCTACAACATCACACATAAGTAACTCAACCAGCAAACTGGACTTACCCCCTGACTTCGTGTCAACCAAGCTATCATACCAAACATCGAACTTATGCACTGATGAACTCTACACTTGGTAGATATCCTGAACATGAGAATCAAATGTAAAGCTGTACGCACTCCTCACTGTGTACACCTATGTGAACTCTTCAGTAAGACCTATCTTGCATCCTGTAAGAACTGACTGACATCCTAGTGTACTGGTACGATCCTAGACATCATCAACAACACTTGTCACTGGAAGAGGATCATGACTGAGCTCAAACAGCAGATTGTCATAAGACAAAGTGACATCCATATCAAACAAGGGATTGTTCACAAAGTGAACTACACCTGACTACTGATTTGAGCTAGGTAACTGTGAACCGTGGGAGACATGACGGGTAACCTGCTCTATCTGAATGGAATCATGCCTCTGCAAATCCCTCCTATCCAATGCACAAAAGGACATAGTATGTAGACTCCCCTCAGTGAGACCCTGTAACACATTCTCCTTGCCTCGATACTCAAATCTCATCTCCATCAAGAGCAGGCTAAGAAAAAACTCCTAAATCTCCTGTAACCACTACATCCCTAACCACATCCATCTCTCCCAAATTGATCACATAAAAATCAGACTCCATCTCATAGTCACCAAGGAATAAAGAGAGATGACTAATGTGTCTGGTACAGGTAAGGGTGTAGACATCTGCCACCATGACTCGAAACCCAGCAAACTCCTCTATCAAAAGACCACACAGACTAACAACTCTCTCTTATATGAAATTGTGTGTAGCTCGAGTATCCAACATAGAAAAGCAGTGTTGCCCTTCCACTAATCCCCTCATCCTGAAAGCAGTGGGAAGTGGTACAGCAATAGTCAACACTATAGTAGATAGTTTGGCATCAGGACCAAACTCTGTAGAGACTCTCTGAGCCTCATCCAAATCTAAACCAGTTGGCTGATGTGAAGATTCAGCCTCACTCTCACTAGATTACACCCACATAGAATGATTTGCCCTTCCCTTAGGCCTCATAGGGCAAGAATGCTCCCTATCATAAGGCTCTTTGCACCAATCGCAAAGCTGCCTCCTCCTCAAGTCCTCATAGGTAGCCTCATCATGCTTAATTGTTGATTTCCTTTTGTCATCAACTGGTGGGTGTATCTCATCTGCAGGAGTAGTAATAGGTTTAGATAGTGATTGCCTCTTAGGAGCTGAAAGCTCCATACTCCTAGCCTTCTTAATGGCCCCCTGCAAGAAAGGTGGATCAAATGCCTTAAGCCACCCTCAAAGTGGCTCCTGTAACCCCTCTGTAAACAACATAACTAGGCACTTCTTTGTCACATTAGGAACCATGACAGAGAGTCTCAGAAACTCACTGATGAAAGACTCTAGACTACCTATCTGCCTAAGCTGAGCAAGATCTCGAAAGCATGTTTCTGGATCCTTCTGATAAAATCTCTCCACCAACCTATCCATAAACACCTGATATGAAGTAATTTGGTCATGGCGTAGAGTAACCAAACCATGGTACCACCAATCATGGGCTATACCATCCAAGTGCAACACAACAAACCTTATAGTGTCCTTCGCAGTCATGGGACGCAATGCTAAGTATCGAGCTTATGAACCCAAGCTCGTGTTGTAACCTTGCCACTACCATCAAAGTGGCTCAAGGTCATCTTGCTAGCTGTCTCTCGCAAATCTGTCTGTCTAGGCCTCTGTCTCTCAGGTGTCGGCCTACCTCTAGAATGCTCTCTCTTCTGCGTTAAGAACCTATCATAGTTCAAATTTCTTTTAATTGCTTCAGGTAAAGCATCCAACTCTGTGTAATAAGCAACCACATCATCTACAAATGGTGCTACCTCCGACTCAACACAAGCCTCACCTGCATCAGGCCTCAAAAAAGTGGGACGTAGAGGCCTATCACGAGTACCTGTAGGATCAGCTCTATAATCCAGTCTATCCTCTGCTCTAGACCTTTGTGAATTGACTGATGCACTCCTCGTACCTCTATGGTACGGTCACCTGGTAATGAAATACGATGTAAATTGTCAGATAACTGTTGCAAAACATTTGCAACCTGATGTTGTGCTTCTGCTAAATTTCTGAAAGCATCTCTAGCCTCTTTGTACACATCATTACTTATATTGTCAACATTCTTGTCACCTGTATGACCAAACTGTGGTCCTTGTTCACCATCTTTTGAAGGTGGTGAAGCTCTACCCCTATGGGTATAATGCATTCCTAGAATGAATCTCTCTGGCATAATTAGACCCAATTGCTTGCAGGCTGGCAAGACTATGGCTCTAATACCACTGTAAAGAGCCCTGCTGGCTCTATGCTAAAGATTTTTTTTGTAAGTTGTTTTGCAATTTTTTTTGTTTTTTGAACATATATAGTTTTTTTGAAAAAATCACAATATATGAATTAATATCAAACAGCAATTGACTACTAACTTCAAATCCTCACCAAATGAACTAGTTCAAGCGCTTGCAATGTTCATTAAGCAACACATATAATATTAATGCAAACTGGCACCTTAATGCAAAACGCAGCTGCCAAGAGATGAAGCGCAGCCTCTAGGAAGTAACTCGCAACCCACTGAATTGTTGACCCCAGCAATTATTAACGACTCCCTTGCTAATGGAAGTCCTTATGCAACCAAAAGGAAGCCAAGGAAGAGAGATGGCAGCCTCCCAATCAAACCGCAATTGAAAACATTAAATCACAGCTTCTTTGCATTAAATCGCAGCTCCCTGGAAGTGTCGTACGGACTCCATATGTATCACAGCATGAAGAACTTTGAACACAATTCATTGGCACTGAATCCAACTCAAAGTGTAGGAAGAATTTCGAAGAAATTCATCATTTCTTCTTATGCAGAACCAAACCCTTGAAGACTTCTCCCAATTTCAATTTTTGTCAAAGATGCATAATAATGATGATTTTCGAAATCCTTCAAGGCTTTATTTTATAAGCATTAAAAGACAAGGCTTCTTCAATACACCAAATACTCCAAAAACATCAAGCTCACACCTTTCACTTAAGAGGCTTCAAAGACACACCATTCAATTATAACATTAAGATTAAGTTATTTATTAAGATGGACTTAATAAATAACTCATAATATGAAGCTCCATAAAAAGGCTTTAATAAATGCTCCTGTCACTCAACTCCCTAAGCCTACACTGCATTGTCAAAAATAACAACCATCCAAAATAGACTTACTAAAAGTAATAAGTCCCTAAAACTAGAAACTATACAAAAGAATCCAAAACTCCACTGATACCAATGCACAGGCACCCTGCTAAAAATAGAAATCAAGACGATCACCCACAATAAGCACTTACTATAAATAGTAAGTTTGTCAATCTAACTCAAACAAAGGGCAATCCTATCATCACAGACCTCCAGAGTGGAAACTGATCACTGGCTCTGCCACACAACCCCCTCCAACATCCTGATTAGCCACGAAGGTCACATAAATAAGCTAATCTCATGTGCCCAGAAAATTGGGACATTACAGGAGCTTATCAGTGACATTAAAATTCTGGATTACCAGTGCTA
Organism: Chamaecyparis obtusa; assembly: GCA_027943335.1. Classification (NCBI taxonomy): domain Eukaryota; kingdom Viridiplantae; phylum Streptophyta; class Pinopsida; order Cupressales; family Cupressaceae; genus Chamaecyparis; species Chamaecyparis obtusa. The sequence continues at coordinate 314,627 of BSBK01003342.1, forward strand.
AAGTTAACAATTCCTTTTTCATGTCATCTTATATCATTTATGCCCTAGCATGCACACAGCACTGGCCCGGTCTAACTCATGTCGAAGATTTCGATGATGATGTGCAAATCTATGATTTTTGCCCTTGCTTACAGCTGCATAGGAGCTATGAAGAATTCAGGAGAATAAACGACGCATTAATCATGAAATTGACCCGCAAACTACAAGGGTGCCCTAGGCGGAGATTATCTCCAGAAGCAATTGAGGTGATTTCTAAGTATGGTAGTTATTTCATTCACTTTACAACGTTTACATACTTCTAGATTGGTGCATTTGATGATTTCCCCAACAAGCTACCCAAGTATCCTAATGACATGATGGTTCTAGTCGAGTTGTGTCGACAAATACTTGAAGTGAATAAAAGATGTGGTGAAAGACACAAAGTCGGGATTCCTTTCCCTATAACAGTAGGGACGTATTCATGCTCTTCGAGTTCAAATGTTGCAAATGTAGTCAAAGTTGCAATGACCTGATATCCTTTCCAACAATAGTAGTCTCTGTAGACTCAATATGTCCTAGTGGCTTTGTCAGAGATAATCTACAGCTAGGGTTACTCTTCCACCACGTGCAAGCATTAGAAGATTTTTGGGCAAATTGCAAAGACGATCTTGAAATGAGAGAAAGGTCTTGGTTGAGGCTCACCATAGACCAAATTAAACTTTATGAAGTGAACTTAAATGTTGATGGCCTAGTATATGACGGGTTCGAGCTACTCGACCCACACTACTTGAAGAAGATCAAAGGCACCCCAATAAAGCCCACAAATGGGATGTCCTAGAAATAGATGATTTTGATGTTCGCATGTCATTGATAATGAGAACTCGAAATTGGGTCGACTGGAAGCAAATTGGGAAGAGGGAAGGGAGCTCCGCACAAGCGCCATCAAATCCGACGCAAAATACATTTCCAGCCCCTGTTGTTACACTTCCTACAGGCTCATCAGCACCTATATCTTCCCAAGTTGCTGGAGGGGATGGTGAAGCCCCAGAAAAGGAAGAAGAGCCTAAGCCTACCTGTGGAGAAGGATCTCTTCCATTTGTAGATCTCCTAAAGGGAAAAGAGCCTAAAGAAAGAGAAAACCTGGAGCAAGTAAAAGTTCCATAAGGAAGACTTCACGATATGCAGCAGGAAGCTTTGGATCAACAACAAGAGGAGCAACCAAAAGATTTCCAGATGGATTCCCAAGTACCTCAAGTTTTAGCCTCTTCTAGTTCTGTTTTGCCCAAAGTGCCCAAATTTCCTTTTGTTTCTACTCAAAAAGACACTCCCCTTCTTGTGAGGAAATTGTTTGATTTAGAAAGTCTCAAGTCTGCCTCGAAGGTTTTGTCCACTCCTTCCTAGTTAGAACACTCTATTGAGAAGAAAAGGAAGAGGCAAGAAAACAACAAGCCCTCTCAGAGCATGATCAACCAGATTTTGGAAAGCTCTCCTCCCCAAAAAAAGAGGAAATCTTCAACCCTTGTAGCCTTGGGAAAAGATCATGAGACGGGGCATGTTGTCAAGGAAATAGCCCAAACTGAATCTGCCAACAAGTTGACTCAATTGAACGCATCCGACTTCACCATAATTAGGATAGATATTGGGCCCCCTAGGCACGAGAAGACAGTCCAAATGTGGGAATTTCCGCACTAGTAGGTGAAAGAGAAATTGGGTAAAAATAAACAAGAAAAAGAAAGATTGAAAGCAATTGTTTCTCAACTTTCTGACTATCTCAAGAAAGCTCTTACGCCTCTGTCATCTCAACAAGCAACTTCTTTTGATATCCTAGATCTGACATCAAATGAAAACCAAGCCCAAATTGCCCAATTACAAGAAGACAAGCATATGGGTAAGATTGGCAGGGATTGGATAGAAGATCTTAAAGTGTGAGGGTTACCCCTAATTGAACGCCTGGGTTCCTTATACAAAATTCTATTGCAAATGAAGGACAGTGTGAATCATGACATCATGATCATCAAAGAAGAGGAAACCACTTATGAAAAGTTATTTTCAATGCTCAAAGAGGTTATGGATATGAAATGGAAAATGCAGTCAAATTGGAACTGTTACAATCACCTAATGAGCCATTGCAAAAATGGATGTAGTCTATAACTTTCAAGCGGAAGTGTGTGACCAAAACCCTTAAGCATCTAAGGGAAATAATCAATAGCTTACAGGAAGACATTCTGAGAACTGAAAATTATTTCACCGATTTGGGGTGCAATTCACACCAAGGCAAGGAAAAGGATGTCATAGATACCAATAATATGGAGGAGGCTTACTAAGAGCATATCAATAGAATAACCCGTCCTACAGTATATCAAAGGATAGAAATCCAAAAGCTCACTCAAATCAACGCCTTGCTATCTAAAATCAGCCACGAAACGAAAGATTATGAAGAGAAAGTAGAAGATATGCAGCAAACCCACCTCTATCGGGTTACTAAAAATGACAACGTCACAGTGTTAGAAGATAAAGATTTAATGCGTGTCATAGAAGCCTTTCAGCGACACAAATCCAGCCAAGGGGCTCTTGCAAATGCGTCAGTTAAAAAGGGAGAAGACATGAAAGCTTCCTAGCAGAAGCATGATTGATTTTCTATTTTAATGTTTCCGTACTTAAACATTTGTCCTAATTATATCAATTATTTTCAAGATGTTGTTATGTAACCGCCAGGGAAGGCGAATGGACTATATTAATCTCTGTTGAACATTTTACAAGGATCGGCAATTTCTAATTCAATTTCCCCTTGTTGTGACAACTATGTGAGAATCAAAATTGTTTTATGGTTGTTGTTCATTGGTAGATTGAGATTTAGGGTTGAATGAATGGATGTATGGTAGACGAAATAAATTGGTTATAGATATCAGACTGTGTTTTGAAAATATGTAATCATAGGGTGATCTGTGAGTCACTATTTGTTTCCCTCCCTGTATGTTCATGTTGTTTAACAAATTTACATTTTTCAAATACTCTAGCTATATGTATGATCTTTATGCTCATGAAGATGTATATGCAGAAATAAATTGGTGATTTAAACTATGTTAGTTTCTTTACAGTTGTCAATAAGCAAGCACAGCATTGAACATTCTTTTTATTTAAAATTCATATTGTATTGTGAATATATCATGGTGATGAATGTCCATTAATTGCCTCTTCTGCTATCTGGTTAAAAGCATACCCCATTTCGAATAATTTAGATTTTCATTCATTGCATACCTATATTGGGGAGCTGTACCTATCAATTTAGAGAACAAACTGTTTTGTGGTTTGTTCAACTGTTGTTAATAGAAAAGGCCTTTAGCAAGGGTTTGAGTCATATTATAAGAGGGGCCAGTCTGCTAACCAACAATTCTCCTCTACTTTTTCCCGCTGAAGTGACTGATCCCATTCATATATCTTCAAAACCGAAACGGTGGCATTCTTTGGCAAACAATAATACACCTGTCTAAATGAATTCTTTCATAACTATTGGTTTACAAAGAATATGATTGCTGTATAATGCCTATCATTGACTAATCGTCCCATTTGAGGAGCATGCTTGATTCTATCACTCATCAAAACACCGCTAGTATTGATGAGTATCATTAATCTTAACCGTTAAAGCTTGCTGAGTCCATTGTTGGCCCTTATGTACCATAATTATGCATGATAAACGCTGTGCCTTGGCTAATAAGTAATATCCCCATTGACAAATTATTGCTGCTTTTGCAATGCTCTGTTCTTTTAATCGATATGTTTTATTATAATATAAGTTCACTAACCCCTATGTGGATGATATTCGACTGCTGTTATTATTTCTTAATAGATACGTTTGATTGATGCATATAGCTTGTTACTTCGTGGGAATCAGCTTATTTGTTGATACTCACAGGTCAGTTCCTCAAAGTCCAGGATATGGCATGCAGTTAATCTCTTAATTGCAAGCCTATATGATTATATTTCATTGCTTATTATTCCAAACTATCACTATCAACGCATACTGATTGTTCTCGTTTCGACAACGTATTTTAATGTCTCAATATTGGTCTGGTATCATTCGCTTATATTACTATTTTTAACTTTCATTTCTTTACCCATGCAAAACTCATAATACTTGTTGATTACTCAACATATAATCAACTTGTATAGCTCATCTCACAAGGGGTGGTCAAACATTGTTAACCTTGGTATTATTATTATTTTATTTATTCATTGTATATTATTATTCTATTAATATATGATAGTATTAATTTGTATATTATATTCATTCATTATTATATTAATGACAAATTCTATTATAGTTCTATTATTATTTATTTGTTTCTTAATTTATTATTTATCATTTGTAGTTAAATCCTATTATAGAAAGGGTGCATCACATTCACTTCCATTCCGACCTCTTGGAAAAAGAGTTTTAAAGCCTTAAAATGTTCTCTCAAACCACGAGTAGATTTTGCAATTAGGATAAGATCATATGTTTACAAAAGCACCTTCACCACATAGTCCACTAGCTAGATACCCTCTCCAGTGGTGTTGTTTGACCATTCTTCAAGTTTATCAATATATAAACCAAGCAATGTGAGGTGAAGAGTGTATGGATCAAAAGTGACCACACTTCTATGAACAATTATATGCAAGGTTGCTCAAAGGTGAGGCCTCACAAAGCGGCTCATAGCTCTCTATGCATGAAGTTGCAAGACACTTTGATAAATTTGCTCTCAGCTAGAGCTACAAACTAGTGACCTTGCTAGTCAACCACACAATGAGAGATTCAAATCCAAAGACAAGGGCAAAAATGTCAATATCCCCAAATTGAATCAAAGTATGCAAATGTAATGCAAACTATATGAGAATGCAAATTACTCTATGAAAATGAAAGTACAATACAACTATGAAAGGAAATAGCAATGGATTACAATTCCCCTAATTAAGCTATGTGAACTAAGACTATTGCATAAAAGGAAAATTACTCTAAAATGCCATGATATGCAAACTAATCAAATGAAATGTGCAACTAAATGATGAAAGCAAATGAAAGGAAGCAAGTCTTCAATGTCTTCAAAGGAGTCTTCAAAGTAAGCTAGAAAACCTGCAGCATAACAATGTCATAAAATTCCAAGATGCCAAATGAAGAAGAGAGCCTCCTTTTATAAGAAATGAAAAAGAATGGACCATGGAGATTAAGAGGCAAAAGACTTAATCAACGGTGGAGAAAAATGGAAGCTTGATCCTTGTGCACAAATATCCTCCAATAGGAAAATAGGAGTTGACTTTAGTGTCCATATGAGACAAAAAGTATTTTTTCTCTTTTTATAAAATAAGAATGATGTTTTATTTGTGCAACTTAGGATAAGAAGAAAAGTGGAGCTTTTTATTTATTAAAAGGGGAAGAAATATTCCTTTTAATTAAATAAAAACTTTAGGATAAAATAGTTAGCCCATGGAAAAATCGAAAATGATGAAATAGAATTTGATCAAAGAAATTGATATAATTTGAAAAATATTGATTATTGATAAAACTGATTCAGAGATAAATAAATCAAATAAATGGGGCCCAAAGTCTAGGCGACCATTTTAGGGTGCATACAAAGAGGACACCCTATTTGATGCCAATGTCACTATCAAAGCAATCAGGCATACCCTCTTTACTTCTGATTTTAGCTCTAAACTGCTCATAAAGCTTACGGACAACAACTCTATACTCATTTGGAATCCCAGGTTCTTCCATTCCACTCCAAAAGCTTGTCCCTAGCAATAGTGTCAAAAGCTTTTTTCAAAATCAGCAAAGTGACAGAAATCCTCTCCACCTTAAGTCTCCTGAACCGTTTAAACAATAATCACTAAAAATTACAACATGGCTTCCATAAGCTTTTTGACATGAAGTTAACCTGACCCTAAGAACTTTCCTCAGATTGGACATGATGATTGTAAGCAGTGTTGTGAGGTTTTCACACCATCGCCCCAAAATATTTGGGGACCCCCAATTTTTTGAGCAAGCCTTGGCAATTTTTCCTAGATCCAAGAGTTTGGGTGCCTTAGCGAATTTTGGGCGATCTAGAGGTTTTGGAATGAGAATTTTACACCTTGGATGTTTTTAAAGTGCCTGGGGGGGTATTGCTTGTTTTCACCTTGTGCGAAACGTTGATTTTCTTAAATAGTCGATTTTGTCTCCAAGCCAAATGAAATTCGATGAGAAAATTTTATTTTAATATCTGGCGGGATAAAATTGTAAATTTTGGACTTGATTAAATTTTGAAAATTGATGAAATTGAATAACTTGAGATTTTCAAAATTTAATTGTCAAATTGGATATTTTTGGGAAAATCTTGTAAATTGTTGGTGGAGAAAAGTGGAAATTAAATAAAAATTTGATATTAAATTGCCAAATTTGAGTTTAATTGCCAAATAGAGATAATAAATTGCAAAATATAAAAAATTAATGGCCAAATGGAAATTAAATTGCTAAATGATTTTTTGGATTGCAAAAAAAAAAAAATTAGATTGCCAAGTGGGATTTTTGAAATTTTAAATGGGAAATGAATAAATGAAAATTTGAAATTGTTTGAATTGTGATTGGCTTGCAAATTTTAATTAATTTTGGTGAGTTTGTTGTGATTAAATGCATTTATTTGGCAATTTTAAAATAATTAAAATCATATTTTTGGGCTGAGTGTTTGTAATTTAGAAATTTAATTTGGGCTCCTTTGTGTGTTAAATTCAATGTATTTTAAGGCCTAAGAGGTGTGAAAGTCAAGGCAAATTATTGGGTCCACAATGGGGAAGGTTTAAAGCTATATTAGAGGCCTAAATGACCTTTTTTCAAAATTTCAATTTTTGGGCCTTTGATAATTTCGGATTTGGCTAATTTAAATCCATAATTTTGCACAATTCAATGCAAGTGGCTTTCTTAATTTAAATCTGCCCTTTCCTTAAATTAATTTAATTTTTTGGGGGCCATGGCTTGGTTAATTTCAATGTTTAGGGGCCCCATATGGATTATTTTTTGGAGTGGCCCAATTTCATTTTAAAAAGGAAAATTAACATGCTATTGCACAGATTTTTGTTTTTGCAATGGGCTGGCCCAATTTTAAATTAAAATTAAATACCCAAGGCTATGTAATTTAATGCATTTAATTTGGGTTATATGTTTGGCAATTTAATTAATTTTATTTTCCCTCCAATGCAGGTCAGCCCTATTTGAAGAGGCAAAAAATTAGTATAAAGGGAGGGCTTGTCTCCTCATTTTCTCATTCATTTCTTGCTTGTCTCTTCGCAGCCAAGGAGGAGCTCTTGGAGCAGCAAAAGAGCAAAATTTTGCAAGGAGTGCATTTTTGGTGTTGTCTTCTTCTTCTTTGGAGAAGAATTTGTTGGTGTAGAGGGCAGGAGGTTCAGATTTGCAAATATTAAAGCTCAGATTTGTCAATTCGCAGGCATCCACACTCAGATTTTCAATTGGCAAGGTGGCAAAGTTCAGATTTGTGATAGAGGAGGAGTTTATTGATAGTGATTCATAGCGAGATTTTGAAGGAAAGAGATCCTCTTATGGAAACAGAAAATTTTTGAGAATCAAGCTAAGCCAATTACAATTCCGGGAGATCAAGAGGAAGTTATCAAGCCAAAGAAAACCGGTGAGTGACCTATCTTTTCCTCTCTCTTTAATTGCTTTCATTTCATTGGTTCTAGTCTAGGTGTTGAAAATTAATTTCAAGAGTAGAGCTAGAAGTTTGGATATTAAGTTGATTACTCGATTGTCTTGATTGGCTTTTTTCCCCAAGTTCTTGCTTGCATTTCATCTTAGGAGGAAGATTTGGAGTGATAAGTGTAGTATTCCACCCCTAGGTGAAGATTGGAGTGATAAGTGTAGTCCATCTTAAGGCAAAGGCGGGGAGTGATAAGTGTAGTTTGCATTTTTGCATTTCATTTTAGGGAGAAGATTGGAGTGATAAGTGTAGTCCATCTTAAGGTAACGGCGGGGAGTGATAAGTGTAGTATTCCACCCCTAGGGAGAAGATTGGAGTGATAAGTGTAGTCCATCTTAAGGCAAAGGCGGGGAGTGATAAGTGTAGTTTTCATCATTGCATTTCATCATTGTAGGAAGAAGTTTGGAGTGATAAGTGTAGCCCATCTTAAGGTAATAGCGGGGAGTGATAAGTGTAGTATTCCACCCCTAGGCAAAGTTTGGAGTGATAAGTGTAGTTCCACATTCATTGTAGAAAAGGCGGGGAGTGATAAGTGTTTAGGATGGCTGATGTTAATGCAAGCAAGCGACTCAAAGGAATTAATGCTAAAATAGGAGACAAGGAAGTCATGATACCCAATTCCAACTTCCGCTCAAAATTGAAATACGTTGGAGACACCAACATTGGTACCTTTAATATGATTCAATTAAGAGAGAGGTTGAGAGACAGCTAGTCCCCTGTGGCAAAGAAGATCAATCGATATGGATTTGTGCAAGGAAGTGTTCAGTCTACCCCAGCAGCAAACAGGATACAGCAAATCAGAATGGTGACCTCATCGTGTTTCTCAGTCGGATCCCAAGCTATGCTAAAGGTACACAATTTGATCCTTGGATGTTTATTTTATTGAAGGCATTGAAAATGGTAAAGAAAGATTGATTGGATTAGGATCACTAGCATGAATTTAGAGTTGCAACTTAGATAGTACAAAGTCAGAGGCAAGTCTACATGGGGTCCTACCTCTTCAATTCAAATGCAAGACTACTAGTGACGCTTTGCCAGTCGAACCAAATCTAATCTTGGGGAGATGCATTGCACCACTATGGTTGAGGCAAGTACTTATGCCAAAAGGGCAAAGTTGTGGCAATTCGAACAGTTGAAGGCAGTCAAGGGTTAACCAAGGAGGAAAGCATTGATGAAAGCAGTTGATGAACTCAGTGATGGGTGGATTGTGGAACAATCAAGGAGATATGGTGAGGGCAGGTGCCCCAAAACCCAAGGTTATTGAAACAAAGATGCATGCATGCAAATCAAATCCAAATAGGAAGGTTAAAAATGGCAAAGTATTGAAGCAAGGAGGAAAGTGATTGAAAGGTTGAGAGAGGTCAAGTTTGATTTCAAGGCGGTGGCTAAGAGCAAGGCTCTTAAATTGCACAAGGTTCACATCCAGGCAAGCCACCAAGGTCAAGGCAAGATTACCCCAAGTGCATGGAGACCTCACCCTTTCGAAGTCAAGACATCAAGTACAAGCAAGTTCAAGTGGTGGTGAGAAAATTTCTAAGGACAAGCTCAAGCATCCAAGGCTTCATCTCATCTCAAGGATTAATGAACTTTATAAGACAAGGTTGATGAGGTGGCAATTTCATGTGCATGCAATCAAATCATGCCAAGTGTCCTATGTTCTCATTGTTTGACAAATTATTGTAATTTTTTTCATTGGCCCACAAGGTTGGTGCCCTCATGTAATTGGTTGAAAGATGGTAACCCTAATTAGGGTTTGTAAGGTTTAATCTTGGCCCTTGATTTTGCCTCTTAATCTTGGCCACTCGTTGTAATTTTGAGCCTCTATATAAGGCCATTTGTACTCATTTGTAAAAGGAGTTATGTTGGAGAAATTGTTGCCAAAAAATACTATCAAAATTGTTCTCTATTCATTGTTGTGACTTGCATGGTGGATATACATGATCATTTTGGTGTATTTGCATGGTTCTTTTCATCTCTCAAATTAAAATAGGATTTTATTTCATGTTGTTAGAATAGAAGTAGATGGCTAGTTGTATGGTGATATTGGTAAATGTTTGATAGGGATCTATATACTAGGCCACTAGCATCCTAGCGGCTTGTTAGGAAGCCTTGTGTGGTAATCTAGTCCAATTGCTCCCAAGTTCTACTTGCATTTCATCTTTCCGCTTGTACTTCAAGTTGGGTTGGAAGATAGGTGTTAGTGTGAAAATCCTGAGAGTATCCCTTAGAATCATTGCACCAATGGAGGTAGTGCCACTGGCAAGCTTTCATTAGGTTGATCCCCGTCCATTTGCCAATCTTTCCATTCCATAGGAGTAGTAGTAAAGCAATCAGTAGTTCAGTAGTTGAAGTTGAGAAGTTGAAGTTCGAAAGTTTGACGAGCAAAGTTGAAAATGATATAAAAGAAGAAAGTTATATCATCATCATCATAGCGAAAGTTTGACATCCTCAAGTGAACAACGTAAGCCCGCCGAAGTGATTACCAGCAAATCACATTTATATAACTGAGTTAGTATCCACAGGTGTAAGGAACCTTGGAGTATTCTTATATACTTTTCAAGAGAGGGTTGAGTGTTTGATACGCTGTATCAAGTATTTCAATTGCTATATGTTATGTAGTGGTACAAAACTCACATCAACAAGCAGAAGCAATGAAACAGCATGCAGCTCCCTTAAATGCCCCATTATATTATTATTTTTTTAATGTTCAATTTTTTGCACTTTTATATTCTTTTGATCAACCATAGTAATCAGATAACAAACCCTGTACTTCATTTTTTAAATTTGAGTGCACTGTTAAAATCAGAATACAGATTTATAAAGATAAAATAAAAATGCATTCCATCTTTGCATGAGGTGATAACCAGAATCATACACTGATTTTATCAGCGCAATCCAAAACTCTGAATAGCACATGGGTTTCTTTGTCAACCATCTTGTGGTTTTTGTTGCTTTTACTCATTACTAACTGAACAGTAGAGATTCAACTATAAATTATTTAAATGTGCATATGTCAAAAGAATGTCAAAAATCACATTCTTCTAAATTGCTTTGCTATTTTAATTCCTCCACCTAAAGTATTTTCACTCCTAGTGTCTAAAGTCAACTGCACTGCACTGATCCCAACCCAGACCATGGAGGTGAACATAAATTATCAAATTTCTTTCCACATTTGATAAATGTTTGTTGGTGCTTTATTTATTTTCTTGCATTTAGTTTATTTATTGTATTGCATATTTATTTTCTTGCATTAAATTTATGATATAGACACATCTCAACATGACTTTGGTGAGGTTGGATGATATATTGTATAAGGCCATTATGAAATCCCAAACACCAACCACAAATAATTAATAAAAGAAAATGCCACACATCTTTCAGCTCACATTTGGAGGGTTTTTGGCTGGTTCTTTTTTGCAGGGTACTTTTGCAGTGATATGTAGTATTTCTAGATATTCCTAGCTGTGATAAATGTTTATTTCCAGTTATTAATATATGCAGGCTATTATTTATTCCTTCTCATGTCAGAATATTAATAAAAAATCTCTTTATACTTACAAATTGATAAGCACTATTTGAATTGTCTATGATTTTATAAATATATTGCATGTGAAATTCCATACATGCCATATCATATCTTTGGTCACAACATTTTGTCATTTCACTTGATAGCATATCCAAATTTCTCCTGATAAGTGATGTCATACAGCTTTACACAGCATAAATAAGTCCAATTATCTTCAACCCAGATGGAAACAAGACCATAGAGATAAGATTTTGTTTTGATGTGTTGCATTTTTTTTGGAGGATTCTATAATTATGACCCATCATTATTTTTTATCATATTGTAATAAAGGAGAATACCTTAAGAGAAAATCCAGAATCTTTGCTAGAACATAACAGTTAGCATTTGGCCATCATCACAATGATCCTACCCAAAGATTTCCAGAATTCAAATAGCCTTATCGGTAAGACTGAATAACATTCTATTTCTTTCTGCGGATATTTAGTTATTCAACAGCATAATATAGGTCACAATAAGGATACCTTCAGATTAATGCAAAATATTTTCCTAAATGTACAATATTGAGAGAACATAATCTCTCAAAAACAAAGAATATGTCTTACTTTTGATATGTTTGGAATCTTGCCAAAGGTTCTGTAACCAAGGCACCCGTATCAGCACAAATATATGACCTCTCTAGCTGCACATACAAGCAAATGCATTCATCCAAACCTCACATTCCAAACAAAATGTACAACAGCGCTAACTTTGCTTTCCCCACAGCTAAAGAAAAGTCCAATAATTCAATTATAAGTGCAAAGTGATAATCTCCCAGTTTTCACCTTCAAAGGCTTGTTGGTTACAGAATCAAGCCAAGTAATTTTTCCTGCAGTTAAGTAAGAACCACAATTCATACTTAAATAATTAAGGTTTTGATTTTAATTTTGACGTCAAACTTGCTGATACGAAACACTTATGGGTGACTTTCAAATATCCAAAAGAAACAGAATTTTGTGTACCTGCGTGGGCAGGCCGAATCAAAGCATACGTGTGTAACCCAATCGATAGACCATCAGCAACCATCAATGTAATCTTTCGAACAACACGCTTCTTGTAGATCTTCTTCCTCAATTGATTTGTAAGATCTTCAAACCTATCAAACAAATCCCAATTTTTATCATGTTATAAAACCGCTTAATTTCAATATCTAGTTTTAGTCTTGCCTATTTGATGAAACTAACTAATAATTATATTCAAAAACAGCATCCAACAGAGAACATTCAATAGATCCAAAACTTTTAAATTTGATTTTCAAAATCGAAGTCCTTTTGACAATTATTACAAAGTACAAGTGTAATCCTACAAACCATTCTTGAGCCTCCTACTCTACTACTTTATGGAGAATTTTGGCAGCTTGGCCATGAAGTTTTTGTATCTTAGTTCACAAAAGCGAAAAATCTCTTGAAGAAATTCAAGACACAGGAATGCATTTCATCATTGTTAGAATTTTGCATAGACCAAAATACCTATAAACTAATCCCAAATCCAGATGAACAAAATATTGCTACTCTATATTCAACATTATGAGACAAGTTATAGAGTAACATACAGATATATAGGCCTCTTAAATGCATGCATCAAGGAGATGAACAAAATGAAGTGGTATGAATTAATTCTCAATCAAGAGGTGAGTTAACTCAATCTACCGGAGATAGAAGTGGCCTAGATGCCTCTTGAATGCATGCTTCAAGAAGATGACAAAATGAAGAGGTATGAATTAATTCTCAATCAAGAGATGAGTTAACTCAATCTACCTAATATAGAAGTGGCCTAGATTGAATAGAAATGGCACCTAACAACCTGTGTAATTTTTCATCTAAGCTTTGTTCCTTATTGCATATTCAAATCTTGATACTTGCTATTACAGGTCTTTGTTTGTGTCCATTAACCTTTGCAGAGAATTGGTGAAACCTAGTTTTCCCTCTCAAAGCAAAAGATTGTAGGTCCTTACATAGAATCAAATTTGCAGTTGCATGTTTGTCTGGGTATTGAGAACCAGAAGTATCTTCAATGATTCATGCTGAATAAATTTAAGCTGCATATCATTTATTGGTGTATCACCTTATTTAGGTTTAGAATTCATTTACATTATTCTTTTCTCATCCCCTTTTCCCACATACAAGTTTAGTCATAGCTGATATTCCAAATCCAAAAGGAACCCGCCTACAATCCGGAGATTCGTTCTCTCTCCCATCAATGAGAACGTTTCCATGTTTCAACAGGATAGCTAGGTTCCGCATCAAGCTAGAGGCGCAATCCTGATTGACAACACAACCATCAATCAAGAGTTGATGCAATAGCCTTGGCACTTGCGTCCTTCAAGTCTATCATGGGTCAGGGTACAAAAAGTAACATACGAATATATAGGCCTCTTCAATGAATGCATCAACAAGATAACAAAAAAAGACGTATGAATTAAATCTTAATCAAAAGGTGAGTTAAGTCAGTCCAACTAAGATAGAGGTGACCTCGATTGAATAGAGAAGGCACCTAACTACCATCATCTATTGGAGTTTTACATTAATTTAGGTTATCCTTTAGTTTAGAGTAATAAACAAATAGTTAGTTTAATGTGAGTTTCTGGAAAGTTGCATTCCCGTCGGTAGTTATTCACAAGAAAAAAAGGCTTTAAAAAGCCAGTGAGATTGTATTGCAGATCATCAAATGTATATCCAGTTTTGAATCAAATCAATTGCATTGTGTTCTGATCTCTTCTTCGTTTCCATATGGTATCAGAGCTTCAAAATGCCTGGGCGTGGTGGTGAGAATCGTAGGCTGTTGTGTGAATGATGGACGATTGCCATTTGGTTCAAGAACCAGGGATCTGTTTGCTATGCGATGAAGATAGGACAGCGATGAGAGTGCGCCAGTACATGAATATTTTGGCCTCCTTCCTACATGTGAGAAGATCCAGAAGTATACGTTGAGATTATAGGAGATTTTATGTGAGATGTGACTGCAGAAGATCCTGTGTAGAGAAACTGTTTGTCTGTATAAGTGTTTTTGAAGCTGTCTTTCAGAGAGTGGCATTCTGCAGTGCATGAAAGCATAGAGAGACCATTTCCCTTTCTTATTCGTTCAAGGATATTAATACTGGTTTGAGGTAGTGGGTTCATTATGCAGAAAGATGTTCGAAGTAATTTGATATTGCAAGATCAAGACACGGATATTTCAGTTGGAAATCAAGGAGGCGTTCAGATCATTTTTTCAGCAAGTGACCTACAAATACCTTTGGCAACGCTAGGAGTGCTATTGTATGTGCCGTCATTTCTTCTCTGGTGCTGCTAATCATGCTTCAGAATTTGAGGATTACAAGTGGTATGATGTAGCAACATTTTTATTTATTGGCTATCTTTATTGCATCCCTGTGGTATTATAAAATTCTACTGTATTTTAGTGAAGAATTTGCATCTGATGGGCCCCTTTTCAATTGTTGTAGCTTTTCACTAAATTCCACATTCCTTCTGTTGAGAAGTTCTAAACTTTTTAAATAGCCTGATCCATAGAGACGTTATTGTTAACAAAGGCCCGTGCTCTTTGGGTGGGGTGTCTGTATGGTGTTGCTTTGGCTTAGCACTTCATGTTTTAAGTTGAAAGATTTGATTTAGTACATGTCCAATATTGTTTAAATGTCCATTATCGATGATATTGGTGGTGGAGAAGCTAATATAGCTATTACACATGACCTGAATAAGCAATTTGTTTTAAAATTGAAAGAACAAATGCAATATTGCGTTGATCATCCTAAAGAGATCAACAAGCTTGCAAAAGTAAAGGCCCGAGATTCTGAAGTAAAGGGTTTCATGATTGACAACATTGAGAAGGTTCTTGATCACGGTGAGAAGATAGAACCTTTGGTTGAAAAACAAGGAACTTTCATTTTCAGTTATAAAATGTAAGCATGTTCTACAAGAGGTTGGAGGCAACCAAGGCAGAAGGTTTTCTATCATCCTGAGCTAGCTTCTCGCTCGGGGGTGATTCATTGCATGAGAAGCAACATATTTGTGTCCCTGAAAAGCTGAGGCTTGGCAGATTTGTCTTTCAAGAAAAGGGGAGGCTTGATATACTTGTGTCCCTAAAGAGAAGAGGGGGCTTGGCAGATTTGTCCCTGAAGAAAAGAGGGGACTTGATATATTTGTGTCCCTGAAGAGAAGAGGGGGCTTGGCATCATGATTGTCCCTTCAAGGAGTAAGGGGGGAAAACTTTGGTGGGTGATATGTCAAGCACTTGAGGAGGCATTAGACACACTCGGAGGAGATGTGGACCTTCGGAGGAAAGGCATCTCATATGCAGGCATGTTAGTGGTGATTTGTGCAGCAGAGAAGAGGTTGTTTCCACGCACTTGAGGAGACATTAGACACACTTGGAGGAGATGTGGACTTTCGTAGGAAAGGCGTCTCATGTGCAGCGCTAGAGGAGGCATTAGACACACTCGAAGATGTGGAATTTTGGAGGAAATGTGTCTCATTGTGCAGGGGAGGTGGGAACACTCATGTTGTGCAAACAGCTTCAAGTTTTGCGGTCAAAAGATCCACTGATGCAGTCAGTTTGGTGTTTCTTGAGCGAACAAGGAGGATTGGTGAAGGTGCTTAATCGAAGTCTCCAGAGGGTTGGGTTTAAAACCCTTGCAACTTCCACTCTTGTTCGGATTAATGTAATAAGGGGAGGGATGTTGGAGTTTTACATTAATTTAGGCTATCCTTTAGTTTAGAGTAATAAATAAATAGTTAGTTTAATGTTACTTTCTAAGAAGTTGGATTCCCATAGGTAGTTATTCACAAGAAAAACAAGACTTTAAAAAGCTAGTGAGATTGTATTGCAGATCATCAAATGTATATCTAGTTTTGAATTGAATCAATCGCATTGTGTTCTGATCTCTTCTCCATTGTCACAATCAAGAGTTGATGCGGTATTGCAATTGTGTACTTCAAATCAAGGTGTGCACACGTCATTGTTAGCTACTTAAGTGAGATTAATTAAATATCCTAAGTAAATTTATTAGTGCACTATCACACATAAGATATAATATATCTAAAGTGAATAAAATATTGTACCAACAATCATCTACACCTACCGAAGTTTGTGTGTAATGTCCCTTTTCAATACTTTATAAACCCGGCTATTTTTTTGAGATTTCTATCTATGCAATACTTTCAAATTTCAAACTACAACAATTAAACATCAATAAATATTACTGAAACCATACCAATGTCATTATTATTGCAGCATGCTAGACACTTATTTATAGTAAAAACCTTCATGTATACATTGTTCAAAATAACATAGATAAATAGAAGCAGCAACAAAGACCATAATCACAAATTTAATATTTTTTGCAGCTGAAATCAGTGCCAAAGTTGTACAACAAAAATCTAAACATTGATACAATCTACTTCTATAGTAATCACAATGTTGGGGCACTATAGTAGTAGGTACAGAATAGTGTTGTAGCAATGATACTACAGAAAACTGAACACTAGAAAAAAAAAAGTTGCAATCTTCTCTACACAACTACGATTCTAGGTCAAATTGCCTCAAGAACAAGGGCCTTTTTGTCCTCTACTCCTACCTTGAAACCACAAGGGTTTCCATCCTCTAAACTTCCACACTTCTGATGGTTTCCATCCTCAAGTGAAAACGTTGAACACAAGTATTCAAACTATGAAAGAAAGTGTTTGATCTAAAAAAAACCCATCATCTCATTTCCAATCTAATAGGCTCTTTTTCGATACACAATTTTTTAATTCATTTTATCCTCCAAAAGTGTTTACTTAAAACATTTTAATAAAACACTAAAAAGATCCTGTGATGTCCCTTTCCCAAAGATAGAAACAGCTAAATCAATAGATGATTAAATAAGTTTAGATCGAAGTTTTAAACTTATTAATGTAAGAGATATATCATCGAATGAGGAGAGAATAGATTTGGGGGACGGATAAAAAGGGAACATTACAGAACCACCTTGTGCTGCAACAAAGGATGTGATCAATCATTTAATATGATGGGCATTTTTGTTAAGAAGCAAATCTGATAGAAAGAATAGATGCTATTACGATACAATTTAGAAGAGATGTAATTTGAATAAGTTAGTGAAAGATGGGATAACAAAACAAATAGTCAAATTTGTTAGTGAATAAGTTATTTTCAGATTTGGTATTATCCCCACAATGGGAGTTCCTAGATTTGTATGTTCTTCGTTGATAGGTTTTTATACAAGGAGCTTGATTGTGGTTTATGGGTTGATATGAAGTTGCCGTGAGTTTATTGATGTTAACTATACCTACGAAGGATGGATGGTTGGATGCATTGGCATGTTTTGTGCATGTCATCCCCAATCCTGTGGGTATTTTGCTCTGACAGCAGCTTGGAACCTTTTTTTATCACATTGTATTTTATGCTTGTGTTCTAGGATTGGTGCACCTTCACCTTGGCTTGTTCATTCTCTTCCATAGGTGGCATGTTGGAGGGTGAGAGGAGTTCTTGCTTGATATGGTCACTTGGTTTCTATTTCAAATATCTTGATGGAGAACGAGAGCATGTTGGAGATTCATGTGGTTACATTATATTTAATGTGGGTGTCACATTGGGATAATTATTTAATATTGGGGAAAGATATTTAATAAAGTGAAAACTTAGTGCACAATATTAAATGAGGGATCAATGGTATTGTATTCACATGATTTTATTGTACATGGTTTTACTTTACCACTAGTTGTAGTTTGTGTGAGCTTGTTTCTATAAAAGCAACACATGTTAGTGGTTTAGGTTGGCTAGTTGAGTGGGTTGTCAATATTGAGTCTTCCTTAGGAGTGCATATGTGAAGCATGGGATGGGATGAGGATTCATGGTTGGACACATGGAGGATGCATGGGAGAGACTTAATATTTCAAAAGTAATCGTTGTAACTCTGTAAACGCTTTGTATTGTTGTATGGCTGAATAATATGGAGTGTGGATGCTTTTGGAGGCTAGGTTTTTTCCTCATGAGGGTTTCTGCAGGATATATATTTTGTTATCTTCTAGCATGCCCATTTGATTTTTACATAATGGTGAGTCTATAAGCCTTAATGCATGCTTTTCTCTGATCGGTTATGTAGGAAATAGGTTAAATGTAACTGTTTATTGAAACATTATTTTCTATCAATTTAGGTCTAGTGGCTATAACATCGGTATGACAGCCCACTAGTTGACTGAATGCAAACTCATTAACAACCATTGAGTTTGTTTTGGCAGAAAGCTTTACCCCTTTCTCCATAGGTGTAGACGAGATTTTGCAATTGTCATTCTGAACTTTCTAACAAATCCTTGGTATGTTTAGACTAAGAAACAAAAATACCACCACCCGCCTACCAAACCTCTACGACCCAGCAATAATGAAGGCTTAAGTCAGTCATGTTCAAAGAACTGCTCAAATTCCATTAAATTTGTCAAATCAAATGTGCCTTATTACCTATTATGATAATATCATGTAAGAACCCTTCACAGGCCCTAACTGCTGAACTGTTTTTGCTTTTATTTGTTTTCTGATTCTTTTGGTGTTTGAGGTTTTTGAGCATAAAACAAATACTTCTAATACAACAAAACTGATTACAGTGAACAAAATGCAATAATGACTTCTATATAGTATGCAAGTAAATACTATCTATTACAATGAAAGACTGAGTCTTATTCAGATTTCTAATAAAAAAGGCAATGGTGGCTGAATTAAATGAACCTGATATAATATACAAACAGCCTGCAAATACCTTGCCTTGATTCCTGAATGGAAACGCCTTGTTAATCCTAACCGGTTACTGAGAGGGGGCGGTGAATCAGTAAATACAATTTCTAATACTAATTTTCTGCAAATAGATATTCTTGCTAATACAGAAATTAAAACAATATTACAGCACCCATAAACAAAAATTGAATACACAGGTCAACACAGCATATATACATGGAAACCCTCATTAGAAGGAAAAAACCACAGTGAGACAGAACCCACAAACTCCACGATTGCAGTAATAAAGTTGCCCTGTTAGAGGCTTACAAAGCAATGGTAAGAGTACTACCCGATTAAGGGATTTGGTAGACCTGTTAGGATCTTGACCCTGTTAGGAGTCGCCTTATAAGAGGACTTAGAACACCAATAAAGATGTTACCCGGTAAAGGTATTTATACAAAGAACCTGTTAGGGTTCACCCTGATTGAGGGATTTAAATATGCTTCACAATTTAAAGCAATGGTCTTCTGATGACACTTTCTGTCGAATCAGATCGTATGTGTTACCCTTTCCTCTGCTTGGCTATTGAATCTTTCTCTGCCTTTCACCTCTCGTGACTGTAACTCCTCTCAGAAGATTCAGCTCTCCTGCTCTTTTTCGCTCTATGCTCTTGATATTCAACAACACTTCTTTCATGTCCTTTGACCTATATTTATAAGAAATTAATCTTATTAAAACTACATCTCATAGTTCCGCCAAGTTGTAAACTCACCCATAAATCATGTATGAAAAGAAAACTTGCAAACTGATCCAGAGTTTACCTCGAAATACTCGCAAATAAAACAAAGTTAACTCCACTTCAACTGAAAACGCTCCACATAATCCGGTTCGGATTATCATACACTTAATCGGTGAAGAGCTTGTATCCAGTTAGTTATATGTTCCCTGTGTATCCCAGGACCTGTTGCAAAAACCTAGACCGATATAAGCGTGACTGGTTAAAGTACACCGCTTTCTTGTTAAGTCTACCGGTTCACAATTATGAGTACCGATGTGATGGTGGGATTGATGTTTGCCTAAGAGTCTAAGACTTTACCAATGACAACTAAGTTTATGTCAACAATCTTCCCCTTTGGCATTGGTGGCAACACATATGAATACACATTGTGATGTCCCAAAGTGGGCCCCTAACGGAAGGTGACGTAGGTCTGTCCGTGCGGTTTGTCACTACCACGTGTCCGGGGTCCTCACCTGCGAGGTTGTCATAGGGTTGCCCCTTAACGCGGGGAGGTGTTGTTTACTAATAGTCCGGGCTTTTGGTGCAATGGTTACTAACTTGGTATCAGAGCCGGAGGTCTTGAGGTCAAGACCCGCGAAGCATGGTGGGCTATGATGTCCCAGAGTGGGCCCCTAATAGAAGGTGACATAAGTCTGTCCGTGCGGTTTGTCGCTACCACATGTCCAAAGTCCTCGTCCTGGGGTTGCCCCCTTAACGCGAGGTGTCGTTTACTAACAGTCTGAGCTTTTGGTGCAACGGTTACTAACTTGGTATCAGAGCCGAAGGTCTCGAGGTCGAGACCCGTGGAGCGTGGTGGGCTGTGATGTCCCAGAGTGAGCCCCTAACGGAAGGTGACGTAGGTTTGTCCATGCGGTTTGTCGCTACCACGTGTCCGGGGTCCTCGCCTGCAAGGCTGTCCAGGGGTTGCCCCCTTAACGCAGGGAGGTGTCGTTTACTAACAGTCCGGACTTTTGGTGCAACGGTTATTAACTTGGTATCAGAGTCGGAGGTCTCGAGGTCGAGACCCGCGGAGCGTGGTGGGCTATGATGTCCTAGAGTGGGCCCCTAACGAAAGGTGACGTAGATTTGTCCGTGCGGTTTGTCGCTACCACGTGTCCGGGGTCCTCACTTGCGAGGCTGTCCTGGGGTTGCCCCCTTAACGCGAGGAGGTGTCATTTACTAACAGTCCAGGCTTTTGGTGCAACGGTTACTAACTTGGTATCAGAGCCGGAGGTCTCAAGAGTTAGTAACTGTTGCACCAAAAGCCCGGACTATTAGTAAACGGCACCTCCCCGCATTAAGGGGGCAACCCCAGGACAGCCTCGCAGGTGAGGACCCCGAACACGTGGTAGAGACAAACCGCACGGACACACCTATGTCACCTTCCGTTAGGGGCCCACTCTGGGACAGCAAGTTAGTAACCGTTACACCAAAAGCCCGGACTATTAGTAAATGGCACCTCCCTGCGTTAAGGGGGCAACTCCAGGACAGCCTCGCAGGCGAGGACCCCGAACACGTGGTAGCGACAAACCGCACTGACAAACCTACGTCACCTTCTATTACGGGCCCACTCTGGGACATCACAGCCCACCACGCTCCATAGGTCTCGACCTCGAGACCTCTGGCTCTGATACCAAGTTAGTAACCGTTACACCAAAAGCCCAGACTGTTAGTAAACGGCACCTCCCCACGTTAAGGGGGCAACCCCAGGACAGCCTCGCAGGCGAGGACCCCGGACACATCGTAGCGACAAACCGCACAGACAGACCTATGTCACCTTCCGTTAGGGACCCACTCTGGGACATCACAGAAAGGCAAAAAGATCAACAGCCAGGCAAAACTGGGAAAGATCAACAGGTATGATCTAATCAAACAGGAAGTGTCAAGTTAAGATCATTGCTTTTATAAGGTGTGAAAGCATATTGAAATCTCTCAATCAAGGTGAACCCTAATCGGTTCTTTGTAAAAATCCTTTAACCAGGTAACATCTTTGCTGATGTTGAAAGTCCTTTAACCAGGCAACTCCTAACAGAGTTAAGATCTAAAACCGATCTTCTATCAAATCCCTTAACCGGGTAGCACCTTCACAAGTGCTTTGTAAGCTCCTAACAGGGCATCTTTATTTCTGCAGAAGTGAAGTTGTGAGCTCTGTCTCACCGTGGTTTTTTCCTTCTAACCGAGGGTTTCCACGTATACATGATGTGTTGATCTATGTATTTCTATTTATGCTTGTGGATGATTGTTTACATTCTGCTTGTCTTGCAAGAATCTTTATACAAGTTTTAAATCGCAATAGAAATAGTATTTACTAATTCAAACCCCCCCCCTCTCAATAACCGGTTAGGAATAACAAGTATTACCTGTGTTATTGTCATACGTGCATGTTTACCCAAGACCTCCTATAAAAATATTTCTTGCCACGAGAATGGAAAATGAATGCTTTCAGAATGAGGATGCTTATGTCGACTAGAACAAGAAACAGCGAAGAATGCATAGTTCAAAATATCGTTATCAGCAACTTATCGCAAAGGGCAAAAAAAAAGATATCAGCAAATATCGGAAATAAGTCGGGAAAATATCGGGAACTTAAAAAATTGCTTAAATTTAATTAGAAATGCATATTTTTTGCAAAATTCAATAAGGAGATGCATCTAATGAGTAAACCAACCAAACAAGCTGATCTAGGTATATATAAATGCAAATATGATACAAAATCGCATCCTCATGTGGAATGTTGATGGCTTGTAGCCATAGTTTGATAGTCTGAACTAAAAGTAGCAAATATTAGTTGACCGCCAATCACCGCACTGCATCTATTATTTACCAATATTAATGATGTTGGTTATCTAATTGTATTTCATCGCTTCTATAGCTATGCCATTGATTTCGTAACATAGTCATGGTTAAGATATGTCTTTGCCAATAGACTCCTTTATGATGATAGTCTTCTTCCTTACAATGTTCCTATTAGCGAAAGTCCAAGTTTATTTTGAATGGTAAAGACCGCGACTGGCAATAATATTCCTTAGTCGGATAATCAAATGATTGGCATAAAATGCTAATTATTATATGTTATATGTGGGTATGATTGTCGTATGAATTAGTCCTGCACGATAAGTTCTTTAAATATCGCGATAAATTGCCAATATATATATGATAAAGCATCAAAATATCGGCGAGAAATTGAACTTATCTACTGCGACAACTTTACACAATTTATCAGGAGCCAAAACCTCTCACAATAAGTTGTCTTATCACAGAGATATCAACAATATTTTAATCTATGGCTGAATGAGTTTCTATCTATTATTGTGGTTGCCATTCATGGAACCACTCAAACTCAATATAATAATATAATCAGCAATGGTGCTTCAATGCTTTCTTTTCTCAGAATCCCCAAAATACAAACAAAAACTAGAAATAAAGATATGTAATCAGAAATGCATGAGGTTTCAAATCGGAAATACATGAGGTTTGCTCGACCATCTTCTACATGAACCATTAATCATCCGTCATGCCAATATCATTTCAATCTTCCTGCCCATATTAGATCTATTCTTTTTTATTTCCATCTTAAGAGTTTAGGCAGCAATAACAAATCTAGATAATCTTCGTTTTGACATCAATGACAAACCTATAACACACTGTCTACGTTCTACTTGTTCTTCCCTCTGGATGATCTACCTTCAATTATTTCATCATATCAAACATCACCAACAAGCTTTTACCACCACTTAGGTCTCTTTGTAGAAATCCCTCCATGTAAATTAGCACAGTCATCATGACCTGGGCTACCTAGCACTATATCATCTAGATCTTAATCCAAGTTCTTGTTGTGTTGTAAACACACACGCCCCATTGCAAATGGGCATCCCCTCTTCTTGCTTAGTAGTTTAGTCGTTCTACTTTGTTTCGTTAGGTTTGGGAGTAGTTTTGACCTCTTAGTTGAGTTTTGACCTTAAGGGTTTGAGCAAGCCATCTACATGGATCTTTGAACATTGGAAATGTTAAGGATGAGAAGAAATTTTGAAAAATTTCACTAATTGCGAGATTGTAAAAGGGTTCCAAAATGTTTCGAGACAAGGAGCCAGGAGTGAAATTTAAGAGATTGCAATGAGAAAAAACAAAACATTCGATACTTGGTAAAATGGAGGATTAGAAGTGAAAAAGAGAGAAATTCCAAGCTTGAGAAGGAAACAAGGAAAATTCCTTGTCGAGGCCAGATTTCTAACCTTGAAAAGTGGAAAAAGGTAACAAAATTTTATAAGATTAAATAATCCTTGTTAAAAAGAAGAATTTTGAGTCAAAAGGGTGAAAAAAGATGCAAAATTGAAATTAAATTCCAAGTTTGAAAATGAAAGTCCTTGATAAAATATAAATTTCGAGTTTGGATATGAAAATCCTTAGAAAACTTTGGAATTCTCGAGTTGAAGTGTGAAAATCCATGATCAAGATGGGAATTCCATAAAATAAAATCAAAAATCCTTAATTAAGGTTGGAAATTCCAAGCTTGAAATGCAAAATCCTTAGCCAAGTGGAATTTTCACCTAAGAGATCATGAAAATCCTTACATAAAAATCCTTCCCTCCAAATAAGGATTAATCCTTACACAAGTCAAAATTCCACCCATGAAATGAGGATTTACCCTTACAAACCTTAAAAATGCACCTAAGTTATCTTTAAACCCCTCTCATTTCCACCTAGAATTCCTTTATGGGGTTGGATTTCCGCCCCTAAGGTGGATTGAAATTTAAAAATGAAAAAAGAAATAATAATAATAATAATAATAAATAAAAGGGGATGACTTAATGGTTTGCAAGTTTGAAATAAGGTTGAATGACAAGGTCGGCCTTCTCAAGAAAATGCAAGTTCCTTCATGAAGCGCTATAAAGGAGAGATCAAGACTACCTTTTGATCATATTCAAATGTAAAATTCACATAAATCAAGAGCAGATGAAGGCAGAAAGGTGCGAATTCCAGACCTGAAGGTGGATTGTCTAGACACTAGAAGGTGAAATTGAGTCAAGTTGAAGGTTTAATAACATCAAATATCTAGCAGACACTAGCAAGAAGTGCAATTTATGGCAGATGCAAAGCGAACATAATCTGATTTAGAGTGAGTATACCAGCAGAAGAACAGATCTGAGCAAGGATAAATCAGATCAAGAGGCACAAAATGGCGAATGTCCACAATTAGGAGCACATCAGATCAACTCAGAGCAGAATTTATTTTGGAGAAAGTGTAAGTGAATTGTGTGTTGAACTTGAGCTTTCAAACCTGCATTATATCTTTCAAACAAGGCAAAATTGGTGAATAATGCTGGCCCAACTGATCAAGATGAAGGAAATGAA
The DNA here is from genome assembly GCA_027943335.1 of Chamaecyparis obtusa. Taxonomy (NCBI): domain Eukaryota; kingdom Viridiplantae; phylum Streptophyta; class Pinopsida; order Cupressales; family Cupressaceae; genus Chamaecyparis; species Chamaecyparis obtusa. The sequence continues at coordinate 339,723 of BSBK01003342.1, forward strand.
GAAACTTGAACTCAAAAAATCCTTAACCATGCCTAAATTCCAACCAACTTGTCCTTATCAGTATGAAATTTCCACTCAAGCAAATGAGCATTTGTCCTTGCAATCATCAAAATCCTGCCCTAAGTCTTAGAAATAATTCAAGATGCAAATAAAATGCAAAAGGGTCAGCTGACATCAGCAAAAATGCAAGTTCTTCAAGGAAGTCAGCAATCAAGTAAATGGAAATCTTAAGGGAAATGCTACATATAAGAGAGGGCAGGAGATATCATTTCATCCAATGCAAAACAAGAAGCAGATAAATGCAAACTACAGCACTCCCAAGGCAAAAGTATATCAGATCAAGTGCAAATCCAAGTTCATATCAGAGACGTGATTTCCATCAGAAGGGAGAAGTCAAATCACATTCGAGTGCAACTCCAGAATTAAAATCCAGATCAGCATAGAAAAAGAGTGAATTAAAATTAGGATCAGGGCGAAATTTCCAGCAGTCTTCATAACAAAGTTACATTCAAGCAAAATCAAATCAGAAGATCAAGTGATTTCCAGACTTGCATCAGCATTGCAAGAGGGTTTCTAAATCAGCTTCCAGGTTGAGGACAGAAACAGATTATTTCAAGTCCTAAATGCCCTAATCTAAATCTAAGAAGTCCAAAATCCAAATTTAAGAATCCATAAAAGACCAATTCAAAATCCAATCCAAGATCCTGTGGAAGAATTGATTATCATAGATGTTATCTTAAGTTCTTCAAACTCGCATTTTATTCACAACTTTAATTCAAAATGTTTTCTCTTTCTTTTTAAGATTGATGCAAGGAAGATGAAGGAAGTGCATGAAATGATGGAGAATGAAGAACCGGATGTAAGAATTCAACAATGCAAAACAATACAAGATCAACTTGTTCAAGGAAGATGATGGAGAGCGAAGGAAGGCAACATCAAGATCAATGTGTGCAAAATGAAAATAAAGAAGACTTCCCATGTCAAGGAAGGTTCAATGACAAGCTCAAGGAAAGGAATTCAAGACCAGGGCATACAAGGATGAGGAATGCTACAATAATCTTGGATTTCCTTTGGAATCCAAGAATCAACATGAAGAAGACATCAATAACTACATGAAAGATGCAATAAGTATATCCTTGCAACATGGAAAATACAAGACATCAAGATATTGAAGGAAAAAAACAGGAAGGATTAAATGAAGATGACCAAGAATTCCAAAGTTGAAGAGGAACATTGATGAAGATGAGGCAATTTGGGAATATTAGCCATCACAATCAATCAAAAGCTGAATAATGTTGAGTATCAAGAGCTATTGCTAGAGATGCCGAGACTTCTTTATGATGATGAAGAAGTGGAGTTGAAACAGAGATGAAGAAAGGAAAGATTACAAGATATACATGTTGAGGTGGCGCCCACTCATCTTCAACCAATAGAGTAATTCCAAGTCGACATATCCAAGTTCACCCAACCTGACTCATTCACAAGTGGACATGTGGAAGGCATTTAATGTATTACCACAATGAATTTCTCATTGATTCATCCTTGAGAAGATATGTACTTAAAGATTTGTAGTCATCTCATTGGATAACATTAAATATTTGTAGGTGGTGGTTGTAACTAACCTTAACAAGGGTTTCCCTTGAATTATTTTGGCTATTGATTTAGAATCAATCTAGGCCCTTGGTTGTAATTGAAACCCCTCTATAAAGGCTTTCTCATTTCATTTGTAAAAGAGAGAAGAAACTCATTGTGAAATTGTTGTTGAGATACTGCAAGAAGAAATACAAATTCATTGAAGTTTGGTGAATACTTGTGTTATTTTGGAGTGTTGGCATGGTTTCCTAATTCTCATTACTGTAGATTTGTTTACTTCAAATTGAATAGTTGAATGGAATACATTGTTGTTGATTCATGGTGAAACCTTTATGTTCATACCATTTGTAATTTGTTGATTGCAAGTTGTAGTGTATGTTTAGACTGAACTCATTTCAAAGCCCAACTTCAATTGCTTCATGCTCATCGATTTGTGTCTTTTATGGTGTTGATGTGTATAAGTGATTTGAAAATCATTTGCATACCCTTGGGAGATTGCATTGTATTTGCGTAGTTTCTTTTAATGAAGCGAAGCTTGGTTTGGTTTCACTAAGTTAGCAATAGTCTGTTGCATTGTTAGAAATAGATTGGATTTCTAAACCCATTCCCTTTGCATTTTATTTCAAATCCCCTTGTTAGGATTAGTTGAAGAGCCTACATTGCAAAATCATTTGTCATTTAAGGAAAAGTTGATAGATCCATAAAAGAATAGTGTAAGTCCCTTTGTGAGAACCAGCATATCACCTCATTTCAACTGAGTTATATCTAACTTAAAGTTGCAAGTACCCAGTGTAAACCTTGGGGTTGTTTTACTTGATCACACAAATCAACATTATTCATCATTTAAAATTACTTGTTTAAAAGAGATAGAATACTTAGTATTTTGTTATGTGTTGAGAAGTGTCACCAAACACCCATCAACAATTCTCATGAAAACAAATTATGGTTCAAGTACTAGTACCTACCTAGAAGATTGCACATGTTCAAAATCATCAAAGTTCCCCCTTCAAGTGTAGCTATTGGAAGCTAGACACCTAAATCTTTAACCATCAATGCTTGATCTTCAATACTATTGATGTTAGAAAAGAGCTAAAAAGGCCCAACATTTTCATCAATCACCACATTCTTGTTGAATGTCAAGTGGTCAGTATCCACATCACTCAACTTGTAGGCTTTATAATTGTCATTGTACATTGTGAGCATCAACTTCTAACTCTTGGAGTCTAGTAACTTTCTCTTAGCATCATAAATTTAAACATACATGGAACAACCAAAAACCTTAAGATGACTCACTCTTGACTTGCTACAAAACCATGCAACCTCTGGGGTCCACTCCTACATTGCCCTTGTCGAACACCTATTGAGAAGATACACTATAATGTAAATTGGCTTTGCACAAAACATCTTGGGAACACTCTAGTTCTCCAACATGCACCAAGCCAATTCTATAATAGCATGGTTCCTCCTCTCAACTACTCCATTCTATTGAGAAATATATGATGTTCTGAATTGGCATTTCTACCGTTTTAGCACAGAAGTTCATGAATTCATTTGAACAAATTCACCTCCTTTATCAGTCTTAAGAGTGATTATTGAACAACCAAACTCCTTTTCTATTGAGGACTTGAGTTTTTTTATTTTATAACATTTATGTTTTTTCTAAAAGGGAAAAACACCTACATTTTCCTACTACAATCATCAACAAACAAGAGAAAAAACTTGACACTAGTGATTGTTGTCTTCATTGGTCCACATGCATCTTGCATGAACCAATTGAAGGGCCTTTTGTTCTCTCCAAGCATGTCCTTTTGAAAATGGAATTTTGTGCTTCTTTCTTGCTTGGCAAGCTCCACAAATACCTTGTATCAATTGTTGGATTTCCGGAAAACCTTCAACCATATTCTCTTCAACCAACTCAAAGAGATAAGAAAGGTTGAGATGTCCATAACATTGATGCCAAAGAGCATCAAAAGCAGATGAACTATTTGCAGCCATTACATGCTCCTAAGCCTTTCTAGTATCAATAAGCCAATGCAACCCATGAAATTCAATGCAAGGTGTGATGGTTTTCTTGGACTCCTTGTCTGCTGAAAATGATGTCCAACTTGGAAAAATGGCAATGGCACTTGTGTCTGCTGAAAATGATGTCCAACTTGGCAAAATGGCAAATAATCTAACTCAATGAGATAAAATCGAGCTCCATGCCCAATACATAATACTCCCAAGCATTTCCTTGCCAACAACCATAATACTCCTCACCACCATCAAAAATCACTAAATTTGAGCAAGTTGTATACTTAGTGAACCAATCCTTCTTGTGTGTCACATGTCTAGATCCTCCAGAATCAATGTACCAAGCAAAAGACTTGAAATTAATCGTTTGGCCATGAAAGCATAGAAGGTAGACTCCTGCTTAGAATGCTTTGCAGCATAAGCCTTTGGCGGAGGCCCTCCCTAGTTGGATTCCTGATCAACCAACCTCTTTTTGCAATGCTTCTTCATGTGATCAAGTTTACCACAATAATGACATGTGATAGCCTTCAAGATTCTTCGCAGCATTTTTATTATGTCCTTGACGTTTCTTCTAAGGCCACTTGCCCTTGCCCTCGGCTAAAAGGCGTGTTCTACACTTGGTGAATCACTGCTTCTTCCACCTATCCTAATGCTCATCAAACTTAAAGTCAACACTAGTAGACGTGATGTCAAGTGTTTCTATGAAATGCTCATAAGATTGTGGTAAGCTTTTTAACGTTGTAACCACCATGTCTTCTTTCTCAATCATGCAGCCCATTGCAACTAACTGTTGTAAATGTCTTTAATCTTCACCAAATGATCTTCCAAATAAGGCTCCTCATAAATCGTGATCGAGAACATATTGTTAAGAAGGCCTTGCCTTTATCTAATGTCTCGTGCAAATCTTGCAAGTGCTTCCAAATCTTCATGGTAGATTTTCCTGAAGGTATTTTAAAGGTAATACCAGAAGTATTTCATTTGTGACTGATAATTTAATGACTATAATAACTTCACAATTATGCTCATTGAGCTTGTCATGGTCTTTACCCGCAACTATTGGCTGTGTCGATATCGAGGACAATTTGATCAAGGCACTTGTAATCGAAGATAGTGAGCATCCTCTACTTCTAAGTAGTGTAATCTTCGCTAATGAAACACTAGCTGCCATCCAACATCATGTTGGTCAATGAAGCCATCCCTCCTGCAATATGAAATCATAGAAAACGAAAAAAGTTAAAACTCACTGTCTTTCAAAGAATAGCACTAAAATTGAGGGAAAATTTTTGAAAACCCTAGCAGGAAACCACCCCCAAGTATTTTATAAAAAATCGTCAAAAATCTTTAACAAAAATTTTGGAATTTTCTTCCCAAAAAATACCGGAAAATCTTGTGCCTTAGCCGTCCTTGATTTTTTCAAAACATCTTTAAAAAATTGTCAAAAACCTTGTTTCACACACCAAATCCATCTCCTACAGTCCAATCACCTGTTGTGTGGCCTCAAAACATTGGAAAATGGAAACAATTTTTTGATTAAAAGTTGTTAAAATGTATGCAAAACCTGTCGTGGCTAAAAATGACACGATTCCTTAAGATTTCTAAGAAAACTAGAAGCAGTATGAAGACTAAATGACCCACACTTTTTCACTGGAAAGAATGACAAATTTTTAGAAACCCTCATGCAAACTATTGAAAAAAGGATATGCGACTTTTCTATAAAAGAAAACCACATGATTTACAGAATTAGAATCTCATAGATTTGTTAAAAAAATTTGCCAAAATTCTTCAAGAAAAAAAAAAAGGTGATTTTCCATCCTTGGCTGATTGGTACAGAATCATTTTTTGCATGTTCCTCTGTGTCTCGTGTGCAATTCATCACTGCCACAGACCATGGAATTCACACTTTCACCAATCCCCGAGCATTTTCAAACCCCAAGCTTTGATACTGTGATATTCCCCACTAACTTACCATTCAATTCCATCATTCATACATCAACACACCATTTCCATATGTCCGTGCATTACATATCCACACTGATCATTACGTTTGCATATTAGCTGATCGGCTATAAAAGATTGAATCAACTAAGACAAGTCGATAGCGGATATATCATAATTAACTAATTAGTTAATTATCATAATGAACCAAAAGCATACTTGGCATTACAAACTGATTTATTATTGAAGAGATACAATGTGAAGAGATGCATCGCTTCCATCGTCAAGAGATGTAACCATTCAATAAATGCAAGGATATAATATAAAGTTCGAATCCACTCCAAATGGGCATCAGAGAATTTTATATATTTAATTCTTATCCTATATGGATTGCTCTGTTTAGAGCATATTGCCTCACGGCATACTTGGTGCAAGAACATAAAGATTTATTCAGAGACAGCATCTCCAGTTTATAAATTTACTGCTATATCAGACACAGACAGTGCAATCGCCATATTCAGTAAACAGCATCTTCAGAGCATATAATTATTGTTATATCAGATACAGCCAGCATTATAGTTGCAAGTACACAGTTGCATATCAGAGACAGCGACCAGTATGCTGTTATTAATTTACATTGGACTTTGCATATACTCAGTGCCTCATCAGACACAGCAGAAATCATATTTGTATACACAATTGTTACACAATCGATAGGAGATATTTGGCATTGTATGTGATATAATTGTATATCAGATCGTGCAATTGCCAGTGTCAGATATTCTCATTATACATTCATTGCATTTTTTAGTTAAATACAATGAGCATAATAATAGTATCAGACATTGTCCAATTGAATAGATCAGAATCTATATTTATCTTCCATTACTTGCTTAAAATCATATCCACTTAACATAGTAATTAGGAATAGTGGAATAATAGTCCTAGCATTGAAAAAGGGGACATTACAGATACCATACAATAGAAAGTAATGGCATAGAGAATGATTACCAAGATATTCCATATTAACAAAGGAGAAAAAGTCTCCTTAAATAACAGTTACAAACAACTTATCCATAAATGATAAGATTGACAACTAAGAAAAGCAGATAATAACTACAAGAATAAAAAATATTCCTAAAATCTATCCTACCAACATAATTGACCATTATAACTAAATATTACAATATTTTTAATAGAAATTCCAATTTTGAGTATTTGAGGGTCATATGGCATAGGCAACCTTCAAAATGTGACAAACTGATAATAAGAAAGACTTTTGTGTTCTCTGAATGTAATTTTTTGTTTTCTAGTGTAATTATGTTTTGCTTTTTCTGAGAGATAAGTCCGGGTCAAAATTTTGGGATGCAGAGTCTGAGTTTTCTAAATATATTTACTAGTGACTATTTGACTGTAGAGGCAATTGAACTCTGCAAGGGCTCAAAGAGTGATGAACTGATGTTAGATTCTAGCTAGGTTTTAATGAGCCTTTCATAACTAATCCATAACAATGAATGATGAAGTGATATCAAATTCTAGCTCATTTTAAATGGGCCTATCATACTGTGCTCAGATCTGTCGATACAGACAAGCTTTACTAGGACAAAATTATGATGGGATTGACTCTATGCTCCAGCAAATGATGGACATCATAGAAAAGAATGAGAAAAAGCCTAAAGAAACATTTTACAAAAATGTGAATGATATTGCCAAGATGAGATGGAACAAACTGACCTCTTCAATTCATCACCTTGAACATGATTTGAATCTAAATTAATTACAGTACTGAGCTACTTCCTATACAGGGTAAGAAGCATCCTAAGGGGCAGTGAAGTTGCATAGCAATAGAGGAAGGCATTAAGATGACTTTTTTGTAATTTATAAGTAGAAGATAAACCCTGCGATGACTTTGGAACACACATATACTCACAAGGTGAAATAAGGGACAACAGAAATCCATGTAACAAGTATACAGACTCCTTTGAAACAGTGGTACCTACATGGTCAAGTTGCCAAGTACTTGCAACCCATTGCCATTGAAATTCTATCACATGTATATTTGTAACTCTCTAAATTTATTTTCTTATTTTAAAATATGCATAATACCTTACTAGTTAATTCCAAAGTTGAATCTCCTACAAACTTCACTGTACAGGCCGCTAGTTCCTCTTTAGTTGTAGATAAAAGATAATAACAAAATTTATTAATGTCCAACAAGAGACCACAAAGGGCCAAAGGGACTGCCAAGAACAACAAAAGTGGGCCAGCCCATAGCAGGGACACCAAACGGTGCCCAAAGAAAGAAAGAAACAACAACCGAAACAAAAACAGAAAGAGGGGTCTAATGGAAAAGGAAACCCCCCTGAACCCCATTAAGGGTTCTGAACAACCGTGAAGAACCTCCGAACGAAAGGATAAGAAATAGGACCAGTCAGAGCCCTCGACCACTTCGTAGTCAGAGTGATTTCTTTGATAGCGAAGAGAACTAAAAAATTTACAAAAATTATATATTTTGCAAAAATTAAGAGAAAGGAAGCTAATTTGCTGACTGTTATTTTTTAAAATTTATAGCATTTTTCAAAAAATTAAACATATTTTAACATGATTTATTTCAACTTATAATTGGGAAAGCGGAATTTTCAACTATGTGGAAAATATACATACTTTTCTGCAACCATTGGCATGAATTGAGATGATTCATCATCCTCCAACTCAAGCATATCCTGTCACAAATTATTTATAAGTAATGCTTTCAAAAACTCAAGTAGAGCAACAGAATTGTTAAATATACAAGAAACAAAAAATGCCCCACATTCACTCAAAAAGATCAATTTCACTGAAATTCTAACTATAGCTCTAAATTTCTAATTATAGGGCACACAATATATCATGTAGCCATTACAACTCTCAGTCATAATCTATCATTGCCACTTTCTCCTACAAAACATAATTTCATTTGTTATAGTATCAAATATGACACATAGTAAGACAATTAAGTTCCTACAGCTCTATTTTACAAAATAATATACCATGCACTAAAAAATAAAACATACAGCATAGAAAATGGAAACATTGAATTCTTCGCCCGATCTACTCAAGGGGAAAAGCTCAATTGAAATACCCAAATCTTGTGCATCCTGCACAACAAACAGGGAAGATCAAGGATATAACACATGCAGACACACATACAAAAATCACTGTGTTTCAGCACATTATGATGGCCAACTCAAGCATGTACACTATGGAAAATAGTGTACTGCATTTTAGCACATTACCTTGGCCCGTTGAATTGTTGTCCTCCTCATGTCTGCTTTGACCCGAGGATCAGCATTTCCAAAAGGATCATCATTATTTGTGAATAACAGTATGCGTTTATCAACATTTCTGGTGGATCTGGAAGAATAAACAAAATTAAAAATACACAACAAAAATTCGTAGCAGATTCAACATTAACACAAGAAATGACACTAGAACAGTTTTTTATTTAAGGCATGGACCAGAATTCTATCCCTATCAGAGAGAAAAATGATTCTACTGCACTACCCTTTCCGAAGGAGTCCCTGAGCAACCCAAAGTGCACTGTACAAGGGATTTTCTCTTGATCCAGGAACAATTCCACTTTGACTTCCAATTTCCTTTTCAAAAGTATCTGTCAAACATATAAGAGGAAAGGTATAAAGGAAGAAAAATAAGAAACGTTTACAGGCCCCGAACTCCTTTAAACCCCAGAAAAACCAGAACGAAACAAAAAGAAATAAAAGAGCAGTTGCCTGAGTGAAATCAACTTAGCGTCTTTTAAAATATAACAATGCACCACAAGGATTTAATTTGCTCAAACATTTCCCCAAAAGAATAGATCAACTAAATAAGATGCAACAACTAAGAAGCATTGGATTCATGTTCAACACATAATGTAGCCTTTTCAGCTAGATAACATGCAAAAAATAGCCTACACAATGGTTCCAGATACCCACTATTCAAAAAGGGTCATGCAAAGAGCAGAACAGAAAACAGAACATTCTTTTAAATGAAATCCAACTTGCGTCTAGCACATTACTAATTAGAAAAGAAAATTAAAATCTTATACAATTTCAAAACTTCCCATCAGAATGGCCTAAAATCACAATCTCATAAACAAGTTTGGTATAGTTAAACTTCAGACCGCTAAAGAAAATTGAGAGGCATAGCATAACTATCAAGTTCATAATGCCCAGAGAGGTTTACCAAATTATAATGCATAATCTACAGGCCCTGAACTCCTTTAAACCTTAGAAAAGCCAGAACGAAACAAAAAGAAATAAAAGAGCAATTGCCCAAGTGAAATCAACTAAGTGTCTTTTAAAATATAACAATGTACAACAAGGATTCAATTTGCTCAAACATTTCCCCAAAAGAATAGATCAACTAAACAAGATGCAACGACTAAGAAGCATTGGATTCATGTTCAACACATAATGTAGCCTTTTCAGCTAGATAACATGTGAAAAATAATCTAAACAATGGTTCCACATACCCATTCTTCAATAAGGGACATGCAAACAGCATAACAGAAAACAGATTATTCTTTTAAAAGCAATCCAACTTGCTTCTAGTAAATTACTAAATAGAAAAGAAAAGAAAAATCTTAAACAATTGAAAAACTTCCCATCAGAATGGCCTAAAATCACAATCTCATATACAAGTTTGGTATAGATAAACTTCACACTAGCAAAGAAAATTGAGATGCAGAGCATAACTATCAAGTTCAGAATGCCCAGAGAGGTTTACCAAATTATAATGCATAATACTGTAAGTGTAAACACAAGTGAGTAATATTAACTGAAGATTCTTAGAACTCACCCTCTATGTGGCTGAAGTCTTTAATCAATCTCGCTGTTGGGCGATCAAGGTCTTCTCCTTCACGAACATTAAAAACATATACACCCTCAGATTCCTGCAAATTTCTTTTCTCTCTCTGCAGAAAAGCATATTAAAATCAAGACGGGCAGAACATGGAACTGTCATTGTAGCAAACATCATCAGATTCTAGAACCCATTCCCCTTCATCAAGAGTTAAAAAGTTATGTATGAAAGCAGAAAATTATAGAAACTACCCACATAACCAGACATCCAAAAGCCTCAAATCGGAGTCTAGTTCTTGTCTATCATCTCTAAATACATCTCTATACTAATATACATTGAGATACGACAGACAATGTCAAATTGAATGCATAATTTAGGTGTATACTTATTATTCAGACTCGGAACTATTATAACATGAATTTGAAGCATAGCTGTATAGCTTTTACGAAAAATATAACTTTTACTCAGGAATGAAGAAAATATATGCATATAATTAAGAGAAAAAAGTTCAGGGTAAAGGAATATCTGCCAATAAACACACCCATGGGGGTGAAAATCTGAGGGCACCCCACTTCAATGATAATCTCTGGAACTGAATACAATGATCGGTAAAAATGAACTAAAAGCAAAGACATGTCATGATAATTAAAATGGTCAATGATATGTAAATTAAACATATCGGAATTTCCACTAATGTCTTTTCCATGTGACAACTGTCATTTAGTAATACCAATTGCCCATCATTAAAATCAATTCTCGACAGATTACTGTTTGCTGCCTACGGCAAACTAAGTTTTACACATGATACTGAAGGAATTGCTAGTAAATAATAAATGCAACACAATTCAGAGGAACTGCCATAGGCTTTATTGATATATTCTAGTACATCCAGTGCAATCATAGCATCATACAACTATATCTATGTCCATCCTCTGAGAGGGTATATAAACTACCCGAAGGGGCACGACCGAAACGTCGTGTCGTAACTGTTTTACCTCTCGGTCACTAACGACCGAAGCTAACATAACACTTAACTTAACATATTAACCCGTACATTCAAATACCCTGACAACATCATCCCCCCCAAAAAAACAAGTCGTCTCTGACGACGTACAAAATGGGAATGATACAAAATCGAGTACACAACAAAAACTAATATTCAGAAGCAGGAGGGGGCGTAGGAAGCGTCCCTGAAGAAGATGGTGCTAACGCTGCAGTTCGGGAAGCAATTAGGGCCCGCAACTCATACACCTGACTAGTCCGCACCTGTAAGTCACGCTCCGCTACCATTTTCAGCTCCATAGCCATCTTTACCATTCCTGCTGCCTCTAGGACCACCTTCTCCTTTGCATCAACCTTCTCCACAGCACTGACAAGGCGAGTGTCCAACAGAGCCTTCTCGGTATGCTCCACCTCCAAGTGTGCTCGAAGTGTCTTTAAATCGGTTGCCAGACTACTCTCGACTGCCAAAGACTCCGTCTCCTTAACCAATGTTTCCTCTACTATTGTAAGGCAAGAGGCCATCTCCTCCTTAGTCGTAACCGCTGCCTTCCTCATAGCCTCATGTATAGAATAGACGTGCTCAACGCGTCGGAGAGTAAAATATCCCTTCCGGAACGCCTGCTCCACCTCTCGCAGTAGAGTCTGAATCCTACTCTCCCCCACTGACTCTCGAAGAGCCCAATCCTCCAACATGGCTAGAGACTCTGTGGTAGGCCATCCTCTCGACTCAAAGCGGTCGACAAATGCAATCAGACATCCCACCTATACGAAAGTCACAAGGCGCTCCAATTCCTCTTTGACCTCCTCCTAGGCCTGTAACTCTACTGAAGCTATGATCCGTTCAGCTCCTACGGCTACCTCCGCCAAATACTGGTCTAACGCACTCCTCCTAGACCCTCTCACTGGCTCCTCCCTAAGCTCGCCAGCCAGCTCTTGCAGCTCCTCATACCTAACCTCATGCTACTGCCCTGTGTCAAAGCCTACCTCTCAAGTATATCCTCCATCTCCACCTCCTCTTGAATGGGTGAATTCACGAAGTCAAGGTCCACTATCTCTGGGGGAACAACCAACTCCCGCCGTGGTGAAAGAATGCTCGGTGTTGTTGGTGCCATCGGTGCCATGGTGAACTGATCTAGCCAAGTCATCACTAAGGCCTCTGCATCACGACTCGCCAGCACCCTTGGGCCCACTCTCACAATGGCCTCTGTCCCAACTACATCAAGAGTGACCTGAGGCTCACTCTCCAACTGTGACTGCTCTAACTCCTCTCTTGGAGGTATGGCTCTGGCCTCAACCATCCCCTCCATGGATTGGTCCTCAGCCAACCCGACTGCTACTGATACCGCAACTGCCTCCCCACTCAATGGCGTCATATCAACTGGAGCTCTCAACTCTCCAAACCTAGGTACCGGAACTGAGTCCAAAGTGGTACCAGATGGTACTGATGGTAGCACGGAGACTGCAGCAGAAGTGTCTAGCGGCATGAACAAAATCTGATCTGGAGCAACTTCGAAGGACGAGATGGGTATCTCCATACCTATTATGTCTAAGTCTCCTGTGGCTCCTCCCACTGTCGCACTCTCATTGGCTTCTAAGTCCTCGCTAGCATCCTCTAAACCACTATCCACATTCTCTCCTTCCGACTCCGAGAGTACCGGACTCTTCCTTTTCAACCTTGCCTATGTCCCTCATGTGTCAAGATGGCACCAATGGAAGATAGGGGGCTCTCCTGTGGCTATGCTAGTCAGCTTCGTCCATAACTTGTCAAGTGGAATCTGCTCCTTGGTGGCATTGAGAAACAAGCCTATGGCGTAGTGAGGCATGTAAAAAGTTCGGTGTTGAAGTGTCATCAGCTCAAACATCCTTTCGGCTAGGATGGATGCCCAATCATACACAGTGTTGTTCCCAAGTCCATTCATGAAAATAAGGTGTGCTAAGGCAATGTCGGAAGCCCTACTCAAACCTGTGAGCCTGCTCTTGATAACATCCATGAGGCACCGCCAATCTCCTGGAGCCACGAATGACTTCTTTATTCCGCAATTCTTTGAGGATGCTCCCGCTACGGACTCAAACTCGCTCAGAGTTAGATTTCTCAAAACTAAATTGATATAATTCTCCTTGTCCTCTCGAGACATTTTCTGAGGCTTCATGTCTATCTTTTTCCCGTGCCTGCCAGGTATACCGAAAACCCTTGAAATTTCAGCTGCTGTAAATTTGATCTGAATATCTGTCCCAAAATATTTGAGAGTGTTGGTCCTACTAAATCTGTCAAACGTGTCTATCTTGCCACGCATAGGTCCTTCATATTCCTTAATGGGAAAGAGAGGCATTTCAATTGCCCAATGTGCCTGTGCCCTCCGTAGCTGTCCCTTCAAAAAGTCTGCGTCTAGAGTCTCTTCCCACCAAGTCCGGCACTCAAAACCGTTCAGCCCTTCAAATGCCACATTTTTCCATGTAATTTCCTCCTGGTTTTGCAGTGTCTGTGGCTGCACCCGTGGATGAATCTTTTTCTTGCTGCTATCCATTCTTCCAGCGATTCGAACTACCGACGGCAAAACCCTTGTGCCCTTGTCTCTGGCAATGTTGCTGCTCGCTGGTGTTGAAGTTTGTAGTTGTTCTTAATTGTGGCATAACCACAAGGTCTTTTAACTTGATGGGAATTTCTACTTGCAACACCTATCGTACGATGTTTTGTTCCACCTGACCCCTTAGGGAGGTGCTGGCGGTGTCGTTTCTTTCCCTTCTTTCGGCCATCATTTCCCTCTCGATGTCCGCCTTTGCTTCTTGTATTCTTCTTTTCTCAATTTCAGGATTCGAGTAAGTAGCCCTCTTTGCGTGAGCCCGAGTGACAGCCATAATCTCTTCCAAATTGCCTTCAATGTTCAAGAGATTCACTCTTGGCTTAGGACAATTTGCGTCATCGTGGTCTCTTGGGCCACACCACCTGCACAGAAACTGCAGTCCTTCTCTCCTCGTACAATCTCTTGCAAAGTGTCCCCATTAGTTGCAAGTACGGTATTGTATCATTGGTTGTCCGCTCGTATCATACAAGATGCGCCTACGACCCCCGTTATTATTGTTGTTACCATTGTTTCCACCTCTCCCTCTACGCCGATTATTCATGTAACCGCTAGATGACATTGTGTTGGTGTTTGCATTTGTGGCCCCCGCAGTTGATGTAGATGCTTCCTACGTCATTAGGATCTGTTGAGGCCCTCTAGTCTTCATATTGTACAGACATTCCTTGGTGGAATGTCCGGCAATTTGGCAGATATCGCAGAATTGTTTTTTCCGGTAGGATCCTTTTGTGTGACCCTCTTCCTTGCAGTCCGTACACCACAAGTCCCCTTCGTCACTTCTGGTGGGGATGCTCTTCATCGTTTTGAACTCCATCATCTGAAGCATGTCTTTCTGGAGGGCTTCTATTTTCTTGCCCGATTCTTCACTATTAGTCTCTCCGTCAGAGTCGTCATCATCTGATGATTTATTCTTCTTTTTCTTTGCAGTTTTGTTTTCGCTCTCGAGGTCCATTGCTCGATTGTATGCATCGTTGTATGATGACAAAGGTACTATCTTCATTTTTCTCCCAAGGGCAGGCTTAAGGCCCTTGATGAACCACCTTTTCTTCAATCCGTCCCCTGGTGGGCTCTCCATTTTTCCCACCAGTTCTTTAAGTCTCCATCCGTATCCACGAACTGTCTCCTCCTTTGCTTGCTTCGCGTTGTAGATCTCCGCTACTATTTCATTGTCATCTCTCAGTAGTCGTAATTCCTCTTGAAATTCTTTCTTTAGATTTGTCCATACGGCTACCTTTGCTGGATCAATATTCGAATACCAATCAATGGCCACGCCTCTCAGGGTCGTTGGGAATTGCCTTACCCAATCGTCTTGATCTGTGACCCCGTTGGTTGTCCAGATTGTCTCACAGGTTTTGCAATGTAGTACAGGATCTTGTTTCCCGTCACCCAAAAATTTGGGTAGCTTTTGTTTTTGCCCTGCCATGGTGGCTGGTGCAAGTGTTGGTTGTGTTGGCGGTACGATCAGTTGGTTTGGTATCATGGGGTGTGTTGACACCACAGGCTGTGTTGGTACTGTCGATGGTGTCCCATTACTCGAAGTGTTTTGTGTCCCTTCATTTGGTGTCTCCGAACCACTAGGAGTGTCTGAGCCTGGCAGGATGCCTTGATCCCTGTGCCCCTCGGTCACTTCAATACTCGTGGAAGCACTGGTATCCTCAGCTTCTCTACCCTCGACCTCTTCACTCTCCCTCCTTCAGGCCTCTCTTGCCTTCGTACGTGGAGTTAAGGTTAGGTTTCCAAGAAAACTTTGAGTCTCTTCAACGGAGTCCTCCCAATTTCCCTCTCCGACAGCCTCACCATCAACGTCCTCTGATTGTCCTTCGGCTATCTTCCGGAGTCTTTTCGTTCTCTCGGCCTGCTCCCGTAACAACAAGTTTCTCCTAATAGCCTCCCCTTCTACTTCCTTTTTCTTATTCCTATCTCTATTCAACTGATTTGGCATAAATATTTTATTTATTTCTCCACAAGAAGTCACAACACATGATTGAAAATCAAAGAACCCTTTTCATTTATTCAGACATTTTCCCATACTATATATATTTAGGACATGGTCATGACAATATGTTCTCTTTATTCATTCTCTCTTCCAAGTTTATTTCATATTTGCCTTCCGACGGGATTCATCTCGTTCTTCTTCCTCTCTCCAATGGTAGTACTCGCTTAAAATTTCTTCCCACCTGGCCTCATGGTGTACCTCACGCCGATTTTGAAGGGCCGAGAAGGTTTGAGCCAACAACTCTAGAAGATGAGACAACAAATGGTTCACCGCACAATTCACACGAAGGGCATCCCACACCACGCCTTTTGGAACTTCCTCTCCCTCCGCTTCCCTTCGGATGTGTGTCTTGACGAATGCCTGCAATAGTGCAATGAAGTCGTTGGTTAATGCCTGTTCTCCTTGGAAGAGTTCCTCGTTCTAGTTCTCCTCGTCTTGGTTGCTCTCTATTGGCTGGCCCATTGTTTTCCTTCCGCTATCCATGCTTTGTTACTATTGCCCGGAATCTTTAAAGGCAACAGCGCCAAATGTTTTCTACCTACAGCAAACTAAGTTTTACACATGATACTGAAAGAATTGCTAGTAAATAACAAATGCAACACAATTCAAAGAACTACCATATGCTTTATTAATATATTCCACTACATCCAATGCAATCATAGCATTATACAATTATATCTGTGTCCATCCTCCGAGAGGGTATATAAACTACCCGAAGGGGCACGACCGAAACGTCGTGTCGTAATTGTATTACCTCTCGGTCACTAACGACCAAGGCTAACATAACACTTAACATATTAACCCGTAAATTCAAATATCCCAACAACAGTTACCATCACATGAAAACTTTTGCTTTCTCTTTTCTACATCCTGGGTTCATGGAGAAAAATCTTAGTTTCCTTCCAATATGATCAAGACTTCCATTCTTGCCCTAGTGGACTCACCTACCCAAGTGGTTACTCCTATTCACATGTTGAACACTAGATATTTTGCAGGCATGATGGCCACTAGTTCATAGTCATACAACAACTAGAACAGATTTCACCTATTGTTCTTCTTATATGTTGTGCAGTATCCCCATAAGATTGCTAAAATTCAATCTTCCAAATTGTCCCAATTAACATTTCATTTTTTATCAAACCATTCCAAACACCATGTGAATGCTTCAAACTGGCTATTTGCTTGTGAATGTTATAATGTACTGCAATAATAGGTGATCATAATCAAGGTACATCAGAATATATACTAAATAGTAAATACAATATAACATACACGTCAAGAAAATCAAGTTAATGTGCATATTCTATCAGTCCCAAGCAGAATTGAACATAATCAGCATTACCTGTAAATCAGGTTTTGCATCCTTGTTCTTAAAGTCATTTCAAGATCTCTGTTCCTGGAAACGGTGTTGACAAAACCTTCTGCAGACAATAGTGGCATTGAAGTTCGCACCAAATGAAGTGAATGTTAGCCAAAAAGACTACTTTATTATATGTCGTGTATTAGTTATGTTGTTCCGACGGTAATTAGTTATTACCGAAGGGCAGTTGGGTCGGGTGGTGACATTTGGTTAGACTACCGGAGGGGGTAAGTGAAGGCAACGGTCTAGAGGAACCTAACCAGGAGGACGACGGAAGTGACAACGAGGATCTGTTAGAAGAAACAACGAACTTGTTTAGGACCTTAACTTTAACACCAAGGACAGAAGTCCGAAGGAAGGCAGAAGAGGAAGCCGAACGGAGGGAGTAACCTTGTGCAGTTGCCGCAGAAAGCGTCGAAGTGACAGAAAGGCACACGGATCACACCACACTGAGTAGTTCGGGAACATCAATTAACCGAGAAAACAATTCCAGAGGACCAACGACAGGACCATCCCAACCTATCATACAACCAGTAAAGCAAACACTTCCGGCAACCCAACCGGTAACGCAACGGGTGGTACATACCACCGTCCCACCCCTGAGGGTGAATATGGCGGCTAACAAGGAGAAGTTGCCCAAGTTCCATGGCGATGGAAAAGAAGACCCTGTTCAGCATTGCCACACGTGAGACAATTTGGTCCGCGAATGGAGTCGTTGACCAGGCAGAATGGATGAAACAGTTTCTGGTAACCTTTCGAGGGGTAGCAATCAATTGGTACTCTGACTTAGACAAAAGCGGAGTGACCACCTGGGACATTTTGAAGAAGGCATTCGAAAAGGCGTTTAGGCTCCTGCGAGACGACAATGAAATCGTCTCTGAAATATATGGAACCAAGCAAGGGAAAGTGAACAAAAGATGTCGAAGAAGAAGAAAAACCAGTCCTCTTCGTCGGATGAGGACGACACTTCAAGGGATGATAGCGGCAGTGACGTAGAAGCAAAGAAAAAAGTCACTGCACTGCAAAAGGATATGGAAAGGATGCTTAAAGAATTCAAAACTATGAAGGGAAGCACCAGTCGGAACGAAGGAGACTTGTGGTGTACCGACTGCAAGGAGGCCGGCCACACGAAGGGCGCATGCCCAAAGAAAATGTTCTGTGACATTTGCCAAATGGCAGGCCATTCCACAAAGGAATGTACGTTCAACATGAAGACACAGGGCCATCAACAAGTCATGTTCACGCAAGAACCATCAGCCTCAACAGCACCCAAGAACACACACAACACAGCATCATCCGGTGGCTACAGGAATAACCATCGTGGAGGAAGGGGGAATGGCAATAATAACACCGATGGACGTTGGAGCCCCATCCAATATGATGCTAGCAGGAGGCCAATGATTCAATGTTAGACATGCAGCCAATGGGGGCATTTTGCGAGGGAGTGTCCGAAGGGGGCAAAGCCACAATTCCTTTGCAAATGGTGCGGGTCCAGAGACCACGACAACACAAAATGCACAAAACCCGGCATAAACTTCCTGAATATCGAAGGCAATGAAGGGGAGGTGTTGGCAATCACCCGGGAGCAAGCAAAGAAGGCCTACTACCCACATCTGGAGACTAAGAAGAAGAGAGTACACAAGGTCAAAGAAGACATCGAGAGAGGAATGATGGCTGAACAGAAAGAAACAAACGACGCCGCAAGAACCTCCAAAGGTGGTCACGCGGAACATAAAATACTTAGGCAAGTAATGCAAACAGAAATCCCAATACAATTGGGAGACCTCCTTGCAGCCATGCCACAATTAAGAACGGCCCTGCTTAACATGGTACCATCTCCTAACGTGCTAAAGGTGACCGAGACGAAGGCAAACCCCCTCGGGAAGGGAAATTCTATTGAGGACCCAATGTTGTTGGCACTCAATATGGGAAGGCATCCTATAGTAGTGGAGATGGGAATTCTTGGCACAATACTTACCGACACTATCATTGACGGAGGATCGGGTGTCAATGTTCTACCCAAACAGACGTGGAGGAAACTCGGGCAACCGACGCTGTGGCCGCCAACATTCCAACTGGTAGGAGTGGACCAGCGTGGCATCAAACCCATAGGTACATTAATGGCACAAAGGGTAATAATTGGCACCCAACCGTTGGTGATGGACTTCGTAGTCATTCCAGTGGAAGAAAAGGGATACGACACTCTCCTACGGAGAGGATGGCTTGTGCAAGCAAAAGCTAAGCATGATTGGAAACAGAACATAATTTCGATGGAGAGAGATGGCCGGAAATTTACAATCGATTTGAGAAATCAATTGGTTAGTGAGGACCTAGCATCCTCGTCAGGATCTGACACTGAGGAAGAGGTTGACGAAGGGAGACAACACATGGAACCGAATAATGAAGGTGTGCTAAGATTGGGGGAATACTCAGAGGATGATGCAGATTCACTGAACGGTCTCTTCCACTGGCAAATAGAGGATTACGAACTCTTCCAACCAGCATGCAATATACTAAGTATTGAGGAAGAGCTAGAAACATTTCCCCCGGAGTACGGTGAACACAAGGGGATGCAAAAGTAAGCGAAGTCCCAATGCATAAATTTGATGAGCAAAACTCCATGAAGTATAAGCAACCATTTGTCACACCAATGAATCTGGGCAAGGAAGAGGAACCTCCAATCATTCATGTCGGCGACAATTGGAATCCTGAGTGGAAGATAGTAGCCTTCAAAATCTTTATTCTCCTTATGTACAGGCAAGAGACCGTGGTCCCTATAGAATTTATGGTTCCAAGCCTTTGGATCGCCATTGAAAACAGACTCGGCGACAGGGAACGATTGCACAATCTAAAGAATGAGATTAAGCCAGGAAAATTTCAAGAAGTTGGCTACGACGGGGCTATCAAGTTGTGGACTCTCGACGGACTAGAGATACATGAGGCCATCAACGGGTCCAAATTGAGACCTTACCCGGAGAGGATGGACCCGAAAGGAGGGACAGAACATCCAAGAGGATGGAAAGAGCACCCGAGAGGATGGAAAGGGACTCGAGAGGTGACCCAGGAGACCAGAGAGCCGACCATATGGGTGACCGGAGAAGCATCGGGAAAGTAATGAAAAATTTTCTATTTTTTTAATAAAAAGAAAAATTACCTTACCGTCATTGACAGTACGACGAATGAAGCACCGTACAATGAAAGGAAAGCGGAAAAGCGGTCGTACAACGGAAGGGAGGGGGAATTTTGTACGTCATTAAAACACCCATTCAAAACACCGAACAGCAAAAAGCGAGAGGTCTTAAAGACCGTACGCACGCGGGAGAAGAACATAAAGGTGTGCACATTGGAGAAGGACAGAAAGACCGTACGGACAATCTACCGTATGGCATAAAGACAAAACATTACATAAGGTCACTGCAAAAGGTTTGTATGGCATACAGGAGGTGAAAACACAAAACGGCCGTAAGGCATACAAGGACATAAAAAGTGTGCATTTCGTATGGTGGACAAGGTATTCAAGGACTGTACGGCTGAAGAGCGAACAAAGACAAGAGATTGAGAACCGTACGGTGCCTGGAAGATAAGATGACGAAAAGGCTGTACGGCCCACACGTGAGTAAGGTGCCAAGTAACCGTACGACACAGGATTAAGACCGAATTTTCGTATGCAGCAAAATGTCGTACAATTTCATTTATTCAAGTACGACAGGAAGGCACAGTCGATAAGGCTAGAAGGAAGAGAAGTTCCATACGGACGGCAAGGAGTGGCAACAAAGGTTCTAAAAAAAAGACTTCAAATAAAAATAGTTCACAGTGAATAATGTATGGTACCGAAGGAAAGGACATAAGCAGGTAGTGAGGAAAACATAAGCAGTTGGCAGAAAGAGTATGGGATCGAAAGAAAATCACAAAAATGGTGTGCCCTAGGACCCCGCGGGGGCGCTGCCCCTTGATCCCGCTGGGGGCGTTGCCCCCTAGACCCCCATTGTATTTTTGAGGTACACTACAATTGTGAGTTGGGGCATCGGAACGGCACGAGGAAATTATTCAGTTATCAGCCTTTGAAAAGTGTGACCAGTCGATGAGACCCGAAGCTGTTGCAAGCATGGAGTGTCTGCATACCAGAGGTGGAGAGAGCACTGGAGCAAGCCTTTCAAGAGGGGTAAAACACTTGAGGCACTTAGAGTAGGTTTTGGTTGGACGTGAGGCTGTCTTGGTGGATGCACAAAAAGCTCAGGAGGAGCTAACCACCCGATTGGAGGCAGTAGAGCGAGACTTGGCTTAGCGTACCCAGGAATTGGCAACGGAGAAGGCAGCACAGGTGGCTATTGAGGTCAAATTGGTAGGAGAGACAGTATCATTTGATCAAGAGTTAGTGGAGGCTACAGCTGAAAAGCGTGCTTTGGAGACAAGGTTGGTGCAGGCACAGGAGGAATGTGATGTGACGAAACAAGAACTCTTCGAAGCAACATTGATGGGGAGGGCGGCATTCCAGCCTTTTCAGGGATGCCCCTCCACCCCTTCTCAGTGATTTTCTTACTCTATGTGGTGTATTTCATCTCCCTTTTCTTGTGAGTCGCCGGAGACGACTTTCTTTTTGGGGGGGATGATGTTAGCTGGAAAGACTTCTTTATTATATGTCGTATATTAGTTATGTTGTTCCGATGGTAATTAGTTATTACCGAAGGGCAGTTGGGTCGGGTGGTGACATTTGGTCACACCCCTTCAGGTAAATAAATATGTACCACCTACGGGTGAAGGAATTATTATTATCATGATCATTGTAGCTATGGTTAATGTACTAAGTTCTAAATGATTAATGAAAGCTTTGGTGTTCTCTGATTCACCTCTGTTATTTACATTTCCTGTATAATGTCTATGCATCAATAAACTAGTCTACCCTAGTGGGTAAACAGTGAAGATGTTACTAGGGAAATCAGCCCAGATGAAGACACAACCTATCAATCATCTATCCCAACTTGAAAAGCAATGGACCACGTTGCATCAGAACTTAGCTTATTGATCATTGTCCCTCCTTCAAAAGAAATGGACTCATTTCTAGTTTCCACTAACCATACAACTAAAAGGAACTCGTAGAATTCTTCCTTGGGAAACCACTTAGCCTCTCTTTGCAACTTACCAATTTTTATGACGTAAAACTAAGGAATGTTGTTGTGCACTTTAAAAGTTCAACTTGTCAATGATTTAAACATGATCAGCAAGAGCTATGGAACCTAACTCAAAGTTCCTTCTGATGTTCAATCTACAGGGTAAATTATTCTACTAGAGTGGAAAGGTAAGGTAGGGGTGACTCAAATATGTGAACCCAGACTCAAATATTTATCTTCCTCATTACCGAAGTGACCCACAAAGAAATATGGCTCAACATCGGATTTTTATTTAAGCATCCAAACCATCAACAACAACATATCCGTTGAACCAAGAAATACAAGGTTTATATTTATAAGTAAAAAAAAGTTATATTGAAACTTCAAAAAAATGTACATTGCTTAGCAAATGGATGTTTTGCACCGTTAAAATTACAAGACCGTTTGGAAAAGAAACCTATGGATGTGAATAATTACAGTTCAAAAACATAATGAAACCATTTGTTAGCAATATAAGTTGTCATTAGTGTATTTCACAAACACCATTCCCACCGATAAAGGTTCACCAATAGTTTACTCACATTACTTTAAAGGCACCGATAGAATAGAAACAAAATATATACACCGGTAGACCGGAATAAGTACATTGTACCGATCTTATATTACATAACAGTGATGGACCGGGTATGAGATAGATACCGGTCATAACTGCATAAAGATCCGCACCGGAATCTGCGAAGCAGTTGGAGGTAAAACTAGATATTGCGGAGCAATCGGTACATACGGAGCATCCACCGCTCAAATCTGAAGATTAGCTTTTTAACAGGAGTTAACTTTATTTCTGCGGATGATTTCAAGGTAAACTCCAGTTCAGAACGCATAGCTTTTATGTGTTGCATAATTTATGGATGAGTTTACACCCTGGCGGTTCTATGGGTCAGTATAAATATAGGTCATAGGACGCAAGATAAGTTGTTGATTGTTGGTGATTGAATAGAGCAGAGGAGAAATATCTTCTGAGAGAAGTGCTATAGTCACAAAGGTGAAAGAGAGCAGAGATCAACAGCCAAGCAAACCGGGGAAGCGATCAACAGGTGTGATCTGATCAGACATTCAGTGTCATAGAAGATCATTGCTTTTATAAGGTGTGAAAGCAAGTTGAAATCCCTTTATTAGGGTGGACGTAATCGGTTCTTTGTAAAATCCTTTAACAAGGTAATATCTTTACTGATATTAAAAGTCCTCTAGCCAGGCAACTCTTAACAGGGTTAAGATCTTAACAGATCTTTTGTAAAATCCCTTAACCGGGTAGCACCTTAACCAATGCTTTGTAAGCTCCTAACCGGGCGCCTTCATTCTACAGTAGTGAAGTTGTGAGCTCTGTCTCACCGTGGTTTTTCCTTCTAACCGAGGGTTTCCACATATAAATACTTGTGTTGATCTGTGTGATTCTTTTATGCTTGTGAATAGTTGTTTTATTTTGCTTATCAGTAAAGGATAATTAAACAAGTTTTGAATTACAGTATATGAAAAGTATTTACTGATTCACCCCCCCTCTTAGTAACCGGTTTAATAATATCAATTGGTATCAGAGCCTGAGGCTCCCATATATAAAGCTTAACCACTTGAGAGAAAGATCATGGAAGGTTACTCGTACCAGAAACAACTGGAGGAAGCCAACGACATCATTGCCTCTCTAGAGAATAGACTGAGGACATCCCTTGCGAAAAGAAAGGAGCTCGCTATACAGCTCAACGAGAGCAATGAAACTATTGAGGAGCTCTCCAGTCAAAGCGGATCTGATGAAGCTGAAGAAGCAGTCTCTGAACTTATGCAAAAGAACAAGATCCGAACCGATCAGATTGCTAATTTCAAACATGAGCAAGAAGAGAATGCCCTAAGGATGACTGAACTGATCAAAAAAAAAGGAAAACTGAAGATGAAAGAAACACAGTAGTCAAGTCATTAACAGCCTCTGAAAAAGCAAGGAACCGGGTAGGAAAGCTGTAGGGGCAAATGAACTTATCATTTTGCAACTCCAAGAAGACATGCTAATTGTCACCCAAGAAAACGCCAATATGCACAAGGCATGGCAGGATAGGGATGATGCATGCAAGAGACTGGTGATCAAGGTGTATCAACTCAAGGAACCAAAGAAAGTACTTGAAGAAAGGAATGAAACCCTGAGAAGATACAATGAAAGCTTGATGAGCAACTCAAAGCTCAAAGAAAACACAAAGATCACACTAGTCTTGGATTCACCGGTAATGACACCACAGAGACTGGTGAGTCTTCTGGAGCAAAAATAATCAAGAAGGATAAGAAGTTGTTGGCACAAAAAGGTAAGAACTTTAACACCTCTTGCAATCATTGTGGGAAATTGGGTCATAGAACAAATAACTGCAGGAATGCACCAGAAAAGCCAAACAATAGCTACTGCAAGAACTGTTGCAAGTATGGACACAAGACCAATAAACACTGGTCCAGCCCCACATCAATGCCAAGTGCAAGCAGAGGAAGCTTCAAGGGCTATTGTTATGCATGCAACAAGTTTGGACATAAGGGTGAAAAATGCAGATCAAAGACAATGGCATTCAGATCCCCGAGACCAGTATTCACCAAGAAAAACAAGAACCTGAACACAACCAATTGTGCAAACTATGGGATACACAATCACAGTTATTTATGGAGCAAATCAACCAACACAAAAGGGGTGAACTCATGGAAGGCAACCTATATAGTCTGCTATCACTGCAACAAAGTTGGAAACCTGGCCAAGAATTGCAAGAACCGGTCATCTATCAAAAGGAAAGAATTAGTCAAACCGGTGGAGAAGATCTCATCCTCGAATGAGAAGATCAATAAGGAAGAGAAGACTGGAAAAACAGTCAGAAAAATTTGGTTCAAAAAGGAATCAAAGAGCTCCCCTAAGGAGAAGATAGAGAAAAGATCATCATCTGTAGAAGGTGATATCTCCTCAGCAAACTGAGCCATAAAGGCTTAGAGGGAACTGGTAGACCATCTACCGTTCCCAGTAAGATTGGTGAGAATGGGACTCACTCAGTCTACAAGGAGAACCAGACAAGTAAGAGGTAATAAACCGGGGTTCGCCAAACCGAAAAAGCAGGATCACCGGTTGGGAAAAACGGAAAGAAGAGTTAGGTAAGGCATTTATTACTGTAGCCGTTTAACAAATAGTTACCATTTGGTAATTACCGTTATGACCTAACCCTATAAAAGAAAGAAGTATTACTCATTACCTTTACTTTGCTTTCATTGAGATTAACGAATCTTTTTTGTGAGTAATCTTCTTGTGCTTTGATCATCGAGAGCGATTATTTGTTAAGACCGATCAAAGCTTCTTTCTGTGAATCAAACTATTCCCAATGACCTCATCATCCACTTCTGTGAAGTTGATCAAGGGAAATCAAGTCGATCGTCCTTCATATGATATTGCAGCAATACAGAATTGAGCAACCGATATGGCTGGAGCCTTTTCAACAGTACCGGAGGGAGTCTTTATGACTGAAGACGTGACTGCATTCATCCATGCCAAACAGGAAGAACTTGGCAAAACTTACATTCAGGGCGAGTACCTCTCTCTGTGTGAGGATAGAAGACTGCAAGACAAATATGCGAAGTTGGTGTCATCCAGTTTTATCAACAAAGTCACCTATCTGGCCATCTTCCAACAGGACTAGATCCGACTAGTCCTCAATCAAGTACACGATCCAAGGTTTTGGCTCCAAAAGGGTGCAGTTACAAAAATAACCAAGGAGGATTTACATTGTGTAGCTGGATACAGTCGGGTAGGGGAAGCCTTGATGCTGCGAACAATCACAAATACAATCGTCACAAAGCTGATGAAATCCAAATACGATGGTCGTCTCGTGACAGTGAACGACATCGAAGACGATGGGGTTCGGTTTGTGTCCGCAGTGATAGGTTATAAAATCTATCACTCTAGTAATCTCAACAGCATACTAGGTGGAGCCATACATGTCGCACACCAGAGAATGCATGATAACGCCACTTATGATATTTGCAAAATGCTCTGAGGGAAGATATTTGAAAACATGAAGAATCTCGGTATTGTTAGTGTTAAATATGATCAGATATATATATATATATATATATATATATATTAAATGTGATGAGGACCTTGACTTTATGATAACTCAGGAAATTGTGAATTTCAATATTTATATTGCTGATTCACTATGTTGCGAATACTTCTAAAGGACTGTGTAATGTATGTGCTTCTTCGGTATTCAAAACATAGGATGCAGAGCGTATTAATACGTAAGAGGGCGCAAACCATTGTAGAGGCATCTCCACGATGGTCGTGGCTCCTCATGGAATCACATCCATCATGGTGTCTCCACAATGGAGTCCCTCTACGGTGATGTGGCAACCTTTAATTTGCTTAATGAAACCCGTAATACACATGCTTAGTTGGTTCATTATATTATATTAGCATAATATATATATATATATATATATATATATATATATATATATATGTATATATATGTATATATATCTGTATAGATATATATATATATATACACATATATATGTATATATATATATATATATATATCTATATATATACATATGTGTGTGTGTGTGTGTACATATATATATATATATATATATATATATATATATATATATATATATCTTGTTTTTATCCGACATAAGCTATAATATTAACACTCCCTCTTAGCTAGGGAGGATAACAAATATTACCGCAAGGTAATATGTGAGTATAAATAATCATTTTATATTTATATCATTTTACTGATATAGCGAGTAAAGGCCTTCAAGTATTAAGTCCATAATACTTACCAAGTACTCAGAGCAATAGTCTCCAAATATCAACTCACAAGATATTCACCTAACTGCTCAAAATGATTATTATGAGTAATGGTCCTCAAGTATCAAATCCATTAGACTCACCAAGTACTCAGAGTAATGGTCTCCGAATATCAAGTCCATGATATTCACCAAGCACTCAATGTGAGTATAGATAATCACTTTATATATATGTATCATTTTACTGATATTAAGAGTAATGGTCCTCAAGTATCAAGTCCATGATACTCACCAAGTACTCAAAGCAATGGTCCCCAAATATCAACTCACAAGATATTCACCAATTGCTCAAAAATGATTATGAGTAATGGTCTCCGAATATCAAGTCCATGATATTCACCAAGTACTCAAAAATGTCTAACATAGTATGTGCACTAGTATTACATGAGTAATACTTACCATGAAGACATGAATAAGTTGTTATGAGATCGTCACCTTATAACAACTTTTTATAACAAGTGGAAATCATTTAAAAGTCGTCACTTCCAATGATATACACAAGGAACACATGATTATGAAATATCACTCATAATAAAGAATGTTTTATTTGTACAATAAAAGTTTACTGAGATAATTTCTCAGGAATTATAATCATACCAAGTTTACCTCTAAAGTGCTCTACCTTTACCTTTGCTAGAGCCTTGGTGAGAATGTCTGCTGATTGTTCCTCTGTACTAATATACTTTAACTCAATAACATTCTTTTCCACCATATCTCTAATATAGTGATAAGGTATCTCAATATGCTTGGATCTATTGTGAAATATTGGGTTCAAGGAGAGCTTTATACAACTCTGATTATCACAATGAATAATGGTAGGTTTTAAGGATTCTCCAAACAACCCAAAGATAAGTTTTCTCAACCACACTGCTTCACGCGCTCCCATAGATGCGGCAATGTACTCTACTTTTGTGGAACTTTGAGCAACTGAGGATTGTTTCCTACTAAACCAAGATATCATTGTCGAACCCAAACTGAAACAATATCCTGAGCTACTTTTCCGATCCATAGTGCTTCCGGCCCAATCTGAATCAGTAAAACCATGTAGTTGTAGTTCTACATCTTTGTACCTTAGTCCAAGATTTATTGTTCCTCGAAGATACCTTAGTAAGTGCTTAGCTGCTACCATATGAATTTGTTTTGGTTCACACATGAACTAACTGAGAGCATTAACTGCATAATAGATGTCTGGTCTGGTATTTACTAAGTACATTAGAGATCCAATAATCTGTCTGTAAAGAGAGAAATCTGTAGGTTTTGAACTTGATGCTTCTTCTTTTAGTTTAAGTAGATTTACTTCCATAGGAGTGGACACGGGCTTACAATCCATCATTCCAAATCTTTTTAGAATATCTAGAGTGTATTTTCCTTGATTTAGAAGTACCTCATTAGCATGTTGCCAAACTTCTAAGCCTAGGAAATAATGTAGTAGCCCTAAATCTCTCATCTCAAATTCAGCTGCAAGATCTTCTTTACATTTATTAATTAGATGATCTTCACCTATTATTAACAAATCATCTACATAAAGTATTAAAATCAACATATCTCCTTTTTCCACCTTAAAGTAGAGGTTAGGGTTAGCATCATTTTTAGAGAAGCCGAGTTTAGATAAATAGTGATCTATTCGTTCATACCATGCTCGAGGTGCTTGCTTAAGTCCGTATAATGCCTTCTTTAGTTTACATACATGAGTTTGTTGATTGTGTACTATGAATCCTTCTGGTTGTTCTAGATATACTTCCTCCTCAATCACACCATTTAGAAAAGTTGTCTTTACATCCATCTGATGGATCTTCCAACCTTTGGCAGCAGCAATGGCAATAACTGTTCTTACAGAGGTATATCTTGCAACTGGAGGAAAAGTTTCTTCATAGTCAATGCCTTCCTTTTGAGAGAAACCCCTTGAATTTTGCCTTGTATTTATCAATACTTCCTTCTGCAGCATGTTTAATTTTGAATAACCACTTGGAGGAGACAACTAATTTATTTTTAGGTCTAGGTACAAATTCCCATACATCATTTTGTAAGATAGAATTGTATTCTTCTGTCATGGCATTCTTCCAATTTTGATGTTGAAGAGCTTTTGGGTTAGAGGGTTCTGAGTTTAGAAGTTTACTCATAAGCGCAACATAACTGGAGAATTTATGAGGTCTTTTGTTATCTCTGATAGTCCCGTCTGGAGCAGCATATCTCTCACCTTCTTCAATAACTTTTCTAGCCCAAAGAGGTCTCTTCTTTCCTAGTTCAATTTCATTAGGAGTATCTGAAGGTTCATTATCTATAACTTCTTGATTCTCCCTCTGAATCTCAAGATTTTGATCTTCTAGAGGATCATTATAGTCTTCCTTGGACCTCTTGAGAGCAGTATCCTCTTCAAATATTACATCTCTACTTAGCTCAATATTTCTTTGTCCTGGAATATAAATTCTGTAGGCTTTGGAATTCTCACTATATCCCACAAAGATACCTTTCTTTCCTAAAGGTTCTAATTTGTTTCTTTTCTCTTTAGGAATATGAATGTATACAGGACACCCAAAGGTTCTTAAGTGACTGATATTACGTTTACTACCTGAAAATGCTTCTTCCGGAGTTTTATTTTCAAGGTGGGAGTGAGGGCATCTATTTTGAACATATACAACAGTATTAGAGGCTTCAGCCCAAAGATGAGTTCCTAGGTTTTGATCATGCATCATTGCTTTAGCAGCTTCTACTATTGTCCTGTTCTTTCTCTCAGCAACTCCATTCTGTTGTGGGTTGTATGGAACAGTGAACTCCCTCTTGATCCCAACATATTTACAGAAGCTTTGGAATATTTCTGAAGTGTATTCTTTACCATTGTCTATTCTTAATATTTTAATTCTCTTACTTGATAGATTTTCCACTAGAGCCTTGAACTTTTTGAATTGTAAGAGGATTTCTTCTGACTCCTTACATTTTAGAAAATATATCCAGGTCTTCCTAGAGTAATCATCATAAAGATGATATAATACAAATATCCTCCAATAGAGGGAACAGACATAGGGCCACATAGATCAGAGTGAATAAGTTCCAAAATATTCTTAGTTCTGCTTTCACTATTATGAAAGGTACTTTTAGTATTCTTTCTAGTGCACAACCTTTACAAGCTCCAATATGTTCGGATCTTAGTTTCGGTAGCCCAGTAACCATCTTCTCTAAAGAGGTTAAACCACGAAAATGAAAATGTCCTAATCTCCTATGCCATAGTTCACTTTCATTTGTTGTAAGAATTAGGGCTTGATTTAAAGGAATACATAGTTTATAGAGAGTCCCATCTCTAACTCCAATAGTGTGAGCATTCTTTATGTTTGAGTTCTTAGGCCAAGCTAAAATCTTCCCATCCATGAAAGTGATTATGTACCCTTTGTCTTCTAGTGCTTAAATTGAGACTAAGTTTCTTCTTATGCCAGGTACAAACAGAATGCCAGTAAGTTGTATGGATATTCCGGATTCAAGATATATGGTGCAGGTCCCAATTCCCATCACTGGATAGGCAGTATCATCCCCAATTGTAACTTCTTGTGTAGAACATTCTTCTATGGAGTCTAAATGCTCTTTCAATCCAATGATATGTCGAGAGGCTCCACTATCAACAACCCAGGTACTCTGATTATTCGAAACTTGACTTGATAGAGCAGAGTAGAAAACAAGTCTTTCTAGATTCATATTCTCCTTTGTATTACTTACTTGGGCAAAAGATGCTTCTATTTTATTTCTTTCAGGACACTTTTGGGCAAGGTGACCAAATTTGTCACATCTATAACATTGTATTTTTGATAGGTCTCTATGTTTGAATGTTTGTCTTTTATTTGATTCATTTCCTCTTTTCCTTTTGAATTTGGTCTTCTTTTTCTTTTTGTGTACTTTTGTATTGAGTACTTGAGAGACTTCTTTTGGGGCCCGTTTGGTAGCGGACCATTTCCAGCATTTGCCTGGAATTGGCATTTGTTATTGCCCATTTCGTTGAATCCTCAGTTTGGCAGTGCAATATGAAAATGGAATAGGAATGTGTTAATGCTCATTTTGGTTCAAAATGAGCATTAACATCTTCAATCTAAAAAGGTGGAATTGGCATTTGAAATTGGAATTTGAATGGAGGGAAAGCAAATTTTTAAAATTTTCATGTCTACACTTAATTTTTTAATTTTTTATTTGTGTGGGGGGGATTTAATTTATTTTTTTATTTATCTGGGTGGTTTGTAACTTTGTTGTTTATTCAAATTTTTTGCCGAATTTTTTTTCGAATTTTTTGACGATTTTTTTTGTCAAATTTTTTTTCATTTTTTTTTTTTTAAAATGATTTTTTTTTTTTTTTGAATTTTTTCTCGAATTTATTTTCTAAATTTTTAATCGAATTTTTTTCGAATTTTGGTTGCAGTGATTGTAACTTGGTTGCCTGCCACCAACTTTGGCTGCCTAAAACAGTCGATTACATTTTAAATTCAATTCCATTAATAAAAATGAATTATTAAATTTAAAAACATTAAAACAATTTTTTAAAAAAATTTTAAAAATTATACTCAAATTCCAATTCCAGTTTCAAAAAGTGGAACCAAACGGTCCAGACATAATCCAAAAATGAAAAACCGGATTATCAAATCCATGATTTGACCATTTTCAGCATTTGATCAAATTCATCATTTCCTAATTCCCGCTACCAAACGGGCCCTTGAAGTATTTGTATTGATCCCTCTAATTGATAATTGAGACTCTTCTTGAATACAATCTGATTTCAATCGATCAAATTTAGGAATTTTGGTTCGAGCACTTATTCCTTGAATGAAGGATTCCCATGAAAAGGGTAGTCCGTTAAGTGCACTCATTGTTAATTCCTTACTATCAAAAGAGTGACCAATTGTGGAGAGTTGATTTCTCAAATCTGTAATTCTCATGAAGTAGGATGATATGGTTTCTCCTTGTTTCATCTTTATCTGATGGAGTTGACTCTTAAGAGTAAGTGCTCTGCTTGTGTTGTTAATTTCATACATATCTTTTAGTGCATTAAACATCTCATGTGCTGTTTCTAATTTTATGATTATCGGCACTATGTGATCTTTTACTCCATCTACTAACAATTTCATTGCCTTGGTGTTGTCTTTATCCCATTTAATTTGTTCATCTTTTTCACTTAGTTCAGTCTTGAGTTTTTCCAATGTTGATGTTAAATCATGTTCTTTTAATGTGAGCATCATTCGTAATTTCCACACCACATAGTTTGATGCTCCTTCAAGACGATCTTCTAACCTCATTCCATTCACCATTTTGAATATGTTAAATGAATTTTATATATATTATATAATTCTGATCTGGATCCTTTTTATTTATGCCTGCTCTAATACCATGTTAAATATGATCAGATATTTATATATATATATATATATATATATATATATATATATATATTAAATGTGATGAGGACCTTGACTTTATGATAACTCAGGAAATTGTGAATTTCAATATTTATATTGCTGATTCACTATGCTGTGAATACTTCTAAAGGACTGTGTAATGTATGTGCTTCTTCGGTATTCAAAACATAGGATGCAGAGCGTATTAATACATAAGAGGGGGCAGACCATTGTGGAGGCATCTCCACGATGGTCGTGACTCCTCATGGAGTCCCTCTATGGTGATGCAGCAACCTTTAATTTGCTTAATGAAACCCGTAATACAGATGCTTAGTCGGTTCATTATATTATATTAGCATATTATTATTATTATTATTATTATTATTATTATATATATATCTTGTTTTTATCCAACATAAGCTATAACATTAACAGTCAGGAAGAAATCTATGAAGTACGGAACCTTACTGGTATGTCTTTACTTCTATTATGAAAATTTCTTTCCTAGAATCGGCAAAGTAGCATGGAAGACTGACAAACCGGACATGCACCAAATAGCTGATTTGGCTAACCGACTAGGAAACCAATTAACTACGATTATGAACAAATATTTTGATGCCTTTCAACTAAAGATGCATGCAAGAGAGCGGGTGTCGTCTGCAATTGTTGAAGCATACAAAGATGACATATGTTTTCTGGTTTCCACCAATCACTGCATCATTCAAGCAACGAAACCGAGAGAAGTATATGCTCCTGAGCTAGGATACGAGATCACTGCCAAAATTGCTAAAGCATATGCTGATGCTCTAAATGAACCAAATTTGGATCTATCTGCCAACCAGTTTCGTACATTCATCGAGATTCAAGAAAATCTTAAAAAGAAGGTACCAATCAAAAACGTCTACACCAAAAGGACCCCTGCACCAAAGAAGAAACCGGTGACAGAACCACCAAGGGCACAAAAGAAGAAAGCTCAACCAATAACAAGCACTCAAGAAGAAGAATCTGAGGAAACCGAGGACACAATTCCTTTAATCAAAAGGAAGAGGGGTTCAAGCAAACCGGTGAAGAAGCCTGAAGCAAGACCAAAAAGACAAAATATTAATGAATTTGTAGCAGGAATAAAGGATACAAGAAGGTTAGGACAAGTGGGCAGAAGGTATGAAATAAGCAATGATGAAGATAGAAGAATGATTGAAGAAGGTATAGTTTTCTACATTCACAAGTTTAATTTTTCTCCTTCTGAGATTCAAAAGATTGTACCAAAAGATCTATATGAGATACTTAAAGCCAGGTGGGAAGCCTCAATGGACAAGGAAAAAGAGCTTCGAGTACGATCTCTGTTGGAAGTGCAGAATCACCTCACTTTGGAGGAAGCTACTCAACAAGTTGATCTGCACAAACCGAATTTTCTAACAAGGAAGAGGATCAGTCAAGTGCTTATTGGAGAGGTAGATAAAGTTCATCAAGAAGGTGTTTCTACCTAGACCAAACATCTCTAGACTTAGCAGCAAGTAGAGGAAGCACGCCAAAGGACTACAATTCCACTAGCTCCCGACATCGGGAAAGGAAAAGGTGTACTCGAAGTAGAGAAACAGGTCATTGTTGACATCAATGATGAACCAATCAATCCAACACTTCTAGTGTCTCCAGAAAAAGGCAAGGCTCACACAATGACTGTCAATGATATTGTAGCTGAAGTCACAAATTTTGGAGAAATAGATAATGCAACTAAATGGTATAGTGTATTAGCTAAGGAGGACAAATAGGAAATTATAAAAGCCCTTGTTGAAAGTTTATTAGATTTCAACAAAACTCCCAGGGATTATAGGGGCAAGTTTCCTCCAGAGTTCAATAGTAAGCTTCAAACAAAATGGAGGACCAGTCTAGGAATAAACTCAAAGATCAATAGGGAAGCATTGGTAAAAGTTAGACTTGGTCTATGTGAAGAAAGAACAAAGCTTCTATTAGAAGCATCTATGAACCTGGATACAAATTACAGAGTTGCTAAGATTCTCAATGGATATGAGAATGAAGTCTACAAAGAGACTTCAAATTTCTGGCAGCAATTTGACTTCAATGCTCTTGAAGCAACAAGTCCTCAGGATCAAACAACAACACTAAATGATTCACCTGTTCAATTCACTGCAACTCAAGCTCCAATAACTGGTGAACAGGAAGTTCCCACAAAAATGTTCACTTCTGGTGAACCAGTCAATTTGGGAAAATCTTTTGTGAATATTCCCACTGACATATCAGTTGAAGATGATGGAGGAATTGTTGTGGGTGATCTTCATACGGCTGAAGAATAGCACCAAACACAAGCCCCACCAGGAGTACACTTGCATCAAGAGGAAGATGTATGGCTGAAATAGAAGTGAAACAGGAAGGGGAAGTTCAACAACAGAAAGCAAGATCAGAAGAGGTAAAAATACCGGAAGAACAGGACCAAAGAGGAAATGAGCAAGTTTTGAAGGAACAAGAACAGGGAAAAGAGCAGGAACAGGAACCGTTACCTGGACAGAATGAGCAAGTTCAGCAGGAACAGGCGCCTAGCCAAAATGAACTGGAAACTCTTCCAAGCTCATCCAAAAGAAAGCTCTTATTTCCTAAAGAATCAGAAGCCAAAAGAAGTAAAGCAATTGATATAATAGTTGACATCAGCAAAATGTCAACAAGGCAGCTGAAGGAGCTAACTAAAAGAAAACAGGATATGGTTCTGACCAAAGTAAAGGACATCCTATACAACTTTGTACTGGATGCTGACATCGATGAAGATGAACCCGTCATTGATAAGCTGGAAGCACTGGCAACAGCAGTTGGTGATGATCTGACCGATCCAGAAACAGTGGCAATTGATCATTATGAGAAAAAGAGAATTGAAATTCTCAATAAACTGATTACAGATTCAAAGGTAACAGTATCAACCATTCTAAGTATTCTTCATCAACAGTTACAAGTTGGCAATAATTTGATGATCACTACTTCAAATTTTAATACATTCATGCAAGATCTGATAGAACGGTCAGCAAAGGCTACAGAAGACATAAGAGCTTTGTCTTCTCAGTATGACATCAAGAAAAAGTCTGCAACAAGCTTCAGCAGAGAAATGACAAGTCTTGCTCTCATTCTAAGAAAGACTTCTGAGGAGAAGACTAAGAGAATCCAAGACATCATTGGATTTTAGTTGTATCTGGCTCCTACACTAGACTTAATGCAAAAATCTGCAAAGGATGCTGAGAATCTCATCAAAGAACCATAACATAAGACTATTGAAGATATGGAGAACATCATTGTCTCTCTACAAGCAGCTCAATCAAATTTAGAGCATGTAATCAGTCAATGGCACACTTTTCTTCCATCTGCAAAAGTCATTTACAAAGATATATTTGCCAAGATGCCAATTTAACCCCTTTGTAATCTGGAGGCAAAATGGGGAAGATAACAAGACTAAGCACTAAGCAAAAGAGATGACTGACAACAGTACGTCTAGGGGAAGCATTTGCACAGGGGAAGCCTACAACAGAGGAAGTATGCCACCAAAGGACAAAGAAAAGGAAAAAGGAGTCCTCAGGACAAGGTACAAAATATGACAAGTGAGTGTGGTTTTGTGTATGGTTTTGCCACCAATGACAAAGGGGAAGATTGTTAGCAATATAAGTTGTCATTAGTGTATTTCACAAACACCATTCTCACCGATAAAGGTTCACTGGTAGTTTACTCATGTTACTTTAAAGGTACCGGTAGAATAGAAACAGAATATATACACTGGTAGACCGGAATAAGTACATTGTACCAATCTTATATTACATAACAGTGGTGGACTGGGTATGAGATAGATACCGGTCATAACTGCATAAAGATCTGCACCGGAATCTGCGGAGCAGTTGGAGGTAAAACTGGATATTGTGGAGCAATCGGTACATACGAAGCATCCACCGCTCAAATCTGAAGATTAGCTTATTAACAAGAGTTCACTTTATTTCTGCGGATGATTTCAAGGTAAACTTCAATTCAAAACGCATAGCTTTTATGTGTTGCATAATTTATGGACGAGTTTACACCCTGGCGGTTCTATGGGTCAATATAAATATAGGTCATAGGACGCAAGATAAGTTGTTGATTGTTGGTGATTGAATAGAGTAGAGGAGAAATATCTTCTAAGAGAAGCACTACAGTCACAGAGGTGAAAAAGAGCAGAAGAGCAGAGATCAACAGGCATGATCTGATCAAACATTCAGTGTCATAGAAGATCATTGCTTTTATAAGGTGTGAAAGCAAGTTGAAATCCCTCTATTAGGGTGGACCTATCGGTTCTTTGTAAAATCCTTTAACAGGGTAATATCTTTACTGATATTAAAAGTCCTCTAACCAGGCGACCCTAACAAGGTTAAGATCTTAACAGATCTTTTGTAAAATCCCTTAACTGGGTAGCACCTTAACCAATGCTTTGTAAGCTCCTAACCGAGCCCCTTCATTTTACAATAGTGAAGTTGTGCTCTGTCTCACCGTGGTTTTTCCTTCTAACCGAGGGTTTCCACATATAAATACTTGTGTTGATCTGTGTGATTCTTTTATACTTGTGAATAGTTGTTTTATTCTGCTTATCAGTAAAGGATAATTAAACAAGTTTTGAATTACAGTATAAGAAAAGTATTTACTGATTCACCCCCCCTCTCAGTAACCGGTTTAGTAATATCACCATTATCATTAGTACAGCAGCTATGGATATACTAATCCAAGATGATATTCAGAGGCTAAAACAACAGAGCACAAAACAGTCACTATTCCTCAAAGAGAATCACTAACAAGCCATCATTTTATCTACAGAATCTGACGCATCTTCCATCATATTCTGTTTAGGAAAAGAGTTTGCAGGTTCCTTTTCTACTAGGCTAGACCAATTTAACAAAAATTGAGAGATTTTCATTTTTCTACATTACTGAATCAGTTGTTACAACCCCGTTTCCGTGTACAAGTTGAGCCAGAATTGGTTGTTGATCAAAATCACCTACAGAATCGAGCAGGGTTTGAATTTTTTAACTAGCAATTTAAACCCTAATATAAATTGAATCCATGTTAGTGTCAATGGATTTTTTAATGCATTAATCATTTATTTTGTGACAGACAAGCAAAACCCTTGTGCATTAACTAATTATTTTGCAGGAAAAGGCTTGCTCGCCAATTGTCTAGGCCACGAAATTTAGGGCAAACTCTCACATCTCTAAATAGTACTTTGATGTATACCTTGTGCCATAAAATATAATATCATGCACTTCGATATGCAACAATATAATATGAGAATAATATATCATTTGATATACTTTTACCTGAACTCAAATTAATATTTAGTATTATAATATTATTATATACTTTGAAATTGAAGGCTATATTATAATATATATACTTCGATGTATAATAATATAATGTGAGACTAATATATCGTTCGAATTATTATATTATTATATTTTAAGTTTGTATGTTATCATATTATTAGTATATTATTAATAAATTATATTAGTAGTTAATTATTATATTATTATTAGTATATCACAATATTATATTATCTTTCTGATAGGTTAGCACTTTTGATCAGGAGCTATGAACCAGTGAGGCTACAATAGAGGGACATCATCCCTGGCATGAATACAACTCAACAAGGGCATAGAGCCTTGAGCACACTAGCTTACCAAGGAAATGGAACATAGGTATGAATGCCTATCAACACACCTGGCATGAATGTCAACAACATCAGCACTATGGTTCAAACCCAGATGCACGTTGGATCAGCAAAGGTACAAGCCTGCAATAACAACAAGCCATTATGGGTTTGAACCCTGGTAGCCATAACAACAATACCACCACATAACCATCACACTATGCAATGAACCCCATTAATATATTATATTATTACAAAATATGAATATTTATAATATTCATATGAATGGCCTTGTGACTTCAATATCAACAAACTTCCAAGTATGGACAAACTTCAACTGCATGTTGGGATGATGATCCTAAAGGTGCTAGACAGATTAACAAGAAGGTAGCAGCGATTTGTTGACATCAGACGAGCCACAATTTGGTAGAGGGAGTAACTCAACATCAAAGTCTAATTTTGGATATGATATCCCAAAAATGGCATAGTTAGAAGAGGTCTAGTTGTTGACACTCTTATGCTTTCATGTACATAATCTTGTCACCATATATATCTATATGGACATTTTGTCATTTCGTATCCCTAAGTTTTTTTGTGTAATTAAAAAAAAATTAAATTTTAATTTTGTTACAGTTGCTATACTTCAATGAACATTGAACAATGAATCTTGAGTTTGATGCATGAAAATGTCTGAACTCGAATGTTGAATGTCATGTACAGCTGAACTTGTAAAATTTTATAACCTCAATAAATGGCCTCCTGAACTGCTACTCTAAAACACATCCAACTGTCTTTTGCACCCCCATCCCAAAAATGTTATGGAACATAGGATGTTACTTTTGATTCTTTGAAGGATCTGAGTAGTATTGGCTAGGAAGAGACTGTGTAAATGTAATTTTGAGTATACAAGAACAAGCTAAAACGATATCAACCTATTCTACCCAAAATATAGGAAACACTCAAATTAAGCATAAGAGTTAACAAAACATGATGAAAACATAAAAGAACTCACTGAATTACCCCTTCTTGCACCAAGATGAGGTGGTTGCATCCACGGATGGTTAGATGTGAGTGCTCTTGCCAACAACACAACATGGAGTCTTAGAAATGGCTAGGGTTTATATATTTTGGAGAGACTAATGGGTGGATAAGCTTAAAAGATGACCAATGGCTCATAATGGTTGAGAGCCACGGGGAATGAGAAGACAAATGTCCTCATTTGATTAGAGGAGATTGGAGAGAGGAATTGGGGAGAAAATTAAGGGTTGAGATTCTCCTTAGGAAGATTAGGGGGACAAGATGGAAGGGTTTAAGTTGACTAAGATTTGGCATGTGCAAGTGGGGCATTAAGGCATTAAGTAGTAAATTAAATAAATAAAATATATATAGGGAAAGTAGGTAAATAAATAATTGGATCTATTGACCTAAGGTGGACTATAAGAGAGGAATGATTAAATAACTAAGGCTAGAAATGGGATGTGGACAAATGGTCAATTTTAGGTGTCAACAAAGACAATTCTGACTCAAGTTGAGTACGTTCATTAAAGGTGTGATTAAAGATGTTAATTTGAGTATGCAGAGTTTTGTGCTATGCTACCAATTTCTCACCTCCAAACTGTTGCTTCCATTCTTGGGTCCCAATCTAAAAGTAGGGCATCCTATGCCGTACTCAAACCTAGGCCTATCCCGTCTAAACTTGTGATAGATGCAATTTCCTAAGTGCAAGAAGTAAACAAAGCCACATTTTTCAATTAAGAAGAGTCAAAAAATAAAATAAAATAAAACTAAAACCTAATGATAAAAACAATGAATAATCAATTTATCAAGTCATACCCAAGCTATATCAAACCAAAATAAAATTTTAAAAAAAAGAGAAAGAGATCAGCAAAAAAGCATATGCAATCCCCAAACCTGTACCAGAACTAGCAACTTAATTTGAGTTTTGTTTCATTTCTTCTTTTGAGATACTATTATGGATTTAGATGGGGCTTGTTGGGCAGAAAAATATGAGAAACAGAAACAGCATTGAGATCAATCTAACCTCTCCTCGAATTCGAAAAGGAGGCATTCATATAACGGGGATTATTAAAAGTACCCACTGCTGCCATTTGATGCCCTGTGACACAGGCACTTTGGAGTAAATTTCTGTGTATGCTAGTCCTCCTCAAGAATGTCAATGGTATGGATTCCACCTCTGTTTGGTGTATTTTTGTCCCATTCTAATAGGGGAAAATTACTGCATCTTGTACATTATTCTTAGCAAAGGTAAATTTGGAATTGAGGGAGGTGTTGTGAGGTTTTCACACAATCGCCCCATTGCAAATGGGGACCCCCTCTTTTTACTGGTAGGGCTAGGCGGTAGAGCAATTCTGGCAACAATTCAGAGTTTTGCAAGCCTTCCCAAAGTCAAGTTGCAAAAAATTGAGAAAAACTGACAAAACTTGGCTAAGGGTCCAAAATGGAGAAAATTGATAAAATTTGGCTAAGTCTGGAAATGAGAAGTTAAAACTAAAAATTTGAGCCAAAGATGTATAAATTTGCCTAAGTAAATCGCCTAAAAAGGGAAATCAAAAGAAAATTATTGATAAATTTAGAGTAATATTTCCCTCTTTGTGTTGACACATAGAGTGGTGGATTCTGTTGGCATTACCGGTAAGGATGCAACCGGTAAAGAGACCACCGGTAATAATCAATGGTATTGTCATTGATGTCTATGATAACAATGTCCAAATGCTAGGGAACCGGTGACATAGTGATGAGCAAAATGAATTCCAGCAATGCACTTGAACAAAGTACTCGGTGTAGTACTAACTGTTCAGAGTTGGTGACCAGTTAAGACAATGACCAAAGTAGTGACCAGTGTAGACAGAGAACAGAGAAGTGACTAGTGAAGACAGAGACCAAAACACTACATAAGGAAAGGTGTAAACCGGCCTACAGTGATCGTTAAGATATCGTTGAGACCGATATATGTCTATTATTTGTTGAGACCGGTAAAAGGCATAGTTGACCAAAGAAGATGGTTTCAGTTAACGGATATTGAGGAGATTCTTGACCGTGTTTTGTTGCACAAATCATGGAGGATTTTCTATTAAGGGAAAGTATGTGACATGCATCTGATGTTTCCTTTAAAGATTGAAACACGACTGGATGGTGGATTCATGAAAGATTTTCTATTAAGGGAAAGTATGTGACACGCATTTGATGTTTCCTTTAAAGATTGAAACACAACTAGATGGTGGATTCATGGAGGATTTTCTATTAAGGGAAAGTATATGACACACATCTGATGTTTCCTTTAAAGATTGAAACACAACTGGATGGTGGATTCACAAGAGATCTTCATGGGGATCGCAACAGCAAAGAGCGGGAAGATCTTTTGAAATTGAATTTGAGCGGCTTGCACTTCTTTCTCTCAATTGTACAGTTATCCTACGCTCTGCAGGAAGTGTATATATTCTTCAGTTAGCAAGGAGAATCACTTGCCATCATTCTGCCAAGAAGAAAGAGTGAAACAGTACGCTGATCAAAGCTACTATAAAAGAAAGGGAAAAGAAGAGAAGAAGAAAAGGAAGAGAGTGTGCAAGGAAGCACAGTAACCTGAGGAGAGCATACCAGTGGTGCCCGGTGGTGACTCTCAATGAGTGAAACAATGATCTTACCAGGTACTACAAAGCCATTTCAAAAGATCAACCTTTCTATTGCTCTCTAACAATTGCAATAGCCAAATCCCAGTATCTGAGTGGACATTAACAAATCCCTTGTACTAAATCCTTTAACTGGGTGACATCTAGTTGATGTTTTAAAGTCCTCTAACAAGGCAGGCTTTAACAGGCCTAATTCAAAATCTTTTAACCGGGTCGCACCTAATAGTGCATTTGTAATCCTTTAACAGGGAAGGCTCTTCACAGGGCGCACTTCAGAAGAGTGTAAAATTTGTGAGTTCCAACTCACACCGTGGTTTTCTCCCAATTTGGGTTTCCACGTCATATATCTGGTGTTCTATGCTGCTATGCTTTTGTGTTGTTTATTTCCTTTATAGGATATGTTTTGCATGCAGTAATAGTTTGTTGATCTAAGAGTGACTTCAAGTTTTATTGGGTTCTAATTCACCCCTCCCGTCTCAACACCGGTTGGGCCTATCAGATTCCACCTCTTTATGTGGCAAGTTTGCAACATATAGGAGTGGATTCCACCTTTTCTGGCAATTTGACACATAGAGGAGTGGATTCCACCTCCCTATGTGACAAGGGAAAGAAACATGTCCTATTGGGTGAAGGAAGTAACTCTATGTCATAAGTTCGATGAAGGAAGGGAGAACCAATGCAAGGAAGAAGATGAGAGAAGAGTCTAACCAATCACTAAGCCTCAAGACATTAAACGTGGGCCTTCTAGGGGTCATCTAGCCCTTGGTTCAATGCCATTAAGGGAGGGATTAAACTTGAATTGGGTTCCAATAGCCAACATGTCGACCTAATAGGGCTTGAATGAAGTGCATGGGCTATAGAACATACAAAGTTGGGCTCTAAACTCTAAGTGGAGGCCCATAAGCAATAAAAAGCAGCCCCCTAGACTCAA
Organism: Chamaecyparis obtusa; assembly: GCA_027943335.1. Taxonomy (NCBI): domain Eukaryota; kingdom Viridiplantae; phylum Streptophyta; class Pinopsida; order Cupressales; family Cupressaceae; genus Chamaecyparis; species Chamaecyparis obtusa. Next base: position 382,632 of record BSBK01003342.1, read on the forward strand.
GCATGTGGACCTTATTAGTCAGCCCAGGCCTAAGTTCGAAGTAAAGAAGGCCTAAATCAGACTTGAAGCAAAATAGATCAGCCTGTTAGGCTGGCGTGTGGCCTCAAATGTGAAACATGTGACCCAAAATAAAGTTAAAGAGGCCCAAATTCAAATTTAAATGGACTTAAAACTAAGTCCCAATAGCAAACGTGTGGCTTTGAGATCAGGGGCCACGCCTAAAAACATATTCATTAGGGCTTATTAATGTAGCGTGTGGCATTAAGGCCTTAACATAAGGCTCAAACATATAGCGTATGGCAGATCTGGGCATAAAATCGAGGTAAATCAGGCCCTAAAAACTGTTTACCTGTTGGGGTAAACTTAGTATTGCACAGACATAGTACAGGAAATATAATAAACACAAAATGTATCATAGAATAATAAATACTTTCATTAATCATTCCAGACTGGCAAGTACATTTACATCGTGATGATCATACAATCATATCTCTCGTGTCCATCCTCCGAGAGGGTATGTAAACTACCCGAAGGGCCACGACCGAAGCGTCATGACGGAACTGTCTAACCTCTCGGTCGTGTAACATAATACTTTACTAATATAATAACCCGTACATACAATTATCCCGACAACAAAAACGATGGATCAGACCCAAATTAGAAGAGAGGTGGGCCCTACATGTAGTGTGTGGTCTTAACTCTGCTTTTTCTAAAGTCGAATACAACATCAAGTTATGAAACAGTTAAATCCCAATGTTCATACAGTTCGCAGTTGACAATTGTCCCCATGAATATAGCAAAAAATACTGACTAGCACTAAGTTTCTCGTGATCTAATTTCAAACACACGTTGGCATTGACTTAAGTGATAAAAAAATTGTTTGAATTCATGACAGAAATGGAGTTCAAAGCTTTTCCCTTTCTATAAAGTTCACATATTGAAAGAACAGGGATATGTAAAAGTATAAATCCATGTTGCTGAAATAGCACATTCAACAAGAGGAATTAAATGGCAATATTTCATATTAAAAAAACGAAGCTAAAGATAGTATCCCTTGTCTGACCAGTTCTAGCCAAATTGGCACATAGGAATCTTATTCCTCCAGAGAAATTCTTGGACAAGAAGTGCAACATAGACATCAAATTTGTAGATAATAAATTTTTTGAATCACAATATAACCTTCAATTCTTTATATTTTTCAATGCCAGAAATACAAGACCACAATAGCATCAATCTTGAAAGCACAATGACATTATCTAGGATTTAAAGACCTGATTTTGCATTCATGTAATATGATACTTCCAAAAATAATAGTTGCAGTAATAAGTTTCAACTCAGTAGTTATACATGAATGAATATAATAACGCATTCACAAAGTTAGATTACTCACAGTATTAAAAAAACATATTGCCACTTCATCATAGTCACTGTTGATAATGCGAGTTTTTAGAGACTCAAGAATACACTTAACAACGGTATTGAAGTGTGGTGTCTTCTTTACGTCATCCTGTATATACATGAAATACAAATTAAGACAGTTCACCTTTACTTCCTGGCACATAATACAAGCCAGAGATGTATAAAAATTAAGACTGTATTTTCAAGTAGTATCAACAATGAACATGGAAGATTCAGATATAACTGCTTAAATGTCTACTATCAACATTCAGTTTCCTTGCTGCTGTAAGACATTCAATGAAACATTAAAAATAATGATAAAGAATGAAACTCGTAAGTCCCACGTATGTGAAAATACATCTTGAACATATGCTTAAGGCATGTGGCAGTGCAATGAAAGTTTAGATGTCTGTAACGTGTTAGTGAAACAGCAATTTATCTGGTGTGCTCATATTAATTTGATTCTAGGGTTCTTTCTTGCTAGAACTTGACAACTGCTGTAACCTGTAGACGCATTGACCTACTTTTGGTCATCTGTGGACATTCATTTAATTTCTTTCTTTCTCAAAATTCCTTGCACGAAGTATATCCTCTAGAAACCAATTAACAAGGCAGAAGCCCTCGCTTTCATCGAAACTCTCAGACAGGCTATTTTCCCAAAGCTCCCATGATTGAGGTGGAGAGAAACTCCCTTGTAATATCAATACAGTGATGAACCTCAATAGAATCAGATTCGAGCATTACCAAGGGAGGCGAATAGATCAGCAGACCTGTTAGCAAATGCAATAGTACATAGGGATATTTTATCTTCCTTATCCAACTCTGCCAGAGAAGATTGGCCTGAGCCAAGTCAACTTCTTCTAGATGATATTCCAGGCAGTTAGAAAGACTGCCCAATGATCATTAAGTCATTTATCTGTCTTTACAAAAGGTCAAGTTTATATCCCTAAAGGACAGGCCAAGGTTTTGATCAATCCTCTCTTTCCAAGATCACCCAATATCCAGAAATAGCATAGTCAAGGTACTTGAATCTAGGTTAACAGCCGCAGTGGTGGGTAGAAACAAGGCAAGAAGAGAGTAATCCCTTTTAACAGTCCAGTCTCTCTCAAGGGTCTAAGGAAGATATCTTTAGTGGTGAAAATCAGACTTAGTATTGACTAAAGGTGTCCTCAAGGAAAACCAATCAAGCAAACGAACTCTAGCATCACCAACTCTTTTCTTTTCAATCTAGGAGGTAACATCACAAGTATCTTTCTCTTTCTAGGTTGCAGATAGTTGTTGAAGGGGAGGTTCCTACTTGACAAAGAGGAATTGGTACTAATTTGGTGGGCTATGCAGAGCACCTCCAAATTAAAAGTTGTGCAAATAGAAAAGCATTTGGCAGCAACTGCCGTAGTGGAAGCAGAAATCACAAGCCCTGTGGTTATGGTGGCTACAGTAAAAAATTTGGAAAGTCAGTTCACAACCCTGAAAACTATTATATGGTTTTAATGGAATGTGACAAGGCATGGAGAGTAGAAGTAGATAAAGAATAAACAACATCTCTTAGTCAGCAATACGCCTAGCCCAGTATTCAGTCAATTAAAATAATCCAGCAAACCCCTACCTCATCAAATGCTCAAAATAAGCAAGGCTGATGCTCCTCCTCACAAGCAGAAAACTCTAATAGACATTCCAAAGCTACTCCAAGAACCCTTCAGGCTCTTATACAACAACACAAATCAAGAAATTCTAATAACTTTTCTTTATCTGATTGGGCAATAAGATGGACTGGAAAAAGGTCAATGGAATTACTGTCATGGTGATAGATCGAGAATTTGTTTAGCTCTGTATTTCAATCAATGTGTCATGGAAATCTGCAATACCAAGCTTGTTCTTTTTCAGGTTCTAGCTGGGTGTTGGCATCAGCAGAAACAATCCCATGTCGACCACAATCATGGCTGAATACTCGAACACAACTAGAGAATCCTTAATTTTTATAAATTGACAGTTTCAATCAAAATCATTACTTTGTGCATTTTTTTAAAAATCAGCACTTTTAATCAAAATTATTACTATTTGTATTTTTTATAAATCAGCTCTTTTAATTATTCTGTTGTCTGTCAAAATCTAATTTATTGATTGTAGCAAGGACATTCTCATGTTGAACAAAATCATTGTCAAGTGCTATAACATTAATAGATGAACACTAATTTTTACAAATCAGCTATCTCAAGAGTTGTTTATCTTTGCATGTTTTACAGATCAACTCTTTTAATTATTATATTGTCTGTCAGAGTCTAATTTATTGATAGTAGTGACTAATACAAGTCACATCCTTTATTTTTCTGTTTATTGAATAGTCAAGAAACGAAGAGCTGATGTGATATGTTGAAAAATTACTTTTGTTGTTAAAAATCGTATGTGTAGTGAAGAAACAAAGGGTTGGCATGATGTGCTCTATGGGAAGTCAAAGGGTCATCCTTCATTGTCATCTTCATCTAGCTCTCTTATTCATTTCTATTCATTTCTTGTGTCCACTCTATGTGTTGAGTCCTTGTGTGGCTTTTTATTTTGTGTTTGTTTGGTGTTTGGTAGTCATGTTAGTTTTGTATTGTTTTTGTTTCTTGACAAGCTTTTTCATATTGGACGTGAGAATTGTTAGACCATTCCTCTTTGACTCTTGTTTTACACTAAATTAAATCCAATGTGAAGGTTTTTTTCCTAGATCATTGGTGGCATCCAAATGCAGGTGTTTTGCTATGGATTGTGAGAGTGACAAAGATAATGTTGTTAACAGTTGTAAATCCTTCAAAGAATTTAAAGAAGCTTCAGTTGCTGATGAGAGGCCATTTGTGGGAGAAGAAGCGCAATTTGTTTTGCAAGATGAAAGCCACGTCCAAGTGTAGAGCCAAAATGCAAGCTTGCAAGATGAGCATATGGTTAATTGACCCTTAATAATGAAATGGTCAGTGTTTTGGAAGGAGGACAAACGAAGATTAAATTTAAGGGTCATTTTTTGTATGGCTTATTGCTGATGCTTTTTCTCTGCAAAAGTTCTTCAATGATTGGTTGTCTTTAGTGTGCAGTAAGAAGTTAAGGCTTTATGTTTCTATCTGTCATATGTTGTAGAAGGGGCTCTTTTAATTTCTCTGAAGAAAAATGACACGCAAAAAAGAATCTTACCAAAAAAAACATTACAATGTTAGTAAATCTTTTTTAGGACCATTTCTTGGGATGGTTTGTCTTTTAAATTTTATAAAGTTAAAAACATTGGAAAGGTAAAATTTTGCTTAAGGTTAACAAATAAGCTTCTGAGACTAGTTCTCTTGGTAGTCAAATTAACAAAAGCATCATCAATCTTCTGCCTAAGGATGATAATCCTACTGAGCTTAAAAACTGGAAGCAATTAATTTGCTTAATGTGATGTAAAAATTTTACTAAAGCCTTGGCTTTAAGGGTTCAAAAAAAATTACCTTCTCTTATCTCTCGCTCTAAGTCAAGTTTTGTTAAATGCAGATTCATTCTTGACAATTTAATTATTGGCTAGGAAGGGATGCACCAGAAATATCTCTTAGCAAGAATGTTGCTATGGCTCTGTCGAAATTTGAAACAGCATATGAAAGGATGGAAGGGCCTTTTATTATTCTAGTGCTTAGAGCTTTGCAGTTTAGTAATTTGTTTTGTAAGATAGTTAGTGTTCTTTTAAGGGATCTGTCATGTCCTCTTTTGTTCTAAATCAGATTTTGGTAACCATTAACCCATTTTACTCTTCCATGGGTTAATAGGACAAGCATGGAGGATAATTCATTTAATATTTATTATTGTCAAATATTTGCGTTATCAAGAGGGAAATTTAATATTAAATTTAGCATTTATGAAGGTATTAATGGGAGTTTGAGATTGTGACCTATGGGAAGTTCAAGAAAGAAATGGCAGCTACAAATGTGAGGGACATTGGAGCAACTCAACAGTCATAATGGAAGCCCATTTTGAATAGAAAATAATGAAAATGATAATATTTTATATGATTTTAACAAGAGGGAGTCGTTTGTGTTTGATCCTCTATATTTGGAGCTGATTTCACATTTTGGGCATTCTTGTTTGCATCTTTTGACAGATTTTTGCCTTGTTTCCTCAATGGCTAATAATCCAATGGAGAAGGAAACTTTTTGAGCAGGATGCTCATGGTTTCCAGGCGATCTAAGATCGGGAGGCCAAGGGTTGCTGAAGAGTAATCTCACACAGGGATTATCCATGTGCTGAACAATTGAAGTTTCTTCAATTATGTGCAGTTTGTTTGCAGAAGGGCTTTAAGTAGTTACAGTGTGCTTCTTTGGGGTTTGAGTATTCAGTTTATAGCAGCTTTGAGTCAACATCCAGTGATTGGGTCAAGATTATCCTACGACTGGGCCGACCAAATCCATATGATCCTATCGGCACAATCCAGTGATATATTCAACAACTACAGGGGATGGCTACTTTCATGGATATAGTGGGGGACATTGCTCAAGACTTGGATATTGGCCATGACCCCCTTGTGGCACATGCAGGCAAGTGCACTCTCGCCTTCATTCAAGTGCAATGCCAAGGAGAGTTTTTCAGGTGTTTTATTTCCAGAGGGTGGTCACGCATGGAGGCACAGGCGATGTTAGATGCTTGGCATAATCCTCAGCTAATAGTCAAGGGCCTACATGGCAGTGTGTTGAGAGCGTTCCATGGCATGGAGTTGTGCTTCTGGAACCTGTTTACTCAACAACCATAGGCATGAGGCATCAATGGAGGAAGCCACTCAGTCACAGGACAAGGCCCTTCACCAAGTCGAGAATGCTCAGAAGGAGTTGATGAATTAGATTCAAAAGCCTCAAGAGCACAACAGGGTAATGGCATTGGAGAAGACAATGGCCAAAAGAGACAACCATCTGGCAAAAAAGGACTAACAGTTGGTAGAGAAAACCAGCAAACTAGCAAACAAGGATAGCCAATTGACAGAAAAGACCACCCAACTTGGCGAACAGGACCAGAATATAGCAGAGAGGTATGGCAAGTTGTTGGCAACGGCACAGGAGCTTGATAAGACCAAAAAGCATCTGATGGACGCACCTACATGGTAAAGGCAGCGAAGGAGTGAGAGTTGGTGGCCAACCGACGCCTCAGCAGCAACACTCTCAAGCTGCTACTCTGATGTCCTTTGTACATCCAAGGACGTCTTCTCATCCCTCTCAGTAGATATATTCTTCAATCATATGAAAGATGACTCTTTTTTGGGTGGGCTGATGAAGTTGGCAATAGTATCGTTATAGTCATCTAAATAAAGAGCCTTATGTTTTGCAATTGAGGAGATTAGTTTCCGACTACATGTGAATTATTAATTGGCAATTACCAGTGGTTCATAGTCTTAACCAACCCAGTACACTATTTATATGTTGTTGATTGTAGTCAGGAAATCTCTATCCATTATGATTGTACTCATTGCATATTATTGGAATGAAATAAATGCTCTATCTTTGTAGAAATTGTATGCGTACTTGATGTTCTATGTAATACCCTTCCATATGTTTTCATTTCAATTTCTGTGGTTAGGACCTTTCAGGACTTGATGTGTGTGTTAGACTATTTATAATGCTTTGATGTTATCACTTGATAATGATGCTACATGATGATCAATTTTTATGATGGATACATTGATTGTGTTTGCTGATGATTATGTTTCATGCTTACAATATATGGCTATGGTCTAACCCATGATTCTAAAAATGTTATTGAGGATACTGACATGCTTTATGTTACATGCTTATGATTTTCTATCCATGATGTTTCGAGTCTCTCTTCATTGACTGTATTAGCTGACATATTATATGTGTGTGTGTGCACATAGGTTATTGTTTTGTGCAGGTGATTATGCAAGTACCAGGCATCAACTCCGCATGGCTTCACAGGTCTGAGTGTGCCTTTATATTCCTCGATGGTGGTAGAGGGGAGGTAGCATTAAGGCCCAAAATTATACCTAGCCTAAGCCATTGTCCAACTTAGCAACAATTTCCTAGTATTGACTTACCCTATCGGAATCATCATAGAGACAATATCTGTTCACCCTAGTTTTGTGTGTATGAGATTTGGTCTTGATATTTCCTTTGGTATTATTGGCGCTTTGGATTTATTATATCTTAATATAAATGATGTGATTAGATTATTAATATTAATTATTGCTTATGTTATACTTATAATTTATATTAAAAATTATTTATGGTGGTAATATTTTAATAATAAATATATTTTTTATTATTGGATAATTACTATTTAGTAGTTTATTATTATTAATTAGGGATAATTATATTCCTATGTGGGCATAAATATATTATTAAATAATCTGTTAAGACATTAATTACACCTTTTTAATTTAATTTATTTGATGGATTTTAAATATGAATTTTTTTATTAATTGCTAAATCCATATTTTTGATGTGAGGAAAGCATTTATTATTTTGAGGATTTTTTTTTCTATAAGTATAATATATGCAACTTTTACAATCAGTTCTTGAGCAGTGTACAAGGGTCCAACATAACAAAAGATGTAGCCTCCTGATCAGGAGAGAAGTCTATGGATCAGAGTTCTAAACACCCTATACAAAATCAGATTATGACAATTACAATAACTTCATATTACAAAAAGAGTAGCCGTTATCAAATCTTATTGTCCTTTCTATCAATCCATGCTGTCCAACCAGTGGGTCCTTCCATCCACTTCAGTATTTTATCATTCTGAATGAAGTTGCTGTAGGGGTGCACAATGTCAGCTGCTCTTGGTTGTGGAACAGCTGCAGGAGGTATGCCTGCAAGTGGAATGGCAGCCACAGGTTCCTCTCCATCTTGGAATTTCTAAGTTAATGTTTTTGTTCTATTGCTTTTTAGAGTTTTGGGGGGATTTTTGAGGGAAGCTTTATTCTTCTTCTCATGCAAGTTTTGGGTAGGATTTTTGGGAAGTTTTAGCAAACTTTTTTCTTGGAATTGTTAAATGGGGGTTCTGCATTTTATTTTTGGGGAATTCTTTTGATGGAAGAAGGGAGAGGATTTTCAGAAGAAGCCATTATTTGATGTTTGAAGAGTTTGTTTTGTTTGTGAGGATTGAGAAAGTTTTTGTGCAATTTGTCGAAGAACTTGGCTTTGATTGTTGTGGATTGTGGAAGAGTTTTTCTGTTGTGCATTGAGATTGCATTGGTTCTTCATCTTCTCTTTCATTCATCTTTGTTCTTTGCAGGATTGGAAGTAGGGAATTGAATCCCTTTTCTAATTGTTTAAATATTGTTTATGCTTGATTCTGAAAGGGTTTTGAGGTTAGAATACCGTTATGAATATGTATTGTCTTCAATAAATTGAGAATCTGAAAGTGTGGATTTAAATTCATATCATTATCTTGCTTCTTTTCCTCTTTTTTTAAGAACTTCTCATTGAAGATTTGTCTTTGGATAATTAAAAATAATTTATTAAAAATGGGCACATTACAAATCCTCGTCGCCCAAAGATTGCTTGCCCTCAAGCAATCCATCATCAATACTCCAGGATTCCAAACTAGGCATGGACACTGATAACTGTATCCACTAGAACCCTCAAGCCGCAACATGACCACGCGCATGCGTCTAGAAGTAAGCGAGAAAAGTAACTCTCCATCAAGCTTTCGCTACTCCACTCTGATATAAACATTGTCATGCCCTTCACTAGGATCCCAACAACGCCAATCCATGAAATATTTCACACCCTTATGTTCAACAATCTCTTCCAGTATGGGCACAGACACAAACGTTGACGCCAACACCACTGTAATGTTCTGAAGGCGATCTCTGCTCGGAGGTAATTTTGTCAGATGTTTGAAGGCAATCTGGGTTCGAAAGGAATCTCCATCCGAAGGCAATCTCGGCCCAAAGGGGATCTCGACCCGAAGGCAATCTCGGCCCGAAGGATATCTCCAGACGAAGGCAATCTCGACCCGAAGGTAAAATCCCAATAATAAATTGTGAAAGCAACAATAGCTGAGATATAAAAACAAAAAGTATCTTTGAATAAATCTTTTATTACTACTACCAATCATAGCAAAGAAATTGAAAGCAATTATTTCAGTACATTCATAGGGACTTTGATCAAAAAAGAACCGTGTGGTACATTATTCATGAACCAAAATTTTTATGTTTTTAGAATCAAGCTGAAAAAGACTATATAATAAAACAGCATCAAATACAAAGAACAAAAAGCAGAAATGGTAATTGTGTTTTCGTTGTCTGAAGGATTTGAATTTCAAATGATGGCATGAGGAGACTTATAAGATCAAACCAGTGGAGATTGCATAAGAAACTTTTCAAAACCTCCCTCCAACATAGTAATGAATCAAAATTCTTGCGTACAAATCCACTTGTCCTCAATATCATTATTATTTGCTACAAATTTTGACAAGTTTTGGAATGTTAATAACTCTATAGAAGTCTAGCAGATTATAATTTATCACAACTCGCTCAATCTTGAGCAACATTATTGTTTTGCTTGTCTTCAAATTATAAATTTCAAAGAAGCCAATTTAAAATTTGTTTGTTGTTGTGGTTATACCGTCCTAAAAAGTTAGCATCCATAACTGGATGCTTTATTATGACCTATTAGACCCCATTTTGGTAATATCGAGGTCTAAATGCATGTTATACTTGATCCTAGCAATCTGTTATTCTTCCCTCCACATCTTTTCACTCATCCCGACACCTTGTCCAATTTTGAGCTCATTCTCCAGGGTACAGAATGCCAAAACCGTTCTATCCCTAGGACAGAACAAATTTGGCATTTTGTCCCCAAGGGTTTTGGCCCAGCTTTGGCTTGCAGCCCTATATTAGGGTCCTAGTGGGAAGTATAATCCCGTGGTCAGACTGGATTATTTTTGAATCCCAAAATGATGGATTCAATATAAAAACCCCCTATCTCTCCTCATTTTGGTATCCATTATCAAGTGCAGACATCTAAAATCAAGTTTTCAAGCAATCAAGAGCAATTGAGCAATTGGATTCAAGATTTGTAGGCAAGTATCCAAGATCAAGTTTCTCCAAGTCTCCAATTCTTCAAGATCATTCAAGTCAAAGGCAATATTCTTCAATTGAAGGGAAGAACAATTCTCAACCAAGCAAAAAGATCCTTCCTTCCATTAACATTCTCTCCTCTTCATTGCAAGCGATTATCAAGCATATCTACATTCAAGATCTAGGAGTGGCATTCATAAATCTATGCATTTGTGAGGGCATCTTTGATTCTACATTACAATCCTTAATTTCAAGTACATTCAACCATCTTCATGGGTATGAGTAATTCCTACATCCATCCATGAGGGTTTATGCAACGTGAATCAAACATTTACCTAAACTTTCCTTTATAAAATTTCATTTCATTTTCAAGGTTTATTCCTAAACAAGGGTTTGACAAAGGCAAACCCCTTTAGACAACATTTCCCTTGTTTTTTTTGTGTGTAGGAACAGGTTACAGAGTTGTCAAACAAAATACGAAAAGATCAGAAACTACTGGATGATTCTCAAGAAATTCAATCAAAAACACAAGGTACAAATAGCCAAAACCGTTCTATGCCCTGCATTTTGTTCCCAAATTTCAGCCACAGGTCAGATCTACATTCTGGATTTTGTTTTTGTACCTTTCAGCTCTATCAATTTATATCAGTTTGTTATTTCCAATTTTTCAGTAACTTGCCCAAATTATAATTTATATTACATTTTCCCATCATTTCCATTTTCATTATACATATTTAGAGAAGGATCACTATCCCATTCAATGCTTGAGTCTTCTCTTGAACCTAGTGGGGCATCTTCCTTCCGAATGCGCAATTGTGAAAAGGGAGGTATGAATTTACCTATTTGCTCCATCTCCCTTTTTCCCTAACCGTACAGTGGTTACAACAGTTTTTTGATAATGCTCGGTGAGCATCCAAAATTATGATCATACATTTCCAAAAGGATTAAAAAATAAAAATACCGGAAAAGAGGGCACTGTTTTGGTGGCATTACATAGATTAGTACAATCTTTGAAGACTTGTACTATCTGGAATATAAGACTTAATGCATGTGTTGGAAATCTAATATGGGAAAGTGAGATACTGAGAGGAGGGGTGAATCAAATATCTACTATTAATTCCACTTTGACATAAATTCAACTTACTTATCATAAACATCAAATTCAATACTGAAATAGATCTAACAATCTAATCTTCATCCATGAAATTGAAACACATAACACAAAGATTTTGGTTACCCAGAAACCCTTGAAAGGTAAAACTGGGGTAGGGATGACACCCACAAATCTTCACTACTGCAGTATTAAAGTTTGCATGTTAGGGCTACAAAATTTGATCATAAACTGATGATCTACCCTGTGAGGGGTCTGCCCTATTAAGAGCTTACAGACTTATACAATCTACCATGGTTAAAGGATTTAAAACTTACAACAAAGTAAGCACTCGGTTAAGAGATTTACATAGGCCTGTGAGGACCACTCTGTTAAAAGATTTACCCTAATTCACCTGCTAAAATGTCTCTGTACCTGATCCTTCGGTTTGCACTGTGATGCTGATAACAGATCTTCTCCTTCCAATACTTGTTTGATCTCTTCAATCATATATATCGTTATTCTGCCCTTCACTGCTTTGCTCGGTCACTCTGACTGATCTGTGCCTATATCAAAATACTTCTATATTTTGTATATGAGATCCCCTTCATTACATTCATACACACACATACTACGTTTTAGGGTTTAAGATCTCATCTTATATAGACAACAAATCAACCTCCTAGATCAAGATCAACAATCTAGATTTTCTACTTATGCCGCTTAAGCATTCCCTTAATCTGATAGGCTACATAGCTTACATAGGGATTAATGATTACAATTATAAGGCATAATCACCTTAGTGATTCCCTCAACAAATATTAAATATTGTTTAGATGTCAGCCAAAACGGTTTACCTAAGTGTTTGTGCCATTACAAACACATATGTCAAAGCTGGCTTGCTTGGCATATGAAGTCTCTAACACTCGGCATTAATTGTTCTTCATATACTGGTGCTCGGCACTAACATTTCCATACAACTCGGCATAAACTGCTTGGCTATTACTGAAGTACTCGGTGACCTCTGACTTGCTCGGCAGTAACTACTTCTCGGTAAATGTACAAGTTTATCCATGACTCAGCCTTTACAAGATGGCTCAGTCGCAATGATGACCGACCAACATTGCCTAGAAAATGACTAAGTGCTAAACACTAATGGACAACAAAACTTAGGGATCAACAATCTCCCCCTTTGACATCAGTGGCAAAAACACTTTGTCATGACATTTACATTACAACAAGAGTACTTAGTAATATGAATATTCCCCCTAAGACTCTAACTCGGTCTTCAAAAGATTCTACATATATATACATAAGACTCTTTGACATACAACTAAATATATACATTACAAAATAGTATGTCATACCTAAGTCATACCTTGATATACATTTCTCACTATATTTTCTCTGCATGTGTCATTTCATTTTATTTCCCCTTTATTCTTGTCATTCTCATGTCATTTCCTGTTATTCCTATCATTGTCATGGCATCTCATTTTCCCCTTGCTTTTGTCACTTGAAGCTGTTGTAGTGTAGGGGTGAGAAAATACTTATCCAAAAATGGTTTATGAAGTTGCATTATCATACCTAATGCATTGTCCCATCCTGACCTGACAAACTCCAAAACCTGTATCTTTATTTCTAGTTGGGCAGCTAGATCAACTAAGCTTTCGGCAATAGAGAGATGAGGGTCACTCTGTACTAACTCCTTTGCCATTGCTAATTCCCTCTGCATAACCTCTAGATGAGGTGTTAACATTGTCTGTATAGAAATTAACTTAGCTCTTATTCACCCATCATTAGCCATCAACTCAGCTAATCTCCCTTGTGCATGAAGTAACCTAGTGAAGTGAACGGAGCTCGAGCTTGCATCCATGCTCAATGGATGACCGGTAGACTTCAATTCTAGTTGCAATTTCTCAACCAACTCTTGATTGTCCTTAGTGAAGTCTTCCACATTACATTATTTCTTGTACAGAGAATGAACATTTTGCATAACTTCTAAATTAGTCACTAAGGCAGAAAGTTCTACCTGTTTTACTGCTATTTCAGTGGAGACCTTTTCAAGTACCGTGGGCTCGAACTTTCTCTCAGACCACTGCATGAGTTTTTCATTTGCCTCACTGTCATCACTATTTATCTTCTTAACAATTTGAACGAGTTATTCCAAGATAGTTGCAGTGTCATTCACATCATCCATTTCAAAAGCTTCAATAAATTTACCATTAATTTCATGCAAAACTTGTTTTCGTTGATGCTCTCTTCTGAACTCTTCTTGCTTGCTTTTCTTCTTCAAAAGATCTTGCAAGATTTGCATTTGCTCATAAGTTAAGTTATCAGTGTCCCACTTAGGAATCACTATAACTTCATCGAGTGTAACCTGTGTTCCTGGAGATTTCTCCTTTTTCTTCTGTGATTTCTTCTTAGGTGTATTCCCACTTGGCATCTGTATAAGATCTTTAATAGCGTCCTATTCCTTAGGCTCTAGATTTTGCTCAGTTGCCTCCTCTATTTTCTTCTTTTCCTCCACATGAGGACTTGTTATTACTAATGCAGATTTGTCTGCCTAATCTTTGAGGCTTTCCTCTCCTTTTTCTTTCTTACCTTCCTCGGCAGATGCACTATCTATTGTTATTGTCAGCTTGTCCTGTTTCTCGGCACTGGTACTCTGTGAGACTTGTGGTTCAACTGTGATAGTATGAGAGCTTATAGGTGTAGTGTCCACAGTTGATGTACTCTCAATCCTTGGATAGTCATGTACCTGAAGTAAAACAGGATTGGTGCTCGGTAGAAACTGATCTGAGGCTGCCGCAGCAAGTATTTGACTCTTAATTTCTTCCTAAGTTAATATGCTAGCTTTGATTGGGGTATCCTCAATGATATCCACAATTGTGATCACATCCTTTGATCCACTCACTTCTGCCTTTTGTCCTTCTTCCTCTAAATTCTGAGCTTCATTAATGTCTTCCTTATTGTCTAGCTCCACTTTACTGCATGTACCTTCACCCGGTTGTGAACTCTTCTCAATTATCGGTCCAAAAATAATCTTCCACAACCTAGTGCTTTGTTGAACAATATCTTCAACCTTATGCTGTAAAATAGAATAGGCCCGGAGCTTGGGTACAAACCTATTCCTGTACTAGCTCCATATATGTCTTTATGTACTCTAAGGATAGATCTGACATGACCTAAGCTAGTGTACTCTCCCTTATCTGTTTTTCTATCATCATGGCATACTGCCATTTCTGATCAATTCTTTTGTATAGCTCTTCAGGGATGAGATTCCCCATCTGTAAAGGTGTCATCTTGAATCTGCATAGCATCTCTAGCATTGCCTCTTCCACTTTCTCTTTATCATCATTGCTTAACTTTTCAAATTGATTTGCTTAAAGCCTGCTAATCAAGCAGTGCTCTTGATATTGTGGCATATTTCATCCACAGTCAATTGACATCTTTGTGATGATACTTTCGCCTTTGTATTCTCATCAGTATCTGTCTCTTCATCATCATCATCTTTCTCCAAGACTAACTTCCTTCTTGGTTTCTTCCTAATGTTACTCGGCACAGCCTTAGTTTGAACTAGTTTCCTTTTTCCTGATGTTGGTGTCTTTTTATGTGACTCAGCAGCTGTGACAGTAGACGCTACCCTGGTTCTCGGTCTAAGTACTGCAGGAGGAGTGGGCTTTTGGTTCTGCAATTGCCTTTTGCTATGCTCGGCAACTGATGCCTTCTTGCCCTTCTTTGGAATTTCAATATCCATCTCATCACTTCCTTTAGACTCACTAGTCTTATCTTCTCCTAGCCCTTGTGTTAGTTCAAGAGGTGCATTTTCCTCTTCTCCTTCTCCTAGCATCATTTCTAGGTTCTTAACTAGTTTCTTTCTCTTTCTCTCCATGGTTGCCTACTTTAATCCCATAGTTATCTTAGACTTAGCTTCCTCAAATGTCCCAAAAGCTTTAGCTTTTCTATCAATTTCCTCAGCTAATAAGGCGATTATGGTTGCTTTTGTCTCATCTATATTAACCTCATAAGGTAATGGCCTAAGCAATGATATTCTTGGTATAACAGCCTAAGCATAAGTATAGTCAGTATCCACTAGGAAGCATATGTCATTGTAGTGCTTCTCTACTAGGGATATAGGGATCCTACTCTTCGTTCTCATTTTCTTTTTGAATTCTACAAAGTAACTATCCATAACACTCTCAAAATTCTTTTTTTGATATTCTTGGCCAAAACTGATCAGCAAACTCATTTATTTGTTGGGTGATTGATCAGTCCTTATTCCATACCACATTTCCAATTGTAGGGAAACTATTCTAAACATAGAAGAATAAACAAGTGAGCAGAGAACCGAACTTACACATTGAATTCTTGGCTTTTCTGATTGAAGCAAGGTTCTTGGCAAGCTGGGTCAACTGCAGCTCGGCAAGATCATAAGTTTGATGTTTCTTCACCATCTTCCATGCTTGATCGACCACAATACAAGGAACATTGTCTAACCTACAAGGCTGATAGAATTTGTGACCAGTCACTCTGGAATCTCATTGTTTTCTTCCCTATTAGACAAGGGTAACCGATGACTCGGTGTATCATCTCCTTAGTAATCTTGACCGGCCCATTCTCCAGCCATATCTTCATGTCATGAACTCTACTTAACACAATTTTGATCCATTCAACCTTAAGTTTCGCGGGAAATCAAGGCCACGCACTAACCCTTTCTCGACAATTTGCTGATGTTCAGCCTTCAACACTCCATTGTTGCATAACTTGTTATATGCCTCCCTTAGCTCATAATCTCCTATTTCTCCAATTTTACACATGTAGCATGAGCATACATCATTAATCGTTAAGACTTTAGGTTGGATCGATGACAGGGCACCCATGAGATCTCCCTTCACCGCACTTTCCGGAACTGCCTGAAATTTATGTGGTTTGAATGCATCATTCCTCACAAGTTGAACATTCAAAACTTCCTTTCCTTGCTTCTTAGCTGCAACAGATGAAGTAGATGCCATATCTCAGAAATCTAGGATTCAAATTACAAATTTAAGTTACTCGGTAATGATGGTCCCAACCGGTGCTGAGAGGGGAGGGTGACTTAGCACCCACTAAAACTTAAGAACAAATCTGATATAATGTAACTAAAACTATAAGCAAAACAAATTCTATCACAGAAATAGCTATCAAACAATCAAGCAATAAACAACACCAAATTTATCACTTGGAAAACCAAATTGGTGGAAAACCACGGTGAGTAAACCTCACAAATTTTCCACTCTTCTGAAGTGCGCCCTGTAAGGAGCCTTCCCTGTTAAAGGATTACAAATGCACTGTTAGATGCAACCCGGTTAAGGGATTTAAGAAGTAAGGCATGTTAGAACCTGCCTGGTTACTGGACTTAGAACACCTAAACAAATGTCACTCAGTTAAAGGATTTAATACAAGGGACCTATTAATCTCCACCCAAAATACTAGGATTCTGCTATTGCAATTGTTAGAGAGCAATAGAGGGTTTGATCTTTTAATGATGACTTTGCTGAGCCTGATAAGATTGTTATTCTATTCAACTGAGAATCATCACCAGTCACTGCAGGTATGTTCTCCTTGGCTGTTGTGCTTCTTTGCACACTCTACTTTCTTCTCCTCTCTTCACCTTAGTAGTTGTTAGCAATATGAGTTGTCATTAGTGTAAATCACAAACACCGTACACACCGGTAAAGGTTCACCGATCACTCACGTTACTCAAAAGGCACCGGTAGACTGAGAACAGAGTGTATGCACCGGTCGATTATATAGAAAGATACACAGGTAGACCGAACCAATCACATAGTACCGGTCTTATATTGCATACAAGGAAGAACCGGGTATAAGTATATACCGGTCTAACTGCATAAAGATCCGATCCGGATTCTGCGGATCAGTTTGAGTTAAGAGCCGGATTATACGGAACATCCACCGCTCATAAGTGGAGTTAGCTTTTTAACGGGAGTTAGTTTTATTTCTACGGATGATTTCAAGGTAAACTCCAAATCGAAACGCAAAACTTTTTGCCAGTTGCATGATTTTTTCGTTGAGTTTACATCCTGGCGGTTCTACGAGTTAAGGGTTTCATGAAGGTGAACTCTTGTATAAATACAGGTCATAGGACGCAAGAAATAAGGTTGTTGAGAATTGTTGAGTAAACTGAGCAGTGAAGAGACATTTGCGTAGCAATCACAGTCACTAGAGGTGAAAGGCAAAGAGGCAAAAAAGATTCAACAACCAGGCAAACCGGGAAGAGATCAACAAGTATGATTTAATCAGACATTCAGTGTCATATGAGATCATTGCTTTTATAAGGTGTGAAAGCAAATTAAAATCCCTCTATCAGGGTGAACCTAATCGGTTCTTTGTAAAATCCTTTAACAAGGTAACATCATTGTTGATGTTAAAAGTCCTTTAACCAGGCAACTCCTAACAAAGTTAAGATCTTAACCGATCTTCTACCAAATCCCTTAACCAGGTAGCACTCTAACAAGTGTTTTGTAAGCTCCTAACAAAGCACCTTCATTCTGCAGTAGTGAAGTTGTGAGCTCTGTCTCAACGTGGTTTTTTCCTTCTAACCGAGGGTTTCCATGTATACATCTTATGTTGACATGTGTGTTTCTATATATGCTTATGAATGATTGTTTATATTTTGCTTAACAAGAAAGGATAACTGAACAAGTTTCGAATTATATTAGAAACAAGTATTTACTAATTCACCCCCCCTCTCAGTAACCGGTTAGTAATAACAATTGGTATCAAAGCTTCGGCTCTCATATATAAAGCTTAACCACTTGAGAGAAAGATCATGGAGGGTTACAGGTATCAAAAACAGCTAGACGAAGCCAACTACTTCATTGCCTCTCTCGACAATAGGCTGAGGAGATCTCTTACAAAGAGAAAGGAGTTGGCTCTACAATTGAATGAGAGCAATGAGACCATTGATGAACTCTCTGAGCAGAGTGGATCTCATGAAGCTAAGGAGGCAGTTTCTAAGCTCATGGAAAGGAACCAGATCCTAACTGGTCAGATCTCCAATCTCAAAAGGGAGAAGAGAACGCCCTGAGGATGACTGAACTGATCGAGAAAAAGAGGAAAGCTGAAGATGAAAGAAACACAGCAACAAAGTCATTAACAGCCTCTAAAAAAGAAAGGAACCGGGCAGAGGAAGTTGTAGGGGCGAATGAACTTATCATTTTGCAATTCCAAAAAGACATGCAAATTGTCACCCAAGAAAACGCCAACATGCAAAAGGGATGGCATGATAGGGATGAAGCATGGAAAAGACTGGCACTCGAGTTGTATCAATTGAAGGAACAAATGAAAGAACTTGAAGATAGAAATGAAACCCTAAGAAGATACAACGAGAGCTCGGTGAAGCTTGATGAGCAACTCAAAGCTCAAAGACAGCACAAAGATCACACCGGTCTTGGATTCACCGGTAAAGTCACCAAAGAGACTGGTGAGTCTTCTGGAGCAAAGACAAGCAAGAAGGATAAGAAGAAGCCGCTAGCTCAAATAGGTAAGAAAACTTTTAACACCTTTTGCAATCATTGTGGGAAACCGGGTCATAAAACAAATAACTGCAAAAATGCACTGGTAAAGCCTAACAACAGCTACTGCAAGAACCATTGCAAATTTGGCCACAAGACCAATGAATGTTGGTCCAGCCCCACATCGGTGTCCAGTGGAAGCGGGGGAAGCTTCAAGGGCTACTGTTATGCATGCAATAAGTTTAGACACAAGGCTGAAGAATGCAGATCAAAGACAATGGCATTTAGATCCCCAAGACCGGTATTCAGCAAGAGAAACAAGAACAGGAGCACAGCCAGCTGTACAAACTGTGGGATGCACAGTCACAATGACTCTTGGAGCAATTCACCCAACCCAAGAAGGGTGAACCCATGGAAGGCAACCGGAGTAGTCTTCTATCAGTGCAACAAAGTTAGACACCTAGCAAAAGACTGCAGGAACCGGTCCAAGAACATAAGGAAACAATCGGTCAAACCGGAAGAAAAGACCTCATCTTCAAATGAGAAGATCAATGAGGAAGAGAAGACTGGATTATAGTCAGACAGATTTGGTTCAAAAAGAAATCAAAGAGCTCCGCTGATGAAAAAATAGAGGAAAGATCATCATCTGTTGATGGTGATATCTCTTCAGCAAACTGAGCCATGAAGGCCTAGAGGGAACCGGTAGATCATCTACCGTTCCCAGTAGGACTGGTGAGAATCTGACTCAATCAGTCTACAAGGATAACCAGACAAGTAAGAAGTAATCAACCGGGGTTTGCCAAACCGAAAAAGCCGGATCACCAATTCGCAAAAACGGAAAGAAAAGTTAGGTAAGGCATTTATTACTATAGCCATTTAACAAATAGTTATTGTTTGGTAATTATCGTTATGACCTAACCCTATAAAAGAAAGGAGAATTACCCATAAGTTTTACTTTACTTTCTTTATGGTTAACGAATTCTTGTGCTAAGTAATATCCTCGCGCTTTGATCACTGTGAGCTACTGTCTATAATACTGATCAAGCAACCTTCTATGATAACCGATTATCAAGCTATGTCCTGATCATCCTCTATAGTTGAGTTGATCAAGGGAAATCAAGTGGATCGTCCTGCATATGATATTGCGGCGATTCAGAATCGAGTAACCGATATGGCTAGAGCCTTGTCAACAGTACCGGAGGGCGTCTTTATGACAGAAGATGTGACTGCGTTTATCCACGCCAAACAAGAACTTGGTGAAACATACATTCAGGGCGAGTACCTCTCTCTGTGTGAGGACGGAAGACTGCAAGACCAATACGCGAAGCTGGTGTCATCCGGTCTTATCAACGGAGTCACCTATCTGACCATCTTCCAACCCGACTGGATTCGACTGGTTCTCAATCGAGTACACAATCCAGGGTTTTGGCTACAAAAGGGTGCAGTTACAGAAATAACCAAGGAGGATTTACATCATGTTACCGGATACAGTCAGGAAGGGGAAGCCTTGACATTGCGAACCATCTCAAATGCAATCGTCACAAAGTTGACAAAATCCAAATCCGATGGTCGTCTCATGACAGTGAACGACAGCGAAGACGATGGGGTTCGATTTGCGTCCGCAGTGATAGGTTATAAAATCTATAAGTCCAGTAATCTCAACAGCATACCGGGAGGAGCCATACATGTCGCCCACCGGATAATGTATGACAATGCCACATATGATACCTACGGAATGCTCCAAGGGCAAATATTCAAAAATATGAAGAAGCGCGGTATTGTCAAGAAGAAATCTATGAAGTACGGGACTTTACTGGTATGTCTCTACTTCTATTATCAAAATTTCTTTCCTGGAATTGGCAAAGTAGCAAGGAAGATCGACAAACCAGTCATGCACCAAATAGCCGAATTGGCCAACCAACTGGGAAACCAGTTCAGGTAATGAACGAATATTTTGAAGCCTTTCAACTAAGGATGCACGCAAGGGAGTGGATACCGACAACAATTATTGAAGCATACAAGGATGATGTGTGTTTTCTGGTTTCCACCGATCACTGCATCATTCAAGCAGTGGAACCGAGAACAGAGTATGCTCCTAAGTTGGGGTATGAGATCTCCAACAAAATTGCTAAGGCATATACTGATGCCCTAAATGAAGCAAATTTGGATCTCTCTGCAAACCGGTTCGGTACATTCGCCAAAATTCAAGAGAATCTTAAAAAAAGGGCACCGATCAAAAATGTCTACACCAAAAGGGCCCCCACACCAAAGAAGAAACCGGCGATGGAGCAACCCAAGGCTCGAAAGAAGAAAGCAGAACCGGTAACCAGTACCCAAGGGGGAGAACAAGAGGAGTCAGACTCAGAAGACACAGTTCCTTTAATCAAAAGGAAGAAGGGATCAAGCAAACCGGTAAAGGAGGATCCACCAAGAAGAGCCAAGCCCATGATTGATGAATGTGGCAGGATTGAAAGAAACCGGTGGAATGAGTTCAGTAGAGTCAGTATACAAGTTTGCTAACAACATAGACAGGAGAAAGATTGAAGAAGCGGTAGAGCATTGCATTCACAAGTTTAATCTGCATCCCACCGAAGTTCACAAGACAGTACCTAAGGATCTCCTAGAAATAATTGAAGCTAGATGGAAAGCTTCAATGGAAAGAGAAAAGGAGCTGAGAATACGAGCTCTTCTAGAGGTTCAGAACCACTTCACTCTGGAAGAAGCCACCAAGCAGGCCAAACTGCATTAGCAATCCTTCTTAACAAAAAGGAGGATCGGTCTCATGCTTGTTGGGGAAGCTGAAAAATTGCATGATGGAGTAGCCATTTGGACCAAACTTCTTCAGACCTAGCAGCAAGCAGAAGAAGCTCGACAAAGAGCAACAGTTCAACCGGTCACTGGCACCGGTAAAGGGAAAGGAGTTCTTGGAGCTGAGGCACCGGTAACTGTAGATATCACTGATGAACAAGGCAATGACTATCCAGCTCGCCAACCATTCTAACCTCTCCAGGAAAAGGTAAGACGCGCACAATGAGTGTTAATGATATTGTTGATGAAGCAATGGATTTTGGGCAAGTAGATAATGCGGCCAAATGGTATAGTCTGCTAGCAGAAGATGATAAGGAGTCAGTCATTGTAGCCATAGTAGAAACTTTTATGGACTAGAATAGGACTCCAAGGGACTATAGGTCAAAGTTCCCACCGAAACTCAATTCTAGGCTTCAGACCAAATGGAGGACCAGTCTAGGCACTAACACAAGGATCAATAGGGAAACATTGTTAAAGGTCAGACCTGGACTCAATGAAGACAGAATAAAGTTTCTATTAGAAGAAGCATCCATGAACTTGAATACAAAGTATAGAGTTGCCCAGATACTAAATGGATATGAAAATCAAGTCTATAAAGAGACTCTGGACTTCTGGCACCAGTATGACTTCAGTGCACTTGAAAAATTAGGTCCTCAGGATCAAACTGCACAAGTGCCAGCACCACCAGCAAAATTCACTAATCCTGAAGAACCTACAACCGGTGATGTAAATGTTCAAACAGAGGAGTTCACATCTGGTGAACAAATAAATGTTGAACAAGAATTGGAAACCGATATACCTATGGGAGAACTCCATACAGCTGAGGAACAGCAATGGGAAGAAGTCCCACCGAAACAACAAGAACAACTGAATGAACAAGAACAGGATGTTGAAGTTAATGTGCAACCGAAAGTGGAAGCTCAAATTGAGGCAGAAGCACCAGCCAAGGAAAACCTACCTGAAGAAGAGGTGCCACAAGAAGATAAAACTCATCTGGGAGATGAAGAAAATAAGGGACAGGAACAAGAATTTCCTATACAAACTGAGCAAGCTCAACTGGAACAGGAGCCCAAGCAAAAGGAGCACGTAGATATTCCAAGCTCCTCATCTAAGAGGAAGTTGTCATTTGCTGAGGATAAAGAAGCTAAACAGAGCAAGGACACCGATACAGTGGCAGATATCAACAAGATGTCAACTAGGCAGCTCAAAGAGCTGACCAAGAAGAAACAGGACACGGTCCTGACCACTGTGAAGAATATCTTGTGCAACTTCGTACCGGATGCTAATATAGATGAAGATGAACCGGTCATCGATCAGCTAGAAGTCTTGGCACAAGCCATCGGTGAAGATCTAACAGATCCAGAAACTGTGGCTATTGACCACTATGAGAAGAAAAGAGTGGAGATTCTCCACAAACAGGTAAAAGAGATAAAGGTAAATGTGTCAACCAACCTAAGAATGCTTCAACAACAAATTCAAGTGGCAAGTAGTCTGATGACAAGAACTTCAAATTTTGAAATATTCTTGCAAGATTTGTCAGAGAAATCAGCAAAGGCCTCAGAGAAGATTAGAGCCTTGTCCTCTCAGTTTGATATTAAGAACAAAACTGCAACTACTTACAGCACAGAAATGACAAGTTTAACTCTAACACTAAGGAAAATTGTTGAAGAAGAGAATAAGAGAATCCAAGATATAATTGGATTTCAGATGTTTCTGGCACCAACTTTTGACATCATGCAGCAAACATCAACTTCTATAGAGATTCTGATAAATGAACTAGACTATAAAACTGTGGAAGATATGGAGAACATAATTGTTTATCTCAAAGTAGCCCAGAAGAATATCGAATATGTAATCGGTCAATGGGCACCATTTCTACAATCTACTAAGACTATCTATAAGGATATTTTCAACAAGCTCCAAATGTGAACATCCCAAGTGCAGCTTAACCCTTTGTCCTCTGGAGGCAAAAAGGGGAAGAAGAAAGAAGAAGACAGAAGAAGCAGAAGAGGTAAAAAGAAGAAAGAAGCAAAAAATGGGAAGTTTCAGAGTGGTCAAAAATAGAACAGGATCAGAACATCCACGCAAGGAGCACTCAGACAACGGAAGTGTGCTACAGAGGAAAGAATAGTCTACAGAACAAGGTATAAATTTTCACAAGTGAGTATGGTTTTGCCACCAATGACAAAGGGGAAGATTGTTAGCAATATGAGTTGTCATTAGTGTAAATCAATAACACTATACACACCCGTAAAGGTTCACCAGTCACTCACGTTACTCAAAAGGCACCGGTAGACTGAGAACAGAGTGTATGCACCGGTCGACTATATAGAAAGATACACCAGTAGACTGAACCAATCACATAGTACCGCTCTTATGTTGCATACAAGGAAGAACCAGGTATAAGTATATAACGGTCTAAATGCATAAAGATTTGATCTGGATTCTGCGGATCAGTTTGAGTTAAGAGCCGGATTATACGGAACATCCACCGCTCAGAAGTGGAGTTAGCTTTTTAACGGGAGTTAGCTTTATTTCTACGGATGATTTCAAGGTAAACTCCAGATCGGAACACAAAGCTTTTTGCTAGTTGCATGATTTTTTCGTTGAGTTTACAGCCTGGCGGTTCTACGAGTTAAGGGTTTCATGAAGGTGAACTCTTGTATAAATACAGGTCATAGGACGCAAGAAATAAGGTTGTTGAGAATTGTTGAGTAAACAGAGCAATGAAGAGACATCTGCGTAGCAATCACAATCACCAGAGGTGAAAGTCAAAGAGCAAAAAAGATTCAACAGCTAGGCAAACCGGGAAGGGATCAACAGGTATGATCTAATCAGACATTCAGTGTCATATGAGATCATTGCTTTTATAAGGTGTGAAAGCAAATTAAAATCCCTCTATCAGGGTAGACCTAATCGGTTCTTTGTAAAATCCTTTAACAGGGTAACATCATTGTTGATGTTAAAAGTCCTTTGACCAGGCAACTCCTAATAGAGTTAAGATCTTAACTGATCTTCTACCAAATCCCTTAACCGAGTAGCACTCTAACAAGTGTTTTGTAAGCTCTTAACAACGCACCTTCATTCTGCAATAGTGATGTTGTGAGCTCTGTCTCACCGTGGTTTTTTCCTTCTAACCAAGGGTTTCCACGTATACATCTTGTGTTGGTCTATGTGTTTCTATATATGCTTATGAATGATTGTTTATATTCTGCTTAACAAGAAAGGATAACTGAACAAGTTTTGAATTATATTAGAAACAAGTATTTACTGATTCACCTCCCTTCTCAGTAACCGGTTAGTAATAACAGTAGCTTCTTCAGCGTACAGGTTCACTCTTTTCTTGGCAGAATGAAGACAAACAATATTCTTCACAGGCTAGAGAATATATAGTCTTTCTTACCTTGCCAGGTTCTACATGCATGACCTGTCCAAGATCTCTTACGGATCCATCACCCAGTTCAGTATTAGTTCACTTAGGAAACATCTGATGCATGCCATGTGCTTTATCCGATTTATGAAGGAACAGACAAATGCGTGTCAAAAGCTTTCCTTCACTTGAGTTTTCTACATGTTTTAATGCCACAAACTTCGGCATTAAAACCGTCACTTGCGCCTTGCAATGATAGTCTTGATAACACAAAGTCTTCCAGATTTTGTGCAACAGATATCGGTTAAAGAGTCTCACAACTGTGTTAACTCTGACTTTCCCCGGTTCATCAGTCTTGATGAAATCTTTGCTAATCGGTTTTCATCCCTAGATTTTGCACAGGTAAAAACGTTTACCTATCACCTTTCCTTCCTCTGTACGTACAAGTTGCAACCTTGGTTAACCAATATCCTCGGTTCCTATTACCAGTTACCGGTTAGACCTTCCTTGGTGATCGGTTGCTCTGATGATCAATTAGAGCATTATTAGTAACAAATATAGTCTCTTCTTACTTACTCAGTGTTAGCGGTTTTCCAACCAGTCTCTCCTCGCACTTATTGTTGTCAGCTGTGCCTATCCTTGCTTCACAGATTGAACACTGGTATCCTTAGTCATAAATGACAACACCTATTTTCCAATCAATGACAATACCTCTTTTGCAATGTACCAGTTACATTCTCTCCGGTTAATGCCAACAAGTAATACCATGTTCCAACAGTTCTTTTGATGTTTGTCGACGGCATGCTGTAAAGATCTTCGCAAATTTTACTTAGGACAAATAGCTCTTTGTTAATCGCTCTGCAAGTTCTCAAATCGCTAGGTGAAATGAGAATAAACGGTAACATTTGGCTTTATAGACACCAAACGGTCGGATTAGGGCTTCATTAAATGATCCGTACATTGGGTAGGTGACTACAGTTGTCTCGGCCTTCTCGTGTCGACTCGATTAACATGTACTCGATCAATACTACCATTTAGTTTATGCTCAGTAGATATCACATCTCGGCTATCATAGGAGCTCCGCATACACTGAGTGACTCGGTCACTATGTACTTAAATACTGATGTTCGGGATCAAATGTGCAATATAACTTCTTTCTCAGATTTGTCCTAATGCATCTTAATTTATGCAGATATGGAGTTTAACATATCAAATGTCAGAAACTAATGTAAAATAAATCATTAGAAAATTCAGCTCCTCACATACCTTCTTTGCTTAGTTTGATATAGTGTGATCACCTGATCCATTGGATTGGGTGACCTCAGGTTCACCGGCTCCACTACTGCTTGCTTCTTCTTTCGTTTTCCATGTCTTATTAAATCTGGTTCCTTATTTGTTCAACAGTTTCTTCATTTCTGACTTGTTCATTGCTTGGTGCATGTGCTCTACAGTCTCTTTTTATGTGACCAATCTTGTGGCATTTGTAACAGACCAAACTTCCATTCAACCAACTCTTGGATTTACCTCTAAAATGTGTCTTCAAATAGTTTACTCTAATATGACCATATCCTCCACAATAATGGCAACTATACCATGTGTTGTAGTCCCAATTGAATGTGTTACCTTTCCTAGGTGCTTTATTCTACTTATTGGATGTCCACTTAGCTTTGGATCTACATTCTTGTGCTCTACGACCATATTCTGATAGTTAAAACAATGTCCTTGAAATCTAGGTGTAGTGGGTGGATTACTGACCTTTGACCTGGATTCATGTGCCTAATGTCCATGTTTTTTACAGTTAAAACAATTTCCATTGAACTTTTGTTTAGGATTGGACTTACCATTCTTGCTTCTACAAATGTTTGTTGTGTGTCCTAGCTTTCCACAATGATGGCATGTGGGTTTCTTGTTCTTTGACTTTGCATTCCTTTGTGCTCCACTTTTTGATGATTCTCCTTCAGTGGAGGTCAAGTGCTCATCATGTCCAAGTCCAGAAGTATCACTAGATCTTCTCCATGACCTTAACAGCTCTTCAAAGTATTTCACAGCTTCATTTGGCTTGTTCATCCTTTCATTGAGTTCCTTCTCAAATCTCAATTCATTCTTCAGTTGACCATTCTCTGATCTTAGATTTGTGATTTTCATATCTTTCCTGCTCAACTCTTGATTAGCAAGTAGCAGTTGATTCACCATGTCCAATTGATTATTTGTCAGCCTTTGCATGTCACATGTCCTTTCATCAAGTCTTATAGACATTTGTCTTTTATCTTCTTCAGCCATTGTCTTGTCTTCTTTAGCTTTCTTTTTCTGCTCAATTAATTCACATAATCTTACTGATTGATTTTCCTGTTTTCTCTTCAGATTTTTGATATCTTCATTCAGTATGTTGTTTTTCTCTAACAAGTCTCTTATAGCTGCATCACTTTCAATGGGATAGCCATTGTCAAATAGACCTTTAGTATCCTCTTCTTGATATAGTGTATCATTCTGTAGAATTGCCAACTATTTCCTTCTGCTTAAGGATTTCTTCAATTCACCTTTGGCTGCTTCAAGCTGGTGAAGTGCAAGCAAAATGTCAATCTTTTGATTCTCTATGATCTTTCCCAACTTATAAACCTCCATCTCCAAGATCTTCCTTAACTCACAAGTGATTAGACTTCTTTAAGAGACTTAGCTCTGATGCCAATTGTTGGAAATCTAATATGGGAAAGTGAGATACTGAGAGGGGGGAAGGTGAATCAAATATCTCCTATTAATTCCACTTTGACATAAATTCAACTTAGTTATCATAAATATCAAATTCAATACTGAAATAGATCTAACAATCTAATCTTCATCCATGAAATTGAAACACATAACACAAAGATTTTGGTTACCCAAAAACCCTTGAAAGGTAAAACTGGGGTAGGGATGACACCCACAAATCTTCACTATTGCAGTATTAAAGTTTGTTTGTTAGGGCTACAAAATTTGATCATAAACTGATGATCTACCCTATGAGGGGTCTACCTTGTTAAAGGGCTTATAGACTTATACAATCTATCATGGTTAAAGGATTTAAAGCTTACAACAAAGTAAGTACTCAGTTAAGAGATTTACATAGGCCTATGAGGACCACTCTGTTAAGAGATTTGCCCTGATTCACCTGCTAAAATGTCTTAGTACCTGATCCTTCGGTTTGCACTGTGATGCTGATAACAGATCTTCTCCTTCCAATACTTGTTTGATCTCCTCGATCATATATATCTCTATTCTAGCCTTCGCTACTTTGCTCGGTCACTCTGACTGATCTCTACCTATATCAAAATACTTCTATGTTTTGTATATGAGATCCCCTTCATTCCATTCATACACACACATACTACGTTTTAGGGTTTAAGATCTCATCTTATATAGACAACAAATCAACCTCCTAGATCAAGATCAACGATCTAGATTTTCTACTTATGCCGCTTAAGCATTCCCTTAATCTAATAGGCTACATAGCTTACATAGGAATTAATGATTACAATTATAAGGCATAATCACCTCCGTGATTCCCTCAACAAATATTAAATATTGTATAGATGTCAACTGAAACGATTTACCTAAGTGTTTGTGCCATTACAAACACATATGTCAAATCAGGCTTGCTCGGCATATGAAGTCTCTGACACTCGGCATTAACTGTTCTTCACATACTGGTGCTCGGCACTAACATTTCCATACAACTCGGCACAAACTGCTAGGCTATTACTGAAGTACTCAATGACCTCTGACTTGCTGGACAGTAGCTAATGCTTAGTAAATGTACAAGTTTATCCATGACTCGGCCTTTACAAGATGGCTCGGTTGCAGTGATGACCGACCAACATTGCCTAGAAAATGACTAAGTGCTAGACACTAATGGACAACAAAACTTAGGGATCAACAACATGTTCAATAGCAACAGTGCTAGATAGTGGTGATATGTTATGTACTTGAGCATAAGATGTTATGAAGCATATGAGGTTAAGGTGTATCCAAGTTGTTGCAAATATGACCCTTGGGTAGCTATATTGCATATAATGATTAGCTTGACGAATAATGTTATATTTGCTAATTAATCAATCAACAACATAATTGGTAGCTTAAGGGTTTAACCAGACCTTAATGTTATTGCTTGTGAGGTTATGTATAGGGGACTTATATTATTGTAGATGATTATGTGACTTATTAAAAATTAGTTTGGTTTTCATACTAGAAGATATTTAAATTGAATCCTTCCATTAACAATATTTTAATGTGTAATCCTAACTCAAGGTTATTCTTTCTAGAGTATAACGAACATTAACGTACCTTGATATCCATCATACAAATGTGCAATCTTAGCAATTTCAGCATCTTCCTAATATTTTATGCTGTTGTCCCTTGTTAGCTACACTTTTTCATCAGTGCGCTTTTAACTTCTCTTTACTCCCTGGAGATATTTCTACTAACTGTTCTTTCATATGCCATTTACCTATGTGATCTTTGTGAAAATTAAGAAATATATTTATTTCTTATGGAAGGAATCAATCCAATGTGTCTCCACTAATGCGAAACAAAACAACACTCAATATCTCATAGCTCATATTTCATTTAATAAGCATCCTCAAAATAAGCCTCTCAATTAATAAAATTAGAATTAGGGTAAAACCTTAGTCCATCCATTACACCCTTGACTGGTCAATTAGCAATATAACTTTCTTACACAAGTCACCCATCTAATAGATGTGAGTAACCAAGGGTAAAGCATGACATGAGTCAGCAACTCCAATCTCTCATATACACATCATGGTATCATAAGCCCAAATACATAAAAATGCGATTACGGTATAGTAATGTTGGCGATGGGCATGCACTAAGTCTTCTCTTCTAGCTAGTAGGGTTTTGAAAGATGTGCTATTATATGTTCATAGTGGTAAAACAAAATAATGGCTTTTTTTCTCTTTTTAGGCCTTTTGAGTTTTAAAAACAACCCTTTGTTGCAAGGGCGATCTCACTTAGCAACAACAAACAACTGTTGGAATCCTCTTTCTCATCTTCATGGATCTAGTATTTATACCAGCCCCATTGGCCTTCATGATTTTGTTCTCAACTTTTGCAAAAGGATCAAGAATCCACAATTTGGCTAAATAACTCAAGTTTCCTCTGAAACCTCCACTAAGTATGCCTTGGAAATAAATATTTGGTTCAGATTGTGGTGCAAACACATCTACAATGATATCTGCAGGAAATTTTTTGGATACAAATTTTACCTCAAATGGTATGTTCACATTAATAAGTTATACTGATACAAGAAACGTAAGCTATTATGTCTACATTGAAATGCACACAGGAAATACTGAGGAAGGGGGGGGGGGGGGGGGGGGGGGGGGCGCTTAATCAGTATTTTAGAACTTTTAAACACATGAAACCACATAAAATAGAGTAGCGAGAGCGAACATCAAAACAAAAACACAAAATTTCTCATGGAGAACGCTTTTGGGTAAAAACCCACAACAAATCAATAGCTTTCATTAAACAAATGGTCACCAACACAGATTACATAAGTGAGCACCAACTCACAAAGACCACCAACCTTACTTGAAGCACCAACTTCATTCAACTGAAGCACCAACCTTAGTTTTTGCACCAACTCAAATGCACTGAAACGTAATAACACTTTTCATAACACACTCAGCACTTCAATCACCATACAAAAACTACACACATCCCACTAAAACAGTTCTTGACTTCATATCTATAGCAAGTTGAAAAAAACAACCAAAATGTATCCCACACCAAAAATGAAGACAACAATTAATAGCAGAAAAATAATCTTAAAAAGCTTAACATGCAACATACATGCTTGCCTCCATAAAGTCTAAACAAGGAACGGTTGAGCTATTTATTAACTGCTTCAAAATTCAAAAAAAATACCATATCGCCTCACTAAATTACCAAGTCTAGCAGATGATATTTATTTCACTAAACAATATAACTACCACTAATTAAGAAAATTGTTGACTAGCTTTGACATCAATGACAAAATATTCAACAATCTCCCCCTTTGTCATTAATGGCAACTCCATTTGAAACCAAAACTACTCTAAAAAAATATTGCTCCCCCTGACTCACTACTCCTTCTTTGACATCAATGACTAAAACCAACCTGCATAACTAAAATGGGGCTGACAGAATATGACAATGAAAACTCCCCCTAGGTCAAAACAGCAATTCAAGGATGGAGTGAAATCACTCCCAACTTCTCCCTAAAGTATTCAAAAGTTTCCTTTTTGTTGATTTGAACAAGACTATCAAAGTTCATGTGTCCCGTCCTCCTATGCCATAGCCAACCTTCATCTATTCTTAATCACACAATTGACTCACACTTAATAGATTATGTTTAAGACCTTCTACATATAAAACATTCTCAACTTTGGTCTCACCGTCATTCAAAATAAGTGTACCTTTACCTTTGACTTTTGCAGATGCATTATCACCAAATCTTATCGTACCTCCATTAGTCCTTTTGAAAGTGAGAAACTCGCTCCTCTCCTATCATATGCCTAGAACAACCACTATCAATATACCACTTGTCTTTTTCATTTTGTGCATGAAGGGCTGTTTGCACAATCAAAGATTCCACTAAAACTTTTTTCTCCTTCCTCCAAATCTTAGCAACCTCCTTTGCTGTCCTCTTTTTCAACCTTCTTGTTCTGCTTAAGACAAATCTACCATACCACTTCTACAAACTTTTGCAGTGTGACCAAAGTTATTATATTTATAACATATAACAGTGTAGTTCCTCAAAGGAGCAAACACTCTACAGCCGATTGCCTTGTGTTCAAAATAATTGCAAGAGAAACAATAACCATAAAATAAAGAATTATTAAACATGTTCATAAGTGCTTGTCCTGAGATAGGAAACCTTTTGAAAGCATCATTTTTTTTATGATGAATCCTTTGTGCTATCAACATTGGTTTTCCGATGTTCTTCATTTGTAGACTTAGAACTTTGACCTTCTTCAAGACCAACTCCACCTTTATCAGTAGATGATCATTGTGAGCCAAGACCTTGTCCAAGGAAATAAAAAAAATTTGATTTATCTTCTCATGGTTTCACTAAGTCGAAGAATTATCTAACTTTCTAAGTGAAACAATTTCAGCTATAAGTCTTTCACAATTTTCTTCCTTGAGCTTAAGCTGATTTCTAATTTCTTCCATTTTCTTTGCTTCTTCAACCAGAACCTTCAAATTAACTATCAGCTATTTACTTTTCCAAGTGTTTGAGATGTCTTGGTTTTCGTCTCAATCCCTTCTTGTAGCAGCAGCTTCAAGTTCTAATTTTTCTTTCAAAGTCTCTTGTATTCATTTAGAGCACTTATTAGCTCCTCTTCAAAATCTAATTCTCCTTCTTCTTCATAAATATGATCTTCATGTTCTTAATTTTCAGCCTGTACTTCTTCTATGGCCATATACAATATTTCTTCACTTAAAGACTCTTCATCACTAACATCCAATGAACTACTTTCTTCCTTCGAATAAAGACTAATGAATTTCTGAAACTTCTTGTCCTTTCCCGTGTACTTATTCTTGTTGGACTTAGGCTTCTTTTCGTAGTTGCTGTCCTCACTTTGTGCATATGGCCATTTAGTTGCAAAATGTCCTACCTTACCACAGTTAAAGCACTTGAAAGGAAGTGTGCCTTTATATTTACCTAAAACTTTCTTCAACTTCCTCATGAAATGTGTCTTCAAAATCAGACTATTCATCAAAATTTTCACTAGATACACACTCCTTGTCTTTTCTTTTCTTCAAAACTTTGAAGGATGCCCCGTTTTTGGATTAAAAAACAGAGTTTGTCCTCGTCTCATAGGCTGTTAGAATGCCATGAAGCTCATCAACAGTCAATTTATCAAGTTCATTTCTTCAATAGCTGAAACCTTTGCATTAAAACCCAAAGGAAGAAACCTTCAAATTTTTTGAGCTACAGTGAACTCTTCAACCTTTTCTCCTAAACCCTTAATAGTGTTAACAACTTCATCTACTCATAAAAAATAAGTAGCAAAGTTTTCCTCTTCCTGCATCCTGAGACTTTCAAAATTTCTTCTAAGTCTGAAGCTTTGCCTTCTTAACCTTATCATCTCTTTTATTTGTTTTTTGAAGTTTCTCCCAGATCTCATGAGTTGTATAGCAATGCATAACTTTCAGAAATTATGTCTCCAACAAACCACATAAGATTGCATTCATGGTTTTTGCATTGTTTTCAAAAGCCTTATTCCCATCAGCATTTGTTGGAGGAGTTGAAGGAATAATGTAACCAGGCCTCACACTTTTCCAAACATCAAAACCAAGAGATATTAGATAAGTACACATTCGAACACTCCAGAATGCATACTTGGAGCCATCAAATAAGGTTGCTCTATTCGTAGCGAGACCTTCAAGAGAACCCATGTATGCAGTCAAGATCAACCTTCAATCGTTTAAGCTATTTTTCCGAAGGAAGCCCACTCTAATACCTATTGAAAAGCAAACAGAAAATACTAGGCAGGACGTGTGAATCAGTATTTTAGAACTTTTAAACGCACAAGGAACTGGTGTTTCCAAAGAACTGGGACAAAATGCAGAGATGGATGGAGGGACCCTGTGGATGGACAGCCTGGTTCCCTTACACGGGATGATTGAGTATTCTGATATAGTTGCTCTTCTACTTTGATAGTATGCTGTATATTTTGCATATCATGTACCTCCTTTTGTAGTGGACAGTTATATTTTGAAAATCTTGTATAGTGGGCATGCAATATAATATCGCTCGGCAACAAGATAGCTTGTTACAGTTAGCTTGATACACTGCTATGGCAGCAGGAAGATAGCTTGGTACAGTTAATATGATTCAGTTAGTAAGATAGCTTGGACTTATTGTATGATATAGTAAAATAGCAGCAGTTAACAGCAATGTTTTCTGAGCCCAGGGCCAGGAATTTTGTAATGGACATACTTCACAATTAATAGAAAAATAATATATATATTTATTTGATATACTATCATACATCTAAATAGATATTAATTAAATATTAATATAATACAAACCTGAAATATATTATAATATACATTAATAAAAACACATTATAATACATCCCAAACATTAAACACCCCATATAATGTGTCTTCAGAAATATTACTCCCAACGAATATAGTTAACAACAGTGCATTTGTCCAATGCAGAATGATCATCCCTCTCAATATATTACCTGGTGCGGTTCTGGTCATACCTTGGATGGATGCAGCCACAGATGGTGTCATAATTCATCCATCAATATCGATTAAGGAAGCAACTTTATGTTTGAATAACATACAAGGACCTAAGAGATGAAAAGGATTATCTCCTAATCAGTGATATCATCTCAATACAAACTGCAAACTCAGCAATCGCCAAATGGACAGCGACCTATTTGAATCGTTTATCATTAATAAAAGACTGATAACTAATTAAGAGAACAACATATCAAATGTGCTTGATGAACATCGATCAAGTGGACAGTGATTCACTTAATAGTAGTTTAATATTAAATTTTAATTAAAGACTGTAGAGATGCTATTAAACAAACACCAACAACAGTTATGATTATTCCAAACAAACATCAAACCACCAATTGCAAGGGCCACATACTATGAAAAGTAGCAAGCTATGTGAAGAGTCAACTCATTGGGCTGTGACAGAAAAAGACACGTCTTTTTCCTCTTGAGGGATATATAGAGGCAGACCATTAGTGGAAAAGGGGGCATCAAAGGAAGTGAAATTAAAGAAATACAAAAAGGTGGATAAAAGGATTGAAGAGAAATAGTAATAGCGATAATCAATTCCATTACCAAATTCATAAGAAGGTCATTGCACATTCAGAGAGACAAAGCTAGGGACAGTGATAATCATTTTCAATTGCAGACTCATAATAAGTTCATTCTAGTAGTGATTGCAATTGTAACCCTTTTGATCCATAAAGGATCAATTCAGCATTATACCCAAACTCCTTAAGTCGGATCAAATGAGGGTTCCTTTACCTCCCTAAATACAATTCTGTCATACCAAGGATATAATCAATTTGGTGATATAGCAGATATAGATTGCATAATTATACTTTGCATCCAATAACTCAAACCTTCCCGTTATATGCAATACTATCTCATTTCACTTATTAAGTCCAATATCATAGCAGAAAGTTCTAAATCATTTGATATCGAACTATCTTGTAGAGGAATTGACATATTGATTTCAGATCAGAGAATTATATCATAAGTATTGTATTCACAATATAATTCTGTATAACATCGAGATAACAGACAAAATGCATTGATTATTCTTTCCTTTGTCTAGTTCATGGAATAAGGGAATTGATAATATATATACATTTACGAATCACATTCAACACTCTCATTTGTGGAAGAATTAAAAATTGCCTACAAATTACAGTTAGAAAGAAGTCCCCTAAAATTGGAATTATAAGAATTTAGCACAAACCCTACAAGAGTGTGCAAAGGCACATTACATAACCCCTCTTGGATTAGCTGATTTTGTTTCTCAAAGACCAGGTATGAATATCATTCTCCTCCGTAAGCCCTCCAGGAGCTGGACAGTTATCCAGGCGGTCAAGCACTTAAATTATACAAAAAAAATCAAGGTTTTACCCCTGCATTACTGAATATCTGATCTCAAACCTGTTAAGGTTTTCTTCTAATTTAGCAATGGAAGAGTTTGTGAGGCCATCTCAGTCTTCTCTGCACATAGGACTTCTTCATCAAGAGCAACCAAACAGAAAATTGTAAAGGAAATGAAAGCAGCTCAAAAGAGCACCTGCATGTGAACTCACAAGTTGTATACCACTAGGTGTACCAATGAACACTTAATTTATTTTTTTAAAAAGCCAAATTTTTTTTTAAAAAAGCCATATTCTATTTCTTATTTTGCTCAGGCATTTCTTGATATTTGACTTTCAGAGAAGATGGGCAATTCAAAATGTGCATCATCATGTCCAGAGGACAGAAATGGGTATAAATATTGTCAATAGAATTCCCCAAAAAGCTATCCATTTGAGCATGTTCCGCCAGAATATGTAAAAGTTAAAAACCGGTCATGTAACAAGATATCCTCTTCAATTTCTTAACGTTTTGCAAATAGATATACAATTTTTACATTTAAAAAAACCATTAACTAATCAGAATATAAAATATATGATCTTACTTCTTCCTTTATTTGTAAGAACATATCACGCCCAGCATCGATCATGTACACAACAAACTCTTTTGTGGCCTCTTTATCCTGTGGTTGAATTCAAGACAGTGACAGTGTGTTGGACAAAATCAACAAGAAAAGATTTTCAAAAAGATTACTTATTAAAAAGCTATTACTTATGAAAGAAAATTTACAATAGCAAAACATATCCAATGCAACTTATACACTAATAGAGATCACAAAACATTTTATTATACAATATGTATATATATATAAACCAATTCAACAAAAAATATAAACTGATACACGATTTGAAAACAATGTGACAAACGTCTAACATGCCCCTCCCAAACACATAAAATTGTATATAATATGCATGTTAGCATTACACCGCAGGCAGAATTTCCTAAAATAGTTATAAAAGGATGGCTTAGGAAAAGCTTTTAGTTTTGAATGAAAATTTTAGGAAATTCTGCCTACGGTGTAACACAACATATATACTATAAGAGATCATGAGGCATTTCATTATATGGCATTTTCATTTATGAACCAATTCAAAAAAACACCAAGTAGATAAATGATTTAAAAGAAATGCAACTAACATCTAACATTCTTGGTGTAATTTTTATACTTCACCTAGGATACCAGTTTATCCCAATTGTGATATTGAACCTAATTAAGAAGTTTACTTAGGATATTAAGAATATTTAATTATTCTCATTTATGTAGCTCATAATAGCATGTATACACCTTGACTTGAGATAAACAAGTGTCATCAATTCTTGATTGGTTGTAATTAGGTGCCACCTATGCAGCCAAGACTGTCTTTTTATTAGTTAAATTGAGTTAACTGATCCACTGATTGGCAGTTCAACTCGTGACCTCTTAAACCAATTTAACTGATCAACTTATTGGCAGTTAATCTCATGAGTTTTATATACGTCATCTCCTTGAGTCATGCATCTAAGAAGTCTATTTTATATGTATATCATCCACTCATTTGATGAGTTGATTCAGTTGATTCTGATAACTGATTTCTTCTATCCTGGAATAGTTCATGTTCTTGCATGTTGCATCATTTGCCTTTATACTTGCAGCTATTGTAACTTTCTTCAATCACCTAGATCCCAGCTTGTGTGAGTGGATTCCCCCCAAATCTTACAAACATTCTCAACTCCAAAATCATCAAGTCATATATTTACTTATATTATAAGTCATGTTACCATTACACCCTCGAGTAGAAATTCCTAGATACATAAGAATGATTTACCAAATTTTAGCAGTTTTTAACATTTTATAAGTGTTATTATCTTTCTCATATAATTCATTTTAACTTAAAGCATAAATCTTACAACTTTTCATGCTTTCATCTTTCATATATACAAGAAATAGCGACCTTTTTTCTGACAGGAAGTTTTTGAAAGTTTGAACCAAATGCCAATAACCTTAAATTCAAGATTCCCTAATTCTTTATGAACAATTTCAGTATATGGTATTTCATTCATAAACCAACTCCCAAAAAATGATAGGTAGATAAATGATTTGAAAGAATTGTTACAAACATCTAACAGCCCCGACTCCAAAACATCAAGTAAAATATTTATTTATAATGTAGGTATGTTAGCATTACACCCTATGTTGAATTTCCTAAATACATAGTTAAGAAAGGTAATAGTACTTATAAAAGTGTTAGCAACTGCCAAAAAATGTTAATACATTGTTATGTATTAACACTTTTTTGCAGTTGCTAACACTTTTATCAGTACTATTACCTTTCTAATGTAATCCATTTTAACTTAAAGCATAAATCTCACAACTTTTCATGCATTCGTCTTTCATTAATACAACAGATTGATACTCCTTTGTGACGAGCTTTTCTGAAACTTTGAACCAATCTTCCAAAACCCTAAATTTGTCGTTCCCAAATTCTTCTCATGCATATGATATGCACAACATTGCATTATGTGAAATCACAACACCCGATTGATGTAATGTACCCATTTTTACACCATCTTGTTCTACAACATTAGCCAGTTTTCAAGTTTTTCCATAGGTTTCCCGATGTGCTGGGTAAGTTCCAATGTTCTCGGTGAGCTCAGTTCTCAGTTTCAATGGGTTTTGACAACAGTTGATATTTATAGTAACTAGCATCAATCTTTCTAGATTTTCCTAGGTTTGTTCTCTTTAGACCTCAGAGAGCATTGCTATATATAGTAAGTTTGCATGGCACCAATATTTTAGGGTTTCTTTAGGTTTGATCTCTTTGGTCCTCAAAGATCACTACTATTTATAGTAAGTGCTTGCATGACACTGATCTTTCTAGATTTTCTTGGGTTTGTTCTCTTTGGTCCTCGAAGATGACTACTATTTATAGTAAACTCTTCCATGGCACCGATCTTTCTGAGCTTTTTGGGTTTTTTTTCTTTGGTTCTCGGAGAACACTACTATTTATAGTATGTGTTCGTGCTAGCATCAATTATCATCTTCCAACTTTAGTTGGCTCCAACATGTTCAATTCTCTGTTTCTGATGTCTTGGTGAGTTTCCATAAGGTGATGGAAATTATTTTAATAATTTCACTTGTGTTATAAAAGTGACTTTTTCATATTTAACCTAAGTGAATTAAAATTTTGAAAAATGTGTCTCCAATTGGGACACCTAGGTTATAGGAAACATCAGTTGTTTCTAAAAGTTATTTGCAGGCCTTTTTCGAGGCAATATTATATTCAAATATTTGGATTTGCCGTAATTTCTCCCTCCAAGTCTCAATATTGGGATTTGAGCTCTCATTCTCTCATACAAAGCTTGCAATTGCACATATAACAAAATGCTGTTGGAATGACCAAAGGAATTTCTTCTAGGTGTTGTTGAGGACGAAAAGCCTCTTCAATCTGCCAGTTTCAGTGGTGAGAGGCCCACCGTAGCTTGATTGGCGGCTTCACATGGAAAGCACAGAGGTTTTAATGAAGTTTTTGAATCTGGGGTTTGCATGATCATGGAGATTTTTAATGTTTTTTGAAAGAGAAAATTTTGGGATTTCAACTTAGAGTGATCGCATAGATTTTAAAGAGTTGGTGAAGGTTTTTTCAAGCTTTTGCCATTTTTCTAGAGCTTGTCATACCTCCTTGCCATCAAGTCTGTACCCCTTGTTTTGGTCTCCATAGCTGATTGGTGATGGTTGTGATGATTATGGGTATCATTCTGATGTATTTCTTTTAATTGAAGATTGTAGATCAAAAAAAAGGAGTACAATTGAAGCAAGGTTGTAATATCCTTTCTTCTAAACCAGTGTGAGACCACACAAGGTCTAATCTAGTAGACAGCTAATATTACAAAATAGGACCAGTTCCTTCTGTGAGTAATCAGATCAATTAGAGTAAAAAGGATTTAATCTAGACTTAGTGTTAAGTATCATTGGTATATACTATATACATTAACAACATAACTAAACTGCAGATTGATCTAAGTTGTACAGAAATTTTGACTTTGTAGAGGACCCAATGCAAGCATCATGGTGGAGTAGATATTATACTAGTGCTGTGTCAGAAATTCAATGAATCCAACCCATTCCAAGGTGGATCAAGTGCTGATATGTCCTTATTGGATCTGGCTGTTTTAACTGTAAAAACTTCTCCTTGATTGATGTGGAATCTTGGACATATCTAAAAGTTGAGGTTATTCTCCAAAACTTCAGAAGAGTGATGCTCATATTTCCTTTGGAATGCTAGACAGCTTTGCATGTACTGAACATTTTCAGCCTGCATGTATTTCACTCTGTTTAGCACCATTATTTGATCCATTGCATAAAGTTTTGAGTTGGGATTTCTTTTTAAAGAGAGATTGCATAGCACCAGCAAGTCAAACAGACTTTTGGCTAGCATATTAGTTTGGTCGGGGTGTTGAGAGGGGTTTTAAACTCAGTTTTCTGCTCTTAAATGAATGTCTTGACCATAGCAAACATTTGTGACTATTTTCAAGTCCTAGCAAGGTTAGTATTAATTATTATGAAATCTTCTATGGATTTGCCCGTCCATGAGCACCATACACAGAAGCTTATGACAGTAACTTCTGTTTCAGACTTTGAGGTTGGAAGTGTTTGGTGAATATCAAAAATTGTACCAAGGCCAAAAAATAGGGTATAAGACATAAAAAAAGGACAAATGAAAGCAAGATTTCAAGAGCATCTGTTAGCTTGTGGTGACTGATCAGGAAAGTACTGTACACTTTTCATTCTTCGTGGGGTTCGGGGTATTTTTGAGTTGACACGTCAAACATTTCCCTAGGTTGACTCGTCAAGCATTTTCTTAAGTTGACTCGTCAAGTATTTAGGGTTAACTTGTTAACCGACATAAGCCTTGTTATATTGGCTTAGGGTTAGGGATTTCATTATGATGTATGATTTTAGTACTTGCGGCGGAATTGAGCTGTAAGGGATTACAGATTGTAATCAGGTTGTAATCACTGGATAATAAAATATTGGACTCATTGTTGGTGGACATAGCCCAGGGATTGGGTGAACCACGTTAAATCTTTGTGTCTTGTGTTCTCTTCTGTGTGGTTTATTGTTTTCTGATATTGGTTATATTTGCATGTAATTGTTATTTCTGCCTTGTTAATCCTAACAAGTGGTATCAGAGCGAGGTTATTTTTGTTCGTTCTTTCATCTATTCTCTGAAGCAAGTCTCACAAGTTAGTGGGAGAGTCTCTCGGTTAAGTGGGAGAAATGGCAGACGAGGGTAGGCTGAAGGTTGATAAGTTTAATGAGCAAAACTTCCAGTTATGGAAGATGCAAATGGAGGACTATCTCTATCAGAAGGATCTATGGCGGCCATTAGAGGGAATAGCCAAGAAAGAGGCAACAATGTCTAAGGAAGATTGGGATATTTTGGACAGGAAGGCACTGGGGAGTATTCGTTTATGCCTAGCACAATCGGTGGCATTCAATATTACTGGAGCAACGAAAGCTAAAGATTTGATGGATACCCTAGCGAAGTTGTATGAAAAGCCTTCAGCGTCAAACAAGGTATTTCTTATGAAGCGTTTATTTAATATGAAAATGGTAGAAGGCGGATCAGTCCCTGATCATTTGAATGAGTTTAATACAATTACAAGTCAGTTAGCCTCAGTTAAAATTACGTTTGATGAAGAGGTTAGGGCTCTCTTGATTTTTTGTTCTTTGCCAAAAAGCTGGAATGACTTGGTAATGGCTGTTAGTAATTTTGTTTCTGGTTCTAATACCCTAAAGTCTGATGATGTTATTGGTGTTATATTGAGTGAGGAAATTCGTAGGAAAAGCTCAGGGGCATCCACATTGGGTAGTGTATTGAACGCAGAAAGTAGAGGCAGAACAAGAGACAGAGGAAACAACTCTGGAAATCGTGGGAAATCAAGAGGAAAATCAAAGGGAAAGAGGTCTGAATCCAAAGGGCCAAATGATTGTTGGTACTGTGGAAAACAAGATCATAAGAAAAAAGATTGTTGGTCTCGGAAGAAAGATCAAGGAGACAAACATGATGGAAACAAGGAGGCAAATGTGGTAAGTAACAAATCCGAAGAGGATGCTTTGCTCGTCTTTAGAAAATGTTGATGATTCATGGGTGTTAGATTCGGGGGCTTCATTTCATGCTACACCCCATAGAGGTTATTTTGTTGATTATGTCCAAGGGGATTTTGGGCTAGTTTATTTGGGAGATAATGAACCCTGTCAAATTGTTGGAAAAGGGAAAATCAAGATTAAGTTGCACAATGGGAATCATTGGCTACTACAAGAGGTAAGACATGTTCCAAGCCTGAGTAGAAATTTAATTTCAGCAGGGCAACTCGCTAATGAGGGTTGCACAGTTACTTTTAATGATAAAAATTGGAAGGTTTCAAAAGGTTCCTTAGTAGTAGCAAAAGGTGTGAAAGTAGGCACCTTATATCTTTGTACAGGGCATACTGTTCCTTCTACTTTAATTGTTTCAGAAGATAATGAATATTCAGGAACAATGGTTGCAGTTGAGAAGGAAGAACATCAAACCGTTGCTGTAGATTCTGACACAGCACTGTGGCACAACAGACTCGGGCACATGAGTGAGAAAGGTATGAAATTACTTCATTCAAAGAAAGTTTTACCTGGTCTGAAATGTGTCAATATGGATTTCTGTGAAAGTTGTGTTTATGGAAAACAAAAGAGAGTTAGTTTTGTGAAGAGTGGGAAGGAAAAGAAAAATGAGAGATTAGAGCTTGTGCATACAGATGTATGGGGACCAGCTCAAGTATCTTCCCTTGGTGGCTCTCTGTATTATGCTACATTTATAGATGATGCAACAAGAAAAGTATGGATTTATTTCCTTAGACAGAAATCTAATGTATTTCAAACTTTTAAGAAATGGAAATGCTTGGTTGAGAATGAGACTGGTAAAAGGTTAAAATGTCTCAGATCTGATAATGGTGGTGAGTATTGCAATACAGAATTTGAAGATTATTGTTCCTCTAATGGTATTCGTAGGTAGAAAACTGTACCAAGGACTCCACAAGAAAATGGAGTGGTTGAACGCATGAACAGGACAATAATGGAGCGTGCAAGGAGTATGAGGTTGCATGCTAGGCTGCCCAAAAATATGTGGGCAGAGGCTGTGAACACTGTTGTTTATTTAATCAAGAGAGGCCGCTCTACTCCTTTGGACTGTGGTATTCCAGAGGAAGCATGGAGTGG
This sequence comes from Chamaecyparis obtusa, assembly GCA_027943335.1. Classification (NCBI taxonomy): domain Eukaryota; kingdom Viridiplantae; phylum Streptophyta; class Pinopsida; order Cupressales; family Cupressaceae; genus Chamaecyparis; species Chamaecyparis obtusa. The sequence goes on from BSBK01003342.1 coordinate 425,752, forward strand.
TAAGAAGGTGAGTTATTCTTTTCTCAAAACCTTTGGTTGTGAAGCTTTTGCACTTATAGATTCTGAAAACAGAACCAAGCCGGAAGCTAAGTCAAAGAAATGTGTATTTGTTGGATATGGCATTGATAAATTTGGTTATAGGCTTTGGGATTTTGAAAATCATAAAATTGTAAGAAGCAGACATGTCACATCCAATGAGAAAGTATTGTACAAAGATTTGTTGCAGTAGCATGAGAAGAAAGAAAATGACTATGTAGTACTGGATGATACTCCAAAAGTTGATGTTCCAGTAGTTCCTTATGCTCTGCAACAACAAATACCACACACCCCAGTTAATGTTAGATGGTCAACAAGGCTAAGTAGACCTCCAACAAGATTCTCTCCCTCTTTGTATTCTATTTTATTAACAGATGTTGATGAACCTGAATGTTATACTGAAGCTGTGCAGGTGGATACAAAGCTTCAATGGGAATCTGCAATGACAGATGAAATGAACTCCTTGATGAAAAATCAAACATGGGATTTATGTAAGTTACCTCCAGGTAAAAGGGCTTTACAGAATAAATGGGTTTACAGGATAAAAGAAGAGGATGGAGGTAAGAAAAGATTTAAAGCCAGATTAGTCATAAAAGGATTTGCACAGAAACATGGTATTGATTTTGATGAGATTTTTTCTCCAGTTGTTAAAATGACTTCTATTCGTACTGTTTTAAGTATTGTGGCTACTGAAGATTTGCATTTAGAGCAGCTTGATGTTAAAACAGCCTTTCTTCATGGTGATTTGAATAAAGAAATATATATGGTACAGCCACAAGGATTTGAGGTCAAGGGTAAGGAGAATTTGGTGTGCAGATTGCAGAAAAGTTTGTATGGCTTGAAACAAGCACCTCGGCAATGGTATATTAAATTTGACACTTTTATGAATGAGCATGGATATAGTCGGTGTCATTCTGACCATTGTGTTTATTTTATGAGGTTGGATGATGACAGCTACATTATTTTATGTTTATATGTTGATGATATGCTTGTAGCTGGGTCTAACATGGATCACATTAAGGGGTTGAAACAACAATTAGCACATTCATTTGCTATGAAGGATTTGGGGGCAGCAAAACAAATCCTTGGTATGAAAATTTGCAGAGATAGGAAAAATAGGAAGTTGTCTCTATCTCAGGCTGATTATATTGAGAAGGTGTTGCAACATTTCTCTATGGAGAATGTCAAAGCTATTAGCACACCTTTGCCTGGTCATTTGAAATTGACTAAGGATATGTGTCCCAAGACACCAGAAGAAGAGACTAAAATGTCTAAGGTACCTTATGCTTCAGCTGTAGGGAGCTTAATGTATGCTATGGTATGTACTAGGCCAGATCTTGCACACGTAGTGGGAGTCGTTAGCCGATATATGAGTAACCCTGGTATTGAGCATTGGAATGCAGTCAAATGGATTCTTAGATATTTGAGAGGTACATCCAATAAGTGTTTACACTTTGGGGGTTCTACTACTACTATACAAGGCTATGTTGACTCAGATTTGGCAGGAGATATAGATAGCAAGAGGAGTACTACAGGTTATGTATTTATTGTTGGTGGGACAGTAGTGAGTTGGATTTCTCGACTACAAAAGGTGGTTGCTTTATCCACTACAGAGGCAAAGTATGTTGCTGCTACAGAGGCAGCCAAGGAGATGATATGGCTTCAATTCTTCATGGCAGAATTGGGACATCCTCAGATGGATAATTTTTTACATACAGATAGCCAAAGTGCCATTCATCTTGCGAAGAATTCTGCTTTGCACTCAAAGACAAAACACATACAATTGCGGTACCATTTCATTCGGTCAGTTTTGGATGATGGGCAGTTAAAGCTGGAAAAGAGACATACAGATGATAATCCAGCAGATATGTTTACAAAGGTAGTAACAAGGGAAAAGTTGAACTCCTGTTCAACTTTGGTTGGTCTACTAGACTGAACAGAATAAAGGGACAGTTGAGTCCAGGGTGGTTGGATCCAGTGGGAGCCTCACAGGGTAGCGGTTTAGCTACACGATCAGTCTCCAAGTGGGAGATTGTTGTTTGGTGTTGGTGGACGTAGCCCAGGGATTGGGTGAACCACGTTAAATCTTTGTATCTTGTGTTCTCTTCTATGTGGTTTATTGTTTTTTGATATTGGTTATATTTGCATGTAATTGTTATTTCTGCCTTGTTAATCCTAACAGCATCTTCATGGCAAACCATCACACTGGCAAACCTTAACCATAGAATTTCAATCTTCAACATGTTTGTGCCACCACTGTCACCCGGCATCTCAAAAATAGCTGAAAACCCCTTGAAAAAAATTGCATTTTAGAACAAACTGACTTTATATAACGTTGGGAGGTTTTTTAAGCAAATCCTAGGCAAAAAATGCAAGTCTTTGCGATTTTGCCGTGATAATCAATGTGCATTTTTCTTTATGCTCAATTCTAGGGAGTGCTCACAGATTTTTTCAACCATGATCCACACACAATCTCATAGTGTCATCTTTCTTTCGCACCAATACTATGGATGAAGCAAAATGTCTAGAGCTAGATTGTATATGCCCCATTTCAAGCAACTCCTTGGTTGTTCTTTCAATTTCTTCCTTGCATATTTTCGGGTGGCAATAATGTGTGGTAATCAACAGTTTTTCCCCTCCAAGTTCAATGGTGTGCTCAAAACCACTTTTTGAGGATAGCCCCGGAGTAATATTGCTAAAAACCCTCCCATACTTGTCTAAAATAGATTGAATATCAATATGTGTAGTCTCCCCCCCTTTGCATGAAGATCTATCAAGCACAATACATTGTGTCACCCATTCTACTTGCCCATGTCTAAAATCTCTCGCCATTCTTTTTTATGACACCACCCTTGGAGATCAAAATGATAGACCTTGTAGAATTATGTCCTTGCCATTATGTTGGAAGCATAGTTCCATCTTCAGAAAATATTGATAGTATCTACCCAAAAATGTAACCATTGAATGCCCAAAACCATATCTCTATCACCCATGTTTTTTTTTGGTGTGCCAAAGGTATCCCTGCGACCCATCCCGATGCCCAACCCACCTTACCTTGGTCTTACTTGCTACCAAGTTGGGGCTAGGAAGGGGCGGATGGGGCGAGACCCATGTTTACTATATAGATTATTTAGTGTATTTCCTAGGCAATGCTTAGTTGTTTTATTCTCTGTGTCCAAGGAGTAATGAATCCATCCAACATGACTACCTTGAACCCTTCAAAGTTTTCAATTTTTAAGTTCATCCTCATTACTAAACCCTCATCTATGAAGTTATGTGTAGCCCTACTATCTATCATCACAGTCACTTTTTTTCCTTGTAAAACACTTCAGATTCTAAAGGGGAGATACTTGGGCGCCCTTGAAAGCATGGCCAATGTACAACTTGCACTTTCTTCATTATCTTGTTTCCTCTTCTTCTTTTCGGGTTCAAATTCTCTCTCCAATATTGATTCTAAGTTGTGTACTTATCCCCTTTTTTTAACATTGATAACCTAGTTCCCATCTCTCCTTACAAGCAAAACACAACCCTTTCTTTTAAAGCTCTTTCTTGGACTCCTCCATTATGCTTGGTTGAGGAGGCAATGCCTTTGGTTGCCAATTTTTCTTGTAAGTGGGTTGCTAATGCGACCCCAATGGTATATTCTTGGAAGAGGTCTTGCCTTAGTTCTAATTACTTCTATCGTTAATGCCTTTTGGATTGCATCTTGTAGGGATGTAGGAACAAGAGCACCCACAAAGCCACAAAGTGACTTTGTTAACACTAGACACCGGACTGAAATGCTTTGAAATTTTATGACATAATCCTCCACTAAACTGTATTGCTTTGATTGTGCCAACTCTTTGAAATGTCTTTCAAGATGCTTTAGATCAAATCAATCTACAAGTTTTTGTGTAAATTCATCATATGTTGCCGCATTTTTATGCCCTTTTGTGACAATTCCAAGGTGCCACCAATCGTATGCAATCCCATCTAAGCGTAAAACGACAAATTTAATAGCATCTTATTCTATCATGGAATTAAGAGAAAACCAATTGTATGCAATCCCATCTAAGCATAGAATGGCCAATTTAATAGCATCTTATTCCATCATGGAACTAAGAGAGAACTATGTGTCTAATTTTTGAATCCATGCTCGTGTAGTGACCTTTCCCAATCCATCAAAGTTGGGAAGAGTCATCTTACTCACTCTTTGTTGTAAGTCTTTGATGGGCTGCCTTATTTCTCTTCATGAGCTATTTTGCATTCTTGCATCACAATATTCTCTAAACAGAATGTGTCTTCTAAGGTCGGGGTCATTTCTTGAATATGCTTTCTATACATTCATCAAGGTCATTTGCTGCCATGTTGGGTTCTTCTTCTTCTCTTGACTACTCTTCTCTAGGTAAGAATGTAGGCCTTACTAATCTAAGTGACGATCTTAATGGAGCTCTATTATTATTTTTGGAATGGTTGGAATTAACAAATCTTGCATCAATTTAATTTGGCCTAAGAGTGTTGATTGTATTGTTCATGTTTTGAAGTGTTTGGAGAAGCACTTGTGTGGCCTTCTCTTGTTTCTCCATAAAAGGCCTCAATTCATTTCCTAGATTAATCTCATGATAAACAATTTCATTACCTTTAATCAGATTGCTACTTGCCCTTAAGTTTCCTCTTTTCTCTATCCAAGGCCCATTGAGCTCTTTGGCTTAGTTGCTAAGTTGCTGAATCGTGGGACTTTTCAGGCGATTCATGGTATGAAACGTACTGGAACGGATACTGAAACGAGTCTCCTGTAGGTAACATCTAATCTCCTGTAGGTAACATTTGGGATTTGTGTTTTTAAATGCCAAAATGTTTAGTGATTCTAGTTTGATCTTTTAGATATTTTTAAGACCTACACTGCTGATTAGTGAACTCTGAACTTATCCATCATTAGATTCTAGCTTGATCTTTTTTATACTGAAACCTGAATTTAAATTAGAATGATAAGTTTCAAAACTTGAAATTTGTAATGGTTTGTTTAGCATATGTATTGTTATATGACATTCTAAATTTAATTCTATTTTTTAGCTGCATATCTATACATATATCTACTATATATGTGTGTGTGTGTGTGTGTGTGTGTGTGTAAAATATATATATGTATGTATGGATATATATATACATACATATATATGTATTTCTATGAATGTACCCAACCCCCAAAAAAATTCTGCCGTACCAGTGTTTTGTAACCATGTACCTGTACCCGCTCCCATTCCCGATTCGACAACTTAGCTTAATTGCATAAACATCCCTTTGATCGACAGACTAACATGATCAATGCTCCAATACCAATTTTAATGTCCCTATTGGGAACACTCCTAATTGCTACACCCGCAAATAATATTAATCACTAAAAAGTGATATTAGAAATATCAAAGATCAAGAAGTTATGATAATATTCAAATCAATACATCATTGCATAACTAATATTCAAATCAATACAGCATAACATATTCCTTGCAGCCAATCATATCGTGAATTCCTTGGAAATGCTTGCAAATGGCAATTATCAAGCTTGGCTGTCCTTGAGATGCTGAAAGCATGGAAGGCAGGCCACCCTTCCATCTTCCAGTCCACCTTGGAGGCTTGCCATCCTCCTTGATCAAGCCCAAGAGCAAGGAAGGCTAGTCGTCCTTCCAACTCTTGTTCAACTTGATAAGTGCATGAAAGGGGAGCCATACTTTCATCTCTCGTGAACTTGGAAGGGATTTTTGTCCTTCCTATTTCCAAGACACTTCCACAAATTTAAAACTGATTTCTCGAGGAGTTTTCTATATTATTGCTGACTATGTACCTCTTAATAAATTAACAAGTTTATTCTCAAATGGCTATAACAAATTATTTTCTGTTGTATACACTTGTTTCTATAATCTGAATTTATTCTTCAATTCAGGGTCTGAACTCTTTGTATTTCCTGAATCACCTTCTTCTCAAATGAATTGATCTCCTTTTTATATCTTTATCATAAGGGGGACAACTCTTCATAATGATGTTCCTTGCAAGAGTTACAACCTTTCAGATTAAATCGCTGCTTCGAAAATCCTAATTAAATTTAATTGTATGTTTATGGAAATCGCTGCATATGATCCTTTTTAAATAACAATAATGGATCATTAACAGAATTGCCAATAACCAAATTCCTTTTAATCCTGGTTGTCTCCCTTCATTCAACTGCTGATCCTTTTAATTTCATTTATTCTTGGTCAGCCCCTCACATTTATAAAATCGCCTAAATCAAACTTTAATATTAAAGGTGTGATTTGTCTTACAAGGCCGGGGCATGACAGCGTACAGGCTGATAATGGTAAAGGGTTGAATATATCAAAGAGGTCATTTTAAAGGGTGTAAATGTGCTATGAAAGAGTCTCATAGGAATAACACACTTCAAATTCAATGTCTTATATTAAAATATTTGTAGATAGAGTAAATCAAAGCAAACCCTTCTCTTTTATAGCCCCAAACTGTCAGGGTTTCAAATTTAAAAATTCAATTAACTGTTAAAGTAATGAATTTCAACATTATTTCGCTATAACGGAATTAAATTAATCTTAGGGTAAAGAAATGATTGGAGAAATCCTATCAATCTTTGTTACGATCAGTACTAAACTCTAGTATTACTATTGGCTTGTTGTCTCAATCTAATTACACTTTGAGGAGAACAACATAGATTGATTCCCTACCATTAAATGTTCTTTAATTGAGGACAAATGAAGAAATAAATAAATAAATAATTATGTTTATGACATATCATAATCTTAAATGCTTTGTGTTAAGATAATTTATTTGAATAATGCAAGTCAATTTGAGCATAAGTTTCATTCTAAGGACTTGCCACCAGCATTCCTCATAGCCAGCCTTAAGGAAAAAAGAGATGCTTGGAATATTCCCTCAAAGATGTCCCATTAAGCGCAAGATGTCTAGAACTTATAGGACAGCTTACATATTAGAGTGGGTGAGCCGGGTTTCACCACACTCGTCCTTGTTTCCCTCTCTCCCCATTTTGAGCGGCATGTTTGTGGTGACATCGAACATGCGAAATCCTCAAGTGCACATCAATAGCAATCACATTGATATGATAAAAGTAGACGTCGGTGAGTTACTCGAAGTTTTCAAGAAAAAAAATCATTTAGTGTCGTGGCTCCGTAGTGGGCATGACAATCTTCTGCTGTAGATTTTTTTCCTTGTAAATAAATCGTCACATCTACAACTTTAACATCGTCAAAATCCACACCCTACAATCTTAGTAACACAAGCATTTATATACCCATGCACGACTCACCTGTGTCAATTACAATACCTTAAAATATAGATGAATATTTTCCCAGATCCAAGTCTTGGTTCAATGCTATAATTCAAGTAAGGCCAGCAACTGTCACTGTACTTAAAATGGTTGATTAAAAAAATTCAACAAGGACTAGAGAGCATACATGCATTATTTGCACTCTAACCGAATACAAATGTAAAATATGCTTAAAAATACAACCTCAGCAAAAAGATGACATAGAACTTTACCATAGAACATATGACTAAAGATAGAGCAGTGGGATATTCATGCATAAATACAGATAGACTGAATGAACGAATATGGCCCTTAGACATTAGTTTATGTGACAACTACTACTTGCTGGTTACATGTATCTTGGACTAATGTAGTAAAACTACTATGCTATATAATTATAGTAAAAGTAATCTGCATGCAGCTTATACGTGAGCCCCAAATGTCAGAACCAACTGGATGACACTAGGTACAAGTGAACTAAAGGTTCGATGTAAACTGTTGCAAAACCTGTGAATAATTACTATTCTCCTCATCATCCTCATCTGGGAACAAATCATCTGACTCCAAATCCATGAGGTGAAGCTTATGTGCAAAAAGAATTGAATCTGTAAACAGACAAAACAATATCAGTTGGCATAGAGTTAACCATTTCACCTCGACATATTTCATATAGTTTTCTTAAAATGCTTTAGCATTAAAGTATCTTCACAATATATAAAAAGGCATTCCCAATGCATCATCCTCTTCAGACAATATTAATGTAGGAATCAGCTTTAATTTTCTGAAAATACATGCAAAAAAAGTAAATCCAATGAAACAAGAAAAAGGTACTTGATTGACAAAATCCTTGCCTTGGGAATATGTAAAGATATTCTTCTGGTCCAATGATCAAATGAGCCGGTTCATATGTAGGAAATAAAAGTTCTTTCTATCGACACTCTTGCAGATGTAGCCAAAAATCTTATTTCAAAAGTAATAAGGAATATTATTCTTTTCAATACATGTCTTTAAATTCTATCGGCAGCTTCAATCTTTAATCAAAGAATAAGATCCTCAAAATTACTTCAGTAACCTTTCCCATGGTAAGAACCTTATTTGGATTTATCCTTTATGTAATAAAAACAAGTAGAAAGTGTAACAAGTTGCTAATCACAAAGAGGCCAACATTAAGTATTCCCCGAGAAATGTTAATTCCAATTCTTAGAATAACATTTAAAAGTAATTAAGTTAAATTTCCTAGTATTTAGTCAAGAGGCAGTTCATGGCTCGTTGTGTTGTCAAATGTCTTTCATTCAAGGTGCACAGTTTTTTTCCTAACCATGCCTGACATGATGTATCAAATGCCTAAAGCAAAAGAAAACAGTAGTGCATGTTCAAAACTTCTTATCTCTTAAAGGAACAAACATATGACTGACATAATAAAAAGTAAACTTGTAGGAATCAAAAGCATAAAAGTAACAAAACATAATATAAGGGCAAAAATATAGTCTTTAGAGTCTAAAATAATTTTATTATCAAGAAGACAACAGAATAGATTAATAGAATAACTTAATTTATTGTAGTCATGATGTACATGGTGTCTAATATGCAAGCCGGACCATCATCAGGTATAACAACCGAGTGTTGGCTTCTTAAATTTCTTCGAGCTATTTCCCATATTATAGGTTCAGTATTTGATTTTCTCAAGCTATTGTCCAACAGTAAATTTACTCTCTATCAGTGTTGGTTATGCTTTGGACTGGTTGCATACTATACCTCTCAATTCCCTACACTCCTTTTCAGATGCAATACATGCATATGTACACAATTTTTAGTATAACATGGATCCTAAATTTCACCTTACACGCTTGGCACAATGCAAGCAATATCTTGATGAATGCATTAGGGACTTTTCCTCTCACTTTCTTTCTTTGCTTGTCTACATGGGTTTCCAAACTACTGAAAACCTTCTCCAACATCTTTTTCTAAAAAACCTCTTGCCACATTTCCAAGAGAAAAGTTCTCCCTCAACCATACCATTCCCTTTCTAATTTATCTCTTGCCGTCACTCAATTTGAACAAAAGTTTCTAGAGTATCCCATTGTCAACTACAACAATCCTTCTTCTACCTCTCCACCCATGGATCACCCTTTCAAACATTGTCCAAGATACCAACCTTTTTTCCATTGTAAAGATGAAGACCAATCTTGTTGATCCTTCTAAGTATATCCTACATGTTCTCATAAAATCTCAGTTGATCACTCACCCTTCTCCTTACATTCAAAGAATCTCCTAACTATAGTTTGTCATCCTTTATTTCTTATGCATACATAGGATGCTTGGTCATTATCAAGAAATAAGATCTTTAAGCAACAGATCATTGATTATGAAATAGATAGTAAATGAAATGAAGATTATAGAATACACAATGATATCGCATTACACTATATACACATAAGAAAAAACCCTTTCAGGTAAAAAAATTTCATTAAGCATCATTCGGAATTGAGGAAACTAACACTTAGCTTGTATGAATATATACATGACAAGAACATGCTTATTATAGTGTCTTCATCCTCCCCTTCTTTTCAATGCCTCTCATGCATATATAATGCATTAATATACCTCTTAAGCAATCATGCCTCTACAACATACAAGTGTATATACCTCATATACAATAAATGTTGGATATACTGGTATGCTTTATGATTGCCTATATTTAAAGCAATCTACACAGTTCATGAACAGGTTACAACATTTCACCATATGACCTTTTCGTTATACATGTAATTAATTAATTAATTATAAAGATAAACTTTATAAACTATCTCTTATTTTACACTTTAAGAATAAACATACAAGTTATTCTCATAAATGTTATTTAGGGATACTTGCATTAAATGTAATCCCCAAATAAACATTATGTTCTAACAATTACTCTATCAATTAATGTCAAGCCTTACAAAATAAAATTTAAATCTTATTGATGCAAGTGCTATCAATCCCGCCGTATGATACACCTCTTAATTCTTCTCTTGATGACTATATTGCATCGGTAGACGAACCCAAGCAAACATGCCAAATCCTTCACATATGATACACATGATGATGGGCACAACCTCCTTGCTACACAGACTTCTGCAAAACATTCTATGTTTATTCCTCCCATAGCTTCCCCTTCTTTACTTGTTGCTACTATGGAACATATTTTGCATCTTGAAGATTACCAACAACCCATTGTAGACACCCCTTATATAACCAATGGCCTAACTTCTATTCCTACTTCTACATCAGATATGGTTCCAAAGCATGTCTCTTCTCTTAACAACCCTCCACTTACATCCAATATAATTACCTGCTCTATCTTTGGTTTTCTCTTTAGACCTCACCTCACCTTTAAAGCCCCACTTTTCTATTTCTCATTCTCGCCTAGCATTGTAAAGTGCCTGCCTAGACTGTCCTCAATTTTCGCAACTTGAAATATTTAAATCTGTTCGTGGACAAATCTTCTGCTCTGCTGTTTGCATAATGATGGTTTAATGGAGATTCAATATTGCAGAGAATGGTATGCCAGTATAATATGCAGATATGATAAAGAGATAAATAATTTCAAATTGTAACTTGCTTAAAAATTCAATCAAGTAAAGAAAAATAATACAATTCTGACCTTTATTTGGCAGATTTGAAACAGAGACAAGATAAAGAATTGATATTCAGACCTTTCATAATAGATAACTCCAAGCCTCGGATTGAAAGTCGCTAGCCTTTACATAAATAGAAGATTGATAGTCTTAATGTAAAGTCAGCCAAACTAATCCCACAAACTGAGGATAGAAAACACAAAAAAGTCAGTGAGGTGTGCTAGCAGTAATGCTAGAACTTGGAGCAGAAGAATTGGCGCTCAGACTCAACAATGCCCACACAGCCAGCAATGAAGACAGCTATGGTAAAACACCCAGTAAAAGCCATGATTACTTGCCAAAGTTTCACACCATAGTACCAAGGTCACGCCAAAATAATGGTGCTTGACCCAGCACTAAAGAACTCATCCCTCAGCTGAAATTCGTGCCAAGTGTGAGGTGATGCACAGACAGGAAGGAACAGCTCCCGTGAGGAAGATAGAGCCATTCCAAACTGTGGATATCAATGTTAACACAAGAAATGAGTGGCCAATACAAACAACAAAGTTAGGCGGCCAGGTTCGCACAAACTCCATGCCAAGCTATTAGAAATTATATTGCATTAATGACCATGAAGTAATTCTAGACAAAGTGTCAACACATGAAGAATATTGAGCACTTAATGCAAATTTCCACACACAATAATGCCTTAAAAATATAACCTCCCTACCTCCAAAACAACAACTCTAGGTAAGGTATCCATATGAAAAATTCTCTATAATAAACCTCCCTACAAATTTGTCTTTAAAAGAAATTTCCCAAATTTGAAGCAATCAACTGTAGAAACATTGTGAAATACATAACTGATGTCTCCAACTCTGGCTAGGGCAAATAATTTCACTATCGAAACCAGCAATCCCTTAGGGCTTTTGTCCTAGGGTTACAAACTACAAGAAGTTCTCCAAGACTACGAAAAATCAAGAAAAAACAAGCATATCTCAAATGAGGCTAGAATTGCTCTTTTATAAGCACCAGAGAAGTTTCTAGACACCTTTTAGAATTTCCCTCTCTTTTTAATTTAAATATGAGCTGAGGGAATTAATAAATTGACTTTATTAAAGAAAGTTACTTTATAAGTTTATTAAATTAATTAAATAATATTAACCTTATAATATACTTTTAACGGATAATATTAGATAATTAAAATTAATTAATTCCCCAAATCCCGACTATAGCCTACTAGAATAAAAAGGCTAATAAGTTCTCAAGGAGCAACTACACAAAAGGGGACATTACAAGCACACATTATTCAGTTCTCATCAAACAATTTTAAGACTATTGCTGGCCATGTCACCTCTATGATTGTTTGATTTCTCCTTACTTCATATCCCTTTCTATTTTTCTCATCAGTATTCTGTGTGATTTCTTTTTACATTCCTTGCTGCTATACATAATATCTCTCCTTTGCCTTCTAAAAATGCTCTTTCCCCTTCCCACATTTAGATTCTTCACTTCTTTCCTATGTATGATTATTTCATCATCGATTGACTTCACTCTCCCACGATAAGGTTGTATGCTAACATAGACTTCTCTTCTTTACCCCATGTTTCTAACATATGTCCTACTATGTTCCTATTACTTTTTTCTCCTTATTCTATGATGATATGAACACGTGGATTCCCTTTTTTCCCTTCAAGTTCCTTCAAATATGCCCTACTATGTTGCTTCTTATTTCCTTGCTACAATGATATAATAGCACCAATGCCTCCTTCTTGTCACCACCCCCAACATATGTCACTCCTAAATGTTCCTATTCTACTACTCTGCCACTAGTCTCTTGCTCCTTTACTAGGAGATCTTTCCCTCCTCTCTTATGACATTCTATTATCCTTCTATGCTTGCTTTCCAACAACCTGCCATTCTCATTTCTTATTCCTATTTGCCTTCTTCATAGGGGGAATACTCTATTTCTATTTCTCGGCAAGGATCACCTGCACATAGATTCCCCATCTCACACTATTCCATATTTTCTATGTTCAATCTTGACATAAATGTTCCTTTCTTCACACTTGTCCTCTTTTTCGCTCTTCCCTTGGGCACATATTTCTGCCATCATTCTTAGGGGCAGCATTTTTTTTCCCCACTCCTACCTTTCTGCAATATTCCTTGATATACATTCCCATTTCTACTTCCAGCTTCCTTAAATTGATTGCATATTCTGACATACAATTAATTTAGGGCAGGGTCATACATTCTACCTCTATATTTATATGATTCTAGTTTCCAACCATTCAGCAAACTTTGGACCTAACCTGACCCATTTCTAGTTTCCATTTACTTTTGAGCCTAGCTTGGCTCTCTTTCTACTCTGGGCTTGGCTTGGCCCAGCCTCTTGTTCTTATTGCATATTTTGGGGGCCTGGTCTGGTCCATATTCCAATACCAATTTATTTCGGCCTAACCTAACCCCTTGCATGTTGCTAATTACTTTTAGCTTGCCTTGGCCCCTTTGATCCTGTTTCCTGATTTAGCATAGATAGTAGATAGTGGATGTTGTATTTAAATTTTTAGTTTTATTTGCCTTCATTTATATATCGAATACTGCTTTTGATATGCATCTGCTTTATGTAGGTGAGAAGCATGCACTAGAATGGAGAACAAAGAATAGAAGAGGATGAGCACAACTTTTCTATATCGATGGATTCCATCCTCCTATTTCAACAATTATTCTGTGCAATTACTTTATCAACAATCCTGCTAAAATGGGAGCAGAATGTGCACTCAAGAATCAACTAATTTGCAATTTCCACTCTATGTTGAAAACTGATTTTGGTGTCTATTTAAAACATACATTCAGTTTTGGGGCATATTCCCAAAATTTGTATTCAGTTTTGGCATCTATTCCCAAACTGGTTGTAGAATTCTTTCAATCTATTTCTTAGCCTTTTGACCCTAACTGAGATGCCATTTGAAACCTCTACCTGTCTTCTATCCATTCCAGACTTTGCTTGTTGTTTTTGTCAACCTAGACACTAGCACAATTGCAGTAGCAACTTATTTATGTTTGAACATTTAAACTACTCTTTAAACATTAAAAGCTTGCATTCCATCACTTTTGTGCATTTTCCAAACAGCTCACTCAAATCAATTAATAAAAATTGCATTTTTTATTCATTGAAACAAATTTTCACCATCTTCTAACCTACAACTTATTTTCATCCTGTTGTGAGGTTTTCACACCATCGCCACATTGCAAATGTCGACCCCTTCTTTTCGCTTTGGCAGTAGGAGTAGTGGTCTTAGGTTGTCTTAGGTAGCCTTAGTTGGTGGCATTTTCAAGTCTCCAAGCCTTGGGAAGAGTTGAGTAAAGCCAGTGAAAGAGCAAAATCAGTCAACTCTTAAGCTTCATTTTAAGCATGAGGATAAATGAGTTGAGATAGTTTGGAGAGCATGTTTTTAAGAGGAAATTCCTTTGGGCATGGCAGATTCCGTCAACCCCAGAGGAATTCAAATTCTTCTGATACCTCTGATTTCCGCCCCCCTTTTTGTTGCTCAAAATCCTACAAACCCCCTCCAATTCGCCTATGGGTGGGTCATTAGGGAGTTTAGATGAGCAAAGGGCATTGTTTGAGGTAAAAACATCAGTGGGAAAATGAAAATCAGAGTAAGAAAGAGTTGGATGAGAATGAAATCAGACTTAATTGAGGCAAAATCAGATTGAAATGATCACCAATCTCACCATAGAAACATGATTGAAAGCTTGATTGCATTGAAGAAGGCATGAGATAGTTTCAAACTTAACTAAGGAGCAAAGTTGGGGTAATAAAGATGAAGTGATAAAGATGCAAGTGAAAGAGGAAAATTCCTCGAGGCAGTGCGGAATCCACCTGCCCTTGAGAAATCCAAGTTCCTCTCTACCCCCAAATTTCTGCCCTCAAGTCTAGGTGAGAAAGGGTATCATAACATGAGACAAACTTATTCACCCCCCCCAAGTTGGAATGAATGCTGCAAGATTGAGATGAAATCAAGGTGGTTGGGCAAGATTGAAATGGTGAGTGTGAGCAAAAATATCCTCTCCTATACCTTGTTGGTGATTTAGCTTTGGGAGATATATTTTTCCCATATCTGAGATTATCGCCTCTGTCCCAGGGTTTCTGTTTCTTCTTTCATTGTGATGTGTTCTTGTATTCCTCTCTACTGCAGTTGTTTTATTTTAGAAATTATCTTTTCTGGAGACATTCGATCTAGTCAGCCAGTCGTCTCTACTTTATTATCAGTGATTATCCTTTCATGTGATCCAGTTATCCTTTCATATGCTCAACTCGGTGAAGGCATACAGTTCAAGATATTGAAGAGACATTTCTTTTGTAATGGCAGTTCTTTCATTTGCCACGGCAGATGCTTAAACTTGTCACGGCAGACTCTTCATTGTCTGGACAATGAAGAGTCCAACAATGAAGAGTACGACTCTTCTTGAGGAAGAGAATTTGATAAGTCTGTGCAGGCATTTTGATCGGGTATATTTCAGTTTGATATTCCTTGATTGAGGGATGATGGATGCAGTTTTATTTATTGCCTTAGAGACATCAATATTAGTGTGGTTGTTATTTCTGATTGTAAATCAGACTTTTGCTTATTCTTTAATAAAGATTATTTTTGTGGCTAGGTTTTTCTCCCTCGAGTAGGAGGAAGTGAGGTTTCATGAGCATCAAAAGACAGATTTTTAAGGATCCAAAGTTTGTTTCAGAAATAAAGAGATATATTTCTTGTTTGGAAATAAAACTATTATATTCTAAATTTTATAAGTCCTGCAGTTTGAAGTAAATAGCCAGTGGGTCTCGATAAAAGCCTTGGTGTCTTGCGATTAATATTGTAAAGTTTTGAATACTTCATAATTCTAGAACCCGATGTATTTTGAGTTTGTATGGTTTATTACAGTGTGGGGCCCAATTTACATTTGAAGCAAGACTTTATGAAAGGAAATATTTTGGGCAATCAAATATTTAAGATTATGAATATAATTTTCATCGTGAATCTATAAGCTTCCCATTCTAAAGTGTGGAAATAATATCCCAACGGGAAATAATATTTGTGTCATGAGCAAATTGCAGCTCCAGTTCTCGATGGTTATTTATACGGCATTGAGGACTTCTTTCCTGCCGTGTTTGAGCTTGGAGTTACTTGTGAGCATATATCTAACAGTTGAGATTCCACGGAAAGAATTCAGTTTTATCTGTGTTTGGAGACTCTCGGCGGTAATAGTCAATTGATCCATTTGCAAAAAGCCATTCATTATTTCAAGATATTTGAAGTTCGAACAAAGCAAAAAAGTGTATGGACTGAGTAGTTTGAACTTTGACCAATTCCTTAGAGTCATTTTTTTGAGACTTCATCAATTAATTTTTTTCTTGGTTTTTATCAGAACTGTGTTTCTTGTCTCTGGTTCTTGTGAAAGAGTTATTGGCTACTATCATATTTTCTTGAAGAAAATTTTGTGTTGTTAAAAGGGGGAGTAATGTTTAAGACTTTGGACCATAGTTACAAGACTCGGACTCTGCAAGCTGGTTTCAGGCTCGGACTCAGACTCGGCATCCAGACTCGATAAATCAAAAAACCCAAGAAATTCAAAGATTTTTAAGGATTTAAAGCTTTTTCCATGCATCATTTAGTCAATTAACATAATATACACAATAATTGAGATAAATAGAAGCTACTTTGCACACATACACAAGTTTAACTTGAGATGTTACATAGTGCCTTTCCGACTGTGCCTTTTAGAGTTTAAACCCACAAACAAATTTGTGCATGTATAGTTGAATGAGTCAAATGGATTATGACAACATGGCTTCTCCAAAGTGAGCTACATAATTGTGAATAATCCACTTGATAGGCTCTAGAAGCTACTAAATGCATGATGTAATGGCTGCAGCTTGGTTGAATTGTATTTTCTTAGAAAAAAATGAGATACTGCATTTTTAAACATTGAGCTTTGTTTTGTTGTGACTTGTAACTTTCTTCATCTTACATTCTTCCCCCCCCCACCTCATACAAGTGTACTTTATAGTGATAGTTCTTATTTTTATGCTCCCATTGGTTTGCCATTTTTACGAATTTGCATTTTTTGGTTTCATTGCAATCTTCTGTACAAAACAAATGAAGATGGAATTAATGCTTGTGGATACAGTAATTTTCTCTTGTTTGTTTCTTGTAATTCTGCTTCTTTTCATTAATCTATCCAAGCCTAGGTTAGCCCTTTGGCGACATTATCAGATTCTGTGTTGCAAACCTTTTTTGTGGTTGATACTTCTACAGAAATCGTAATGCTACTAATATCGCTATCTCTTGTACTCTCTAGGCGTCTTCTTGTCTCCTAGATTGCATCCAGTTGTTTTCTGTTCGTAGGCTTTAGAATTTTGGGTTTATCTTATTTGGTAGATTTCTTTGTTATTTTTAGTGACAAATTTGCAGCTTGCTTTTTTTATTCTCGGGGGGGTGTTTTCTTTTTAGACATCTCTGCTGATAGCCTACAAGTTTATACTTTCACTGTTGCATGGATTGACCCATGGACATAATTGTTTCTCTTACCATGTGCAGAACATATGGTTAGATGACATGCTATATATCACCGTGGTAATTTCAAAGTAGCTTCTTTGAAAAGTGAAGCATTCATTAATCTTGGCAATTTCTTGTGTTTGTCAAGCATTTCTATAATCATATATCATCTATTTGATAAAAGAATGTACTATTTTAACATTATATGTACAGCTTGATAAGACTTACAAAATGATTTTTTAAACCTATGATAACGGTTAACTAAAAATGTTGAATGCTGACTATTGTCTTTGATTTCTAAATTTTACAGTACTAAGTAAACTGTAAAATTAATTTAAAAAAAGTTTTTTTTTACTTTTTATCTTGCTGGCCGCAGCAGAGTCCTACTGACGGGACTCACCAAATCAGCAGAGTCCGTGGACTCTGCGAGTCCTGGAAGGACTCGCCAAAACTCGGTCGAGTCAGCTAGCAGCAGCAAAAAAAACCCTGCAAGCCTGACTCAGCTCGGGACTCGCAAAGTCCTGCCAGGACTCGTAGAGTCCTATAACTATGCTTTGGACATATTCCTGGGTTATGCAAATACCAACCAGAGGTTACTAGTTCCAACCTGTTGCCTGTAGCAGAATTTACTTCAATATCATTCTGGTGGATAATATTATGAGAGCCAAAAAAAAATTTGAAGGGTGTAGATACATGGGGATGCCTCTAAGGTTGCAGGAGGCATTGTGTTTGTAGAGAAATATATATGTATTTCCTTAGTGCATGGTGTGCATCGTATAGAAAGTTTTTTTTTCTAGGAAATACGGGAGTAATTGCAGCATTGAACTGTTATAATTAACATATTATTTATGGTTTATATTCTAGAGTTGTGATACAAATTTGGCCCATGACTACAAGTGTATTGTTATAACCTGTTCCTATTCTAGGCATATCTGGAGATATGAATCTTTAGGTGCAAAGATCAAGAAAGAACAATTGGTGGATTGTGAGGAAGATTAGACAATAAAGAGATAAGTATTTCATACCCTCGAACAATGTTCATGAATCCTTTATATAGTTATTAATTCATACATTAGAATAGTGAATCATGTATGCTTCTAGCATTGGTATTTCTCTTCGGATAGGTTGATCCTATGAACTATTAGTAATCTCTCTAAAATGCTTCCAGGACTGATCGAGGAGCATAAGGATGATGAGAGATTGTATTCAAGGGAGGAAGAGCTTGATACATCCTTTGAGGAAGTCACGCAAGCTGAAGAATGAAGACACAACTTGCTGTCATAGTGCTAAGTTGGTGGAACATAACTGGAGACATCTCGAAGAAGAAGAAGCTATCCAGATTGTCTTGTGGTCAATTTCTTCTAAGAGGAGGAAATGACATTTAGAGGGAGTTAAATTCTGTGAATTCAAGGCACGAGTTGAGAGCATTAAAGTTCTAAGATCAATAAAGGGGAATTCACTTCCAAAGAATTTCTTTGCAATCTTTGAGGCAGGGATCAAGAGGGAGTTTTGTGAAAAAGTAAAGATGTCAGCTAAGTGGGTTGCAGTGTTGCAAAGCTAGGTGCTAAAGCCCTTGGAAACACTCTTCAATTGTAGAGAACAAAATTGCACAGTCAATCTGGATTTGACATTGGTAGCTCCGCACACTTATTCAAAATAGAGTGATCTGGGATGAGGTTGAGGAGGGCATTCCTAGACTCTAGCATGTCAGAAGTTTCGGAGGTGTGTGTTGAAAACCGTTCCTCTAAGGCAAGCATTGCAGGCAATCTTGAACGAGGAGGCTGATGCAAGTGCTTGGAGCTTCAGAGGGAGTCACTTCATCATGAAGATTTGTTGTAATGTATATTTCTCTATGAGAGAGAAATATGAGGTGAAAGCCCTTGTAGTGTATATTTCTTTGTGAGAGAGAAATATGAGGTGAAAGCCCTTGTAATGCATATTCTCTGAGATGGAGAAATATGAGGAGAAAGCCCTTGAGAGATGTGCCTCTTTCCACACACGGGAGTAGCCATGGTGGATGTCATGTTGAGAGATTCCATGACAACACGTTGAGTCATTCCGTGATGGGCACTTGTGTATATGCTTCTTTCCACACATGGGAGTAGCCATGGTGGACATCATGTTGAGAGATTCCATGATGACATCACGTTGAGGGATTCCATGATGAGAGCTTCTATATAAATTTCTTTCCACACATGGGAGTAGCCATGGTGGACGTCATGTTGAGTGATTCCATGACATTATCACGTTGAGAGTTCCACAAATGGGTGTAGCCATTGTGGGTGTCATGTTGAGAGACACCATGACATGGGTTTCTGGAAAGATACCTCCCTAGCTAAGAGGGAGTGTTGGTGATTAGCTTCGGGAGATATCTTTCTCCCATATTTGAGATTATCATCTCTATCCCAAGGTTGTTGTTTCTCCTTCCATCATGATGTGTTCTTGTATTCCTCTCTGTTGTTCTCGTTTTATTTTAAAAATTATCTTTTCTAGAGACATTCGATCTAGTCAGCCAGTCGTCTCTACTTTATTATCAGTGATTATCCTTTCATTTGCTCCGGTTATCCTTTCATATGCTCAACTCAGTGAAGGCATACAGTTCAAGATATTGAAGAGACATTTCTTTTGTAATGGCAGTTTCTTCATTTGCCACAGCAGATGCTTAAACTTGTCACAGCAGACTCTTCATTGTCTGGACAATGAAGAGTACGACTCTTCTTGAGGAAGAGAATTTGATAAGTTTGTGCAAGCATTTTGATTGCGTATATTTCAGTTTGATATTCTTTGATTGAAGGACGATGGATGCAGTTTTATTTATTGCCTTGAAGACATCAATATTAGTGGGGTTGTTATTTCTAATTGTAAATCAGACTTCTGCTGATTCTTTAATAAAGATTAGTTTTTTGGCTGGGTTTTTCTCCCTCGAGTAGGAGGGTTTTCCCAGGGTAAACATTGTGTTAATTGTCTTATGTATTGCTTTTTCTGATTGCTTACATTTCTGATCCTAAAAACCAACATACCCCATGATAAAGAAAACTAAGGCAAGGATTAAAGGCATGATGAAGGACAAATGAGGTAAGGGAAGAGGCCATGAGTTTGAAGGGGCTTGGAAAGATTGTAAAGTGCAAAGATGGTAGCTGAAAAGAGGAGGAAATTCCTCAAGGTAGGTCGGAGTCCGCCTGCCCTTGAGAAATCTAATTTCCTCTCCATGCCTCCATTTCCGCCTTACATGAAACATAATGAAACTCAATTGAAGCCCCAATCTACTTTATAAAGAGGAAACAATGAATGGATGGAGAATTTAAAAGGAGATATTTAAGGCGGCAAGTTGAAACAAAAGTGCAAGAGGTGATTCCTCTAAGCAGGGCGGAATCCGCCAGCCTTAGAGGAATCCAATTTCCTCTCCATGCCTTAAATTCCGCCCCCTATATGAAGTTGAGAAAATGCAAAGTAAAGCCCCTAGACTTGTTCAAAATGAAATTTGATGGCAATCTCATTCTAAGAAGGAGAAATTGAGACCAATTTGGTCGAGTTTCTTGAGGTGGAGATTGAATTTGAAACAAAGAATCCAAAATTCCTCTCGACCCCATGATTTCCACCTTGCATCTATGACATGAATGTTGGAATCATTTGCCATTGCACCAAAAGCTCGAACTATCAATGCCCGATACAAATGCTAGATTTAACCCGACCCACAGGAGGCGGTTAAGCCATGTCACAAATCTCCAAGGAGGTGCTGACCACCAAGTCAACAATCTCCCCCTCAACACCGACTGAGCCTTCAGCACCCACTGAAGGGAGACTCGAACCAATGACCCAAGGCTCTGATACCAATTGTTGGAATCATTTACCATTGCACCAAAAGCTCGAACTGTCAATGCCCGATTCAAATCCCAAATTTAACCCGACCCACAGGAGGCGGTTAAGCCATGTCACGAATCTCCAAGGAGGTGCTGACCACCAAGTCAACAATGAAAACATGAATTAAATCCTCTAATTTTGTGCGGTGATCACCAAAAATGAAAGATTAAGAGGTTGGCTGAGTTAAATGAAGAATGGTGAGTTGAAGGAAAAATGAAAGACAGGAAGAAAATTCCTCTAAAAGTGGCGGATTTCACCACCCTTAGAGGAATCCATATTCCTCCCTCATGCTTGATTTCCGCCCTAAGGATGAGGATACTCAATGGAGAAAAGGAAAGGGGTGACTTGACTAATGTTAGATGAGAAAAGACATACCTTTGACTCCCTAAAACATGATCTCGGCCTCAAGCAGATGAAAAAGATTAAATAAAATCATTTTATTGGTATAGAAGAGGCAAGTCGGTCCTCATTGGAGACGTACCTTTTCGTAGTGTTTATCGCCTATAAAAGGGAAGAGATGGGAGTTCATTTTAACATCAAAGTCAAAGCAAACATAGCTCTCCTAAATTAGCAATGATTTCTCTTCATCTAAGGCAGCAACTGTTAGTTTTCTGTCATTGATGACTTCATCATGAGTTGACTTCCCTCTCTGTGTGTGAACTTGTAAATGCTGCTGGTGTTTAATCGGATGCAAGTGTCACTTCTGTTTTCAGAAACGTACATACAATCTCAGACATGTATCACATTTGTTGTCATACGGAGAACACAAAACAGAAGAGTTTGGTGATGACAAGTGTGCAGGGTACACTATATCGCTGCGACATCACAGAGAATGTTTGGAGTAAGGTGTTTTGAGTGCTGCTGGCATGTGGAGGTAAGATGCGACTGCAGCAACAAACAAAAAAAAAAACGGCTCTGCTGGCTGTCAGGGCTTTGTTTTTATTGCCCAAACTTGGATGGAATAAGCATGAACAAGTCTGTAGTAAAACGTTTTTTATGCTGCGGGAGCGAAAATGACTGTAGAGTTTTTTGGTGCTAGTTGAGAACAAAACTCGAGCCATATGGAGTGACGTGTGGTGCACTGGCATCAGTTTTTTGAACCATAGCGTGTAGACACAAGTGAAAAGCGCTTCCTGCAGTGAGTAACAAAAGGTGGAGTGTAATGTTTATTATCGAATGTGGAGTATACTAAAAACAAGTTCGAATAGAGATATGCGGAACCGTGATTGGAGCTGAAAGTAAAAACGGCTTACCGTAATGATTGATTGTGACCAGTCAGGCATCAGGAAGTGTTGCAGTTCATTCAAATTTACTGGTAAGGAAAAACGAATATATATATGCACAGAAGCAGCGGAGAATAGTAGGTGAGAGCACTGAAGTAAAAAAGTTGCAAATGCATACATTGCAGTGGAGCCGTATCTATCAGGAATGCAGAGTTATTCTAAAAATGCCACGCAAGTGTTAATTGTATATACAATTAGTGGTGTGCTTTTAAGAATAGAAAGAAGTGACAAAGTATAATGCACGGGCAGAAAAGAACCAACAGTGATGTTTTTTAGAACCAAACAAAAAACGTGAGCTGTTTTTGATAGTTTTTTGTATACAGTTCAAAAGCTTTTTTTCGGTAATTACTACTAGGGATCCAGTCGTGCATAACAGGGCATTCAGTAGGTCATTCAAAAAGTGGAGCCGAAACGGTGATCGTTTTCAATGGGAATAAAGAATACTCAAAAAGGGAATTGATTTGTTACGAGTGATAAAAAAATACATACGGGAGGACTTTAAAAGTGTGGTTGGTTGTTGTCGAGGGAGGAGACTGCTTCAGCAACGGTTGTGAAGTGGTTGTGTAAGCCTGCTTCATGTTTTGGCAAGGCATCCGTTCAGCAGGATGC
This sequence comes from Chamaecyparis obtusa, assembly GCA_027943335.1. Lineage (NCBI taxonomy): Eukaryota > Viridiplantae > Streptophyta > Pinopsida > Cupressales > Cupressaceae > Chamaecyparis > Chamaecyparis obtusa. The sequence continues at coordinate 448,997 of BSBK01003342.1, forward strand.
CATAGCAGAGAGTGAAGGGAGTTGCTGTGAAAAAGTTTCAGAGTATAGTGACTTTTGAGGTTGGGGTGTGTTGAGTCTACCAAATATATATGCACTATGCAGTGACAAAGGAAAGGGTAGGCAGTTTTGAAAAGCAAAATGTGCGTATGAACAGAAGACAGAAATAAAGCTCTTAAAGGTGGAATATGCCAGTTTGATTGTCTTCAATAACAGGCATACGGTAGTCATAAATAGAACACTCTATCTGTGTATTAATTTGGGTAGTGTGAGTCACTGGAGTGAACTGCACATCAACTGTTTGCTGTGAGTACAAAATGGATGCAGTCTGAGCAAGCTTGAACATTCTAAATCTGTTGAGACAACTTACAGTCATAGGGACTTCATGCTGCCGTGAAGTCATTGCAAATATCTTTGGTCAAGTTTGTAATCTTCTGAAGTGAAGGTTGTAGCCTTCAAGGTCGGGTTGTAGCCTGATTAGCAAAATGATAAGGAGAGTTGTAGCTCTCAGTGTAAAAGGGTAGTTGCCCAAGTGATTATAGAAGCCGTGGTTTTATAACCTTGTTGGGTTTTCCACGTGATAAAATTTTGTGTGTCTCTCTCCTTTTTGCGTATGTGTCTTTACTTTTATCTTTTAATTTGTACTTTTAAAACGCTGATTCACCCCCTCCCCCTCTCAGCATTTCTCCGTTTTTCAGCAACCTCCTCCTAAATTGGCAGCGAATTTATCCTAAAAGAGCAGCGATCTGTCATAAGGGGAAGTGAAATATCTAAAAGGAGAGTAAATTTTCAATAAGTGCCAATTTAGACAATAACAAGCAGATTTCTTCCAAAAATCAGAGATAAAGGAGCAATAAGAAATGAAATCTGGGCTTGTTATACATTACAAAACTTATTTATTTCCCAGATTTCAAGTAACTTCAGGTCCCAGTTGCAAGACTTAAACATTTTATCAATGAGATCAAACTTGGGAATTGCAAAAAGAGAAGTTTGGTCTCAAACTAGGGAAAATCCATGATTGCAATGCATTTTGCCTCCTTGTTTTGATGTGGAAGAAAGTGGAATCTAGATGCACTTTCATTTCATGAAAACTTTAAGATTGTCTTCATTTCGTTTATCAATTTTACGAGCTTAATGCATTTTTTTCTTTTTTGCTTTTGTAAGGTGAAAAGAGAGAGGCTTGGAAGGCGAAGGATGGAGGCAAAGTCAGGCTCAACACTTCAAATGAGGAGGTTCAAAATCAGATTATCAAAGTTCAAGAATTCAACATCAAGATCAAGATGGAAGAGAGTGAACAAACTTACAAGCCTACAAGTGGAAGAAAATTTTCACCAACTTGAATTTCCTCGGAAAATCCAAGTCCATGTTGAAGGATCTAAGTACATGAAGGCTTCATCACTTCAAGGAGTTCAAGATTCAAGTTTGCAAGTACAATCAAGTTCAAATCATGGCAATGAGAAAATTTCCAAGAACGAAGATGGAGAAAATTTGAGAAGAAGCAATTTGCGAATATGTCATCACAATTGAAGGCTTATTAATGTTGAGTATCAAGAGATATTTTCTCATCATCAAAGATTGATCTAGTCTACGAGATAAGGATACTGAGGTGGCACCTACTTGTCTTCAACCAATCAGAAAATTCCAGTTACTCAAGCACATCCAATCATATTATGCCAAGTGTACAATTTTCTCATTGGCTCTCAAAAGCATTGTGATTTTCTTATTGGCCCACAAGGTGGTGCCTTCATATAATTGGTTGATCCCTAATTAGGGCTTGTAATGGATAAATCTTGGCCCTTGATCTTGAATTGATCTTGGCCCTTCATTGTAATTGAGCAACTATAAACGGCCAAGGCCTTCTCATTTATAACATGTAAGAGTAGATGTAGAGTAGGAGAGGAGACTTGTTGAAATTGTTGTCATAATGCTATCAAAGTAATTGTTGATTCATTGTTGGTCTTCATGGTGAATTACTTGTGTTGCTTTGATGTGTTGCATGGTTTCATCAATTCGTCTAAGTAGATTTCATTTCATATTGATTAGTAGTGTTTAGTTGAATGGAAGATATTTTGGATGTTTCTTTGGTGAACTCTCTTTAGACCAAACCACTAGCTACTTGTTGATTGTAAGTTTGCCTTACATGATTGATTATTATATGAACTTAACTTCGATTATTGCTTGCACATTGATATGCATCGGTGGATGGTATTAATGGAATAGTGGTAGTTTGAACATCTTACATATACCTTGGGAGATTGCACTAGCTTGGTTGATGTTGACGACTTTACTAAATCTAGTAGAGTCACAAAGACATCCACAATTTCTTACATTCTAGGAGTAGAATTGCCTTCTCTAAACCCTTTCCTTAAAGTTGTTTGATTTGAAGTAGTTAAAGCAGTTGATATCCATTGAATGAACAGTGCAAGTCCCTTTGTGATAACCAACATATCACATCACAAAACTGGGTGAAAGTCCACAATAAGAAGGAACCTTAAGGTTGTCTCATTTGATCACACAATTAATCTACATTGTTTAGCATATGAGCATCAATAATGAAAAGAGAGTTGGAGATTTGGTATTTCATCTTAGAATACTAAGTATTTGATTTTGAAAGTTGTAGTGGAACAAAACTCACATCAACACCTCCATTGCTTCTACAAACTTTTCCTACCACTAGAATTGCTCATTGATAGCCAATACCTACAAATTCTTACCTTTTCCTTCTCCTTTGGCATTCTTGGTGATACATATTCTTGACTTCTTTCTAGAAGTAGGCACAAACGCACATTAGTAGAAGCTTTCAATAATCTAAACCTTTTATTAAGCTTTTGTATCTTTTGTATTTAGGTTGGCAAGCACACACACTTGTTAACGTTTTGGTAGCAGCATGAGACATCATTTGTACCTGCAATGGGCATATTATTTACTCTGTTCTCAAGCTTGATCAAAATGCATATACTGAGCTGGATTGTGTTATCCTTCCTTGGTTCATTCACTTGCATTGATGGTCTTCTATCTTTTTCAGCTTACTCTTTGATGGTTTTCGGCTTTGTGTTTATATCTCTACAGCAGTTGTTTTATTGTTGCTAGCGTATTTGCTACCGTGGGTGTATCTTTCGTTGATGGTCATTGATTTAGAGACTTTGCATATTCTGAAGGTGAATCTACTCTTTTCATATCCGTCATCGCTCAGTTTTAATGAAGACTGCGAGCAAGAGTTGTCGGTCATTAAGCTTAGCTAGAATCACCGTTCACATGGACAACGGCTTTCTCTTATCATCAAATATTGTTATTGTGTTTCCATTATTCAAAACAAGAGTCGATTGAGTTGATGGTCATATCCAGTTCATAATGAGGTGTATATGTGTTCCACACACCTTTGCGTCTTGTGAGGATTCGAAGCAGCATTGCTCATAACTGTCGTCGATTCATTGTGTGTAGCATATGCTACTCGTTGAGTGTCTGGGTCATAGTCTTTTGATGTGGTATGTATCATCGTATTCTTCTTTAGCGTGTGTGATAATTATTCTGAAAAATACAAAGTGTTTTGTATTCAACAGAGGTGGTAGACAAAGTTTTTTCGGTGATTATAGAATGTGATCATATCTTTTATACTAAGCACCACAGATGCTTTAGAATTGATTCAGTGCATGATCTGGGAACATTGTATTTAGAGTTTTGAGCTTTCAATAAAGGATCGAATTTTTGGTGTGGTTGGGTTTTTCACCCTCAAGTGGAGGGTTTTCCCAGGATAAATCATTGTCATCTATTCTTGTGTATTTTTTTTTGTTTCAAAATTTATTTCTCCTATTTTCTGGTTCAAAAATTAACATGGTATCAAAGCAGGTCTAAAGAAAAAGATCCAGAACTAAAACGCTTAGCTTAATATTCTTTGCTTGTCTCCTAGCTTGTTTATTTCAGCTTCCAACAATGGTGAATGGACTCAAAGTTGAAGACAGGCTAGATGGTGCATCCAATTTTACTTCATGGAAATTCAGAGTTCTAATTGCGCTTGAAGAGAATGATCTTCTCAACTACGTGAAGTCTAATGTAGCTAAACCTTCTAATGACACTAAGAAAGCTCAATGGAGAAAGAACAATATCATGGCAAGAAAGATATTGATTGATTTTGTTAAGGATCATTGGGTACCTGTTATATCCAAGTTGAATTCAACTGAAGAGATGTTTGACTGTCTTCAAAGTTTGTATGAATTCAACAACACTAGCAAAGCTCTAGCCTTGACACACCAACTCCTACATATCAAGATGACTAGAAGAGAATCTGTTGTATCTTTCTTCATGAAGATTACAAAATTGAAGGATCAGCTCAATGCTATTGGAGATTCAATTGAGGACAAATACCTAGTTATGTTGGCCATGAATGGCCTTCCTCACTCTTGGGAACCTTTCATTCAAGGGAATAGCGAATGAGATGAACTACCCAAGTTTGATTGCTTGAGAGCTGATTGCATTCAAGAGGAATGCAGATTGGAGACTAGAGGAAATGGGTGTAAATCTCACCATGAAGAAGATCATGTCCTTGCTGCCCATACTTCTAAAAGGAAATGAAGGAAAGGAAACTTCAAGAGGAACAGAGATAGGAATTATGTTTCAACCCCTAAACCTAAGAAGAAGAAGGATCTCTCAAGGCTTCAGTGTTTCAGATGTGACAAGTATGGTGACTTTGCTAGAGATTGTTCAACAAGACCCAAGCATCAAGTTGTTGCTACAAATGTTGAAAATATTTCTCCTCAAAGAATCAAGTGAACATTCAAAGAGTTTCTTATTTATTTCTACTCTCTCAAGTAATATTCCTACTGATAGTGATACTTGGCTAATTGACAATGGAGCATCTCGCCATATTACAAGAGACCATGAGCATCTCTCTAATCTGATAGAAAAGGATACTCATTTACAAGTTATTATTGGTGATGATGCTTGCTATTCTGTGAAAGGTGCTCAAACTACATCTTTTCATTTTAACTCAGGAATTCCTCTTCATCTGAGTGATGTGTTGTTCATTCCTAGAATCAAGAGAAATCTGATTTCTATTTCAGCATTGGAAAATAAAGGATACTAAGTGGCATTTGCTGAAGGCAAAGTTCTTACATGAAAGAAAAACACTAGCATTAAGACAGCTTGCGAAATTGGTGTTCATCATGAGAGTCTATATAGATTTTCAGCTCATCCTATTCAAGCCTTAGCACGTGATTCCATGAGTTCTAATGAGCTGTGGCATAAAAGATTTGCTCATCTAAATTTTAGAACTCTTTTCTCCGTGGAGAAGATGGTCGTTGGCCTTTCAAAGCTCAATCAAGAACATAAGGTTGTCTGCAAAGGTTGTGCTCTAAGTAAGAACATTAAGAGTCATTTTCACTCTAGTGAAAGTAGAGCAAAAGAAAGTTTAGAGCTGATTCATTCTTACTCGTGCGGTCCTATGTCTGTTGCTTCATTAAGTGGTTTATGGTACTATGTTACTTTTATTGATGACTTCTCACGTAAGACCTGGATTTATTTTGTAAAAACTCAAATGTTTGATGAAGTGTTGTCTAAATTTAAAGAGTTCAAAGCTCTAATAGAGAATTTGTCCGATAAGAGGATCAAAATTTTAAGGTTTGGCAATGGGGGTGAATATTCTTTTGGTATATTTAATAATTTTTGTATTGAAACTAGGATTAAGAGAGAGTTTTGTGTCCCTTATAATCTACAATAAAATGGAGTTGCAGAAAGAAAGAACAAGTCTATTGGTGAGGCTGCAAAAGCCATGATCCATGATCAAGGCCTTCAAACCTTTCTTTGGGCAAAAGCTTGTAGGACATTTGTTTATGTTCAGAATCGTAGTCCACATCAAATTCTAGACAATATGACTCTTGAAGAAGCATTCACAAGTATTAAACTAGAAGTTAGTCATCTCAGAATTTTTGGGTGTCCAATTTACATACATGTGCCTAAAAATAAAAGGTCTAAGTTTGAGCCTTCAGGCAAGAAGGGTATTTTTGTTGGTTATAGTGAATCATCAAAAGCTTACAGGGCCTACATTTTAGGTCAATAGCATATTGAAATCAGCAAAGATGTTTCATTTGTAGAAGATGTAACTTGCAAAAGATCTAAAAGGACTACTATGGAAATTGATAGAGAAGATCATGAGACTTCTCAAGATATGGATATTGCTGCCCCTAATTCCCCTTCTGAGATTTAGAGGGAGTCTCCTAGATTAGAAAATCCTATTCATCTTGTTGATCCTATTCCACTACTGGACCTAATAATGCTTCATTTGATAAGAAGAGAACTTTGTGGGCCAGGCGTACTATGCAAGACGCTGAAAAATATGCAGCCCCACGTGGTAATTTCAGAGAAAGTAAGAGACCTTATAAGTTTGCAGGATATGTTGCTTTGAGGAGTCATATTATTGAATCCAAGCCCTCAAGTTTTGAGGAGGCTTCAAAACAACAAGTATGGAGAGATGCCATGATGGAAGAATATCAATCCATTATCAAGAATGATGTTTGGGACATAGTTCCTAGGCCTAATGGTAAATCTGTTGTTTCTTTTAAGTGGTTGTTCAAAATTAAACATGCAGCTGATGGAAGTGTTGAAAATTATAAAGCTAGATATGTAGCTAGAGGGTTTTCTCAAAAGGAAGGTATAAATTATAAGAAGACATTTGCTCTTGTAGCTCGGTACACTTCTATTAGAGCTATCATTGCTATTGCAGCAGTTAAGGGATGGAAATTACATCAAATGGATGTAAAACCGGCATTCTTGAATGGTGTAAATGAAGAAGAGGCATACATTGAGCAATCAGAGGGTTTTGTGATTCATGAGAAGGAATCACATGTGTGCAGATTGAAAAATGTTTTGTATGGCCTAAAGCAAGCTCCACGTGCATGGTATGAAAGAAATTATCATTATTTATTGAGCTTGGGCTTCCTCAAAAATGATGCAGATCCAAATCTCTATTTCAAGGTAATTGATGATAAACCATTAGTTTTAGTTCTTTATGTTCATGATCTATTTCTTACTGGAGAGGATGATCTCATTGCTAAATGTAAGAAAGAATTAGCTTTTGAATTCGAGATGAAAGATCACGGTCTTATGCACTACTTCCTTGGATTAGAAGTGTGGCAAAGACCAAATGAGATTATCCTAAGTCAAGGGAAATATGCTATTGACATTTTGAAAAGATTTGGTATGTTAGATTGCAAGTCTATGTCAACTCCTATGGAAGCAAATCTGAAAAAGTTACATGAGGTTGCAGCCAATTCAAATTTAGTTGATCCCACTATGTATAGGCAATTGACTGAATCATTGATATATTTGCTCAATACTAGGCCTGATATATGTTATGTTGTTAACACTCTCAGTCAATTCATGTATGAGCCTAGACAGATTTATCTTGTTGCAGCCAAACATTTTTTGAGATATGTGCGTGGTACAGTGGGATATGGACTGAAATATACTTCTTGTGAAGGTCCGAACTTGCAAGGGTTTTCTAATTCAGATTGGGCAGGGTGTGTGCCTGACAGGAAGAGCACTTTCGGTTGCTGTTTCAGCTTAGGTTCAGCTATGATTTCCTAGTGCAGCAGGAAATAGTCATGTGTGTCTCAAAGTACAGAAAAAGCTGAATATGTTGCAGCTTATGTGGCAACAAGAGAGCAGTGTGGCTCGAAATCTTCTTGCAAGACTGTTTGGGCAGCAATTTGGAACCAATTGTAAATCTTTGTGACAACCAAAGCTATGTGAAGCTTTTAGTTAATCCTATTTTTCATGATAGAATCAAGCATGCGGAGATAAAGTATCATTATTTAAGAGATATGGTTCAAAGGAAAGTAGTTGAGCTCAAGTATATTTGCAGAGATGAGCAAACAGCTAACATTCTCACCAAGCCACTTCCTAGAGTGAAGTTTTCTTACTTTCGAGATAAGCTTGGTATTGTGGAGAATGACGCTCTTGCTGAGAGAGAGTCTAAGCTTTAGTGATTCTTATTTCATGTTGTAATGCATTTTTCTCTGTGAAGGAGAAATTTGAGGTGGAAGCTCTTGTAATGCATTTTTCTCTGAGACGGAGAAATTTGAGGTGAAAGCCCTTGTAATGCATTTTTCTCTGAGACAGAGAAATTTGAGGTGAAACCCCTTGTTGCTCTTTCCACTCATGGGAGTAGCCATAGTGGATGTCATGTTGAGGGACTCCATGACAACATCACATTGAGTGATTCCATGATGAGGGCTTGTGTTTATTTCACACATGGGAGTAGCCATGGTGAACATCATGTTGAGTGAATCCATGATGCTATCACGTTGAGAGAATCCATGATAAAGTGTTCTTATTAACACATATGGGTGTAGCCATTGTGTTTGTCATGTTGAGAGACTCCATGACATGAATATCTGCAAATGATATCTCCTTTGCTAAGAGGGAGTGTTAACGTTTTGGTAGCAACGGGAGACATCATTCATCCTACGATGGGCATATTATTTACTCTATTCTCAAGCTTGGTCAGAATGGATATACTGAGTTGGACTGTGTTATCCTTGCTTGGTTCATTCACTTGTGTTGATGGTCTTCTATCTTTCTTAGCTTACTCTTTGATAGTTTTCGACTTTGTGTTTATATCTCTACAACAGTTGTTTTATTGTTGCTAGCGTATTTGCTACCGTGGGTGTATCTTTTGTTGATGGTCATTAATTTAGAGACTTTGCATATTCTGAAGGTGAATTGACCCTTTTCATAACCGTCGCTGCTCAGTTTTAATGAAGACTACATGCAAGAGTTGTCGGGCATTAAGCTTAGTTGGAATCACCGTTCACATGGACAACGGCTTTCCCTTATCATCAGATATTGTTATTGTGTTTTCATTATTCAGAACGGGAGTCGGTTGAGCTGATGATCGTGTCCAATTCATAATGACGTGTATATGTGTTCCACACTCCTTTGCGTTTTGTGAGGATTCAAAGCAACATTGCTCATAACTTTTGTCAACTCATTGTGTGTAACAGATGCTACCCATTGAGTATCCAGGTCATAGTCTTTTGTTGTGGCATGTATCATCATATTCTTCTTTAGCGTGTGTGATAATTATTCTGAAAAATACAGTGTGTTTTGTATTCAGCGGAGGTGGTAGACAGTTTTTTCGGTGACTATAGAATGTGATCATATCTTTTATAATGAGCACCGCATATGCTTCAGAATTGATTCAGTGCATGATCTGGACACTATTAATTTTATTGTGTAAATTATTTTGTTGTTTTGTAGTATCTGCGAGATACATAATCTTTAGTATGTTTTTTGTAAAATCTAAGGAGGTGTTGATCGAACTGTCATTAGGCATACTATTTGATTGTTAAGAGTTAACAATCACTGGTTTTATTATATTCTGATCAGCTTGAGAACATTGTATTCAGAGTTTTGAGCTTTCAATAAAGGATCAAATTTTTGGTGTGGTTGGGTTTTTCACCCTCAAGTGGAGGGTTTTCCTAGGATTTTTTTTCTCTGTGATCCGAATTTAATTGTGTCATCTGTTCTTGTGTATTTTTTTGTGTTTCAGATTTTGTTTCTCTGCTTTTCTAATTCAAAAATTAACAACGCCAAACTATTATCTAGTGCTACATGGAGGTTGAAGCAAACAAACCTAGGGCCTAACTAAGCCAAGCTCCCAAGTAGCCATAACCAATTTTCTTGCCCCCTATTTAATTTCTGATCCCTGTATCTTTATGCAAGAGCACTGGAATTGAAATTTACAAGTATCATAGTGATCAACAAACGAATGTTTGAAGCTCCAAAACTTAAAGGTAGCTCCCACAAAGTACAAGGCACTATCACATAAGGACAATCTCTACTGCAAAAGGATGGTTGTTACCATAGTTTCCTGTTTCTACTATAATAGTCTTCTTTTCTAGAATCTATGCACTTTTCTTGCTTATATTGGGTCACTATCACACTATATGAATCACCACTACATTGTATCAGTTTTCCAAATCAACTACACAACACTTTTCCAATCTCATAATGCTTTTCTCAACCTTCCTTAGCATCAACCATCAAAATAGGGGCACAATTGCTATCCTCTTTTGAATCACAAATCAGATCTTGTCAACAACCGGGTCAATATTTCTCCATTCCAATCAAGGAAGACTAGTTTAGAATTCCCTTCATGCAGATATGGTTTTAATTGAGTTCTTGCATGCGAGGTTGTTCAAGACTTAGAGTAATCCAAAGCGTCTTGGGGAAGAAGACAAGATTGCATGCAAAATTCAAAAAACTTCATAGTTTTGCTACTTTGTGCAAGTTTGTTGCGTATACTAGTGGAAAACACACTAAATGTCACAAAAACAACTACTCAGCTCAACAAGCTTAGCTAAAGCCATGAACTATATCTCTAAGAACTAGCAAATTCATCATGTGCATACACAAAAAAGGAATTTGCAGCATGTTGCTTACTTGTTTCCACTTTTAAGAATTGGAATGCATGTCCTAACTCTTGGGAAGCATGTGGGTGAATATACATGTGTTGATGCCCATATAAAAGGTGGCACTCATGTTTCTCATATAAGCAAGAGGTTTTGCTTTGGATGACACCACTGGAGCGAGGCATTGGAGTAGAACAACAGATTGACATACTTGGAGCTCTTGTAACTTCTTGCTGAGCTTCTAGGTCAATTTCAAGCCTTTTGTACATTGTATTAAGTTTGAACTATACTTAGCGGATCACATAGAGGAGATGAGGTGTCATTTTCCCCTATGTTGGAGTTTTCTCAATTTGTAGAGTTTATCTTGATTAAAATTCTCATTTCAGTATGGATAATCAGTAATCACCACTGGCCAAGAATGGTAGTGGAGGAGAAAGTAAGTCAAATACAGAAGGCATGGATGAAAAATATCAACAAATGGATGAGTAAATGGGACATTGAATTACAAGAGTGCCTAAATCACCAATAATGAAAAAAAAAATGTGATAGAAAAATTCAGGACTGTCATGTAGAGAAACCAAATTATCCAACATAAATTGTGCTACATTAAAGAGTTTATCCCCACATGGGAACATGACGAAAAGGATAAGAGCTGCAATTAAGGGGGAAAAGAAGTTGTTAATTGCCCAATTGAGGACTAGATTGCATCATCTTTGGTGTGAGACTAGTAGGTGGACTATACATAAGGAAGAGTGGGAAATGAGAACATGCCTATATTACAGCAAGGGGATGATGAAGACAAAATGTCACTTCATCATGTAGTGCTCAACCTACAATGATATCCATATTCAACATGAAAGCAACTTAAAAGTGGACAACCTAAACTCCTTATTTGAGAAAACTAGACTTGGTAAAACTTTTTTTTATCAAGAACCATAGTAGAAGGTCTAACATCAAAAAGAGTTTGGAAATGGGGCTAAGGTTCTTGGTCCAACAAACTATTTGGTCCCATGGATGTCATTGAAATCTCTTCATCCATTCAATCATTGTCATGGTCATTGCTATTTTTTGGTTTCCTTTGATTCTATGATTGTTGGTTACAATCGTATGATTGCCCAATAGTTAGAGGACTATTACAACACTTTTTCTTGTTTGGCGATTGTTTTGAGTACTAACATTCACAAATCTGTAATTAATATGTTGATTCGGTGTATCTTAATTAGTTAACAAATCATCTCTTCATTTCAACTACTCGAGTTGGTTTCTTTTAGATAAATTTGTAATGTCCCCTTCTTTGACCTAGGTGTTTAGAGAGGACCCTTAAGCCTATTTCATTCCCGTAATTTAATTGGAGGGTTTGGAGAGGGAATAATTTAATTAATTAAATTTAAGTTGTCTTAAATTATTATTTTCAAGCCAAGTTTGGTTTGATAAACTTTTTTTACAAAGGGTAAAAAGTTTGGTTTAATTAACTATGTTTATTTAAAATGACCAAAGATGTCAAATTTCCTTTTCCAACTTTGGTTTAATTAGCTATTTTTATTATAAAAGGGTAAAAAGTTCTCAAAAGTTCAAAAGGATATTAAAAGGAGTTGCAAAATGAAACTTGACATCTTTGGTCATTTTCATTTCTCTAGAGAAGTATGGGCGATTTGTTCCAACAGAACCCTAGGACAAAAACCATATGGGAATACTGGTTCCAGAAAGGGATTCTTCCTAGCCAATTAGGGTGGATTCAACCAAGTTTCACAAGCGTGTGAAAACGCTTGTTGATTCAAAAATCGTGATTAAGTTTTATGATGATTTTGATCAAACGTTGTAAAACGACAAGTGCAATTTATTGAAGAAATTCAGATGAATCACTCCCATAGACAGATTATGGCTGGATATTCAATGTGGATAAATCTCTTATGGCAAATTTTAATGGCCCTAAAAACCGCGCGCAAGTGTAATGAAGGGACTTCGACAAATAAGAGTGTGTTTCATGCTTATTTGAAAGCTTCAGTTCCGCCACACCCAACTTTCAGATCTTTCATAGATATTCTAGTAAGGATTAAAGGGATCATGAAGTTTCCAAGAAGATCCGCGACCTGCAAAAGAGCATTTCATGGAGTTTATGGCATCCATTTCTCCCTTCAGCAATAGGAATAATGCCCTATAAAATGTCATCTACCGTTAAATAAATAATTCCTCGCAAGATGGTAAAATCTAAAACGAAGTAAAAAATTTAACTTCCTTAAAATACTGTTTTCAAACATACAATTATATAGTGGACAATAATCAGTTACAGTATCTTGACAGAATTGTTTCAAAGAAGAGATAGCTTCGTTACACCTTCTCCAAAGAATTGCTTCAAATATATTTCATGCAGCAATGCTTGATAGTTTCAACCCTAACATTATTAAACGGAGACACATAGCTAATAATTTAAATTTGTACAGTTACCTGTTTGTCCTGCTTCGCTCTACTGTTGTGCGCACAGAAGTAGGAAAATTATATTTAAAATTTTAGCAGAATATAGGGAAGGGAAAATGCCGTTGATAAGAAGTTTCCTTATATATGCACTTTTACGCCGAAGGCGTCCCTTTACTGAACAAAATCACTTCACTTTGCAATCAATGGTTGTCACAGCATAAAAGACAATGCAAGACGATTGTATTAATCTTGCTGCCTGAACCGTCGCTTCAGTTTTCACCGCTTTTCCCCTTTTCCCGACTGTTTTCACCGTTTTGGGAGCTACACGTCAGGATGGTAAAGCCGGAATTCAAGTTAAGTAAGAAAATATATTATAGGCAATGTGCACCAAGAGAATATTTGTTAGCTTGGACAATGGTAAAGTTTTTCTCAATTCTTATTATTAAATTCATCTCTCATCTTATATTTTTCAACTTTGATGGTTATACGATTGATTTAAATGATTATTAAACAAGTGCCAATAGTGGCTAAGTACTTGCCTTTAGTTATAGTTTTAATTATATTAGCATATAATTTTTAAAAATTTAAACTAAATAATTATTTAAATTTATTTAATATATTATTAGGTTAGGTTAAATATTTAGTTTATAGTTATGTAAGACACCTAATATCATAAAGAGTATGATTTGAAAATAAAATTTTAATCTCTAGTTTTAATAAATTTTATAAATTATTTCACTTTAATATCTTATTTAAAATTATTGATAAAATATTTTATACTTAATTTTAACTAGATTTAATTTTTTAGAAATAATTTATTATTATAAAATAAAATATTTATTTACTATGTTTAATTTAAATTATAATATTTTGTAAGGGAAAATATATCACACATTTGTTTACCTAAATTTTTATCAATGCATAATTAACACATAATAAAATTTTAAATATTTTAAATATATATATATATAAATGAAAATAAATATATATTATATTATATCATATATTTACAATATTTTTATTTACATTAGAAAAAGTGAGTTATATACTAAAATAAACTAATGTAATATAATTTAAAAATTTAATATACAATTAATATAAAAAAGAAAAATATTAATGAAAATCTTAATTAATAAGACTTCAAATGCATTCATCTAATGAGATGATCAAAAATTAATTTCGAGATATTATAAAGTTAAATAATTTGCTTCTATATTTAAGAATTTATTTTCATTGGTGTACAACAGTTCATTTAATCACTAGTTAACATCAAAAACTCAAAATGTTTGTGAATATAAATTAAATTATTTTATTTTTTTACATTAGTAATATATTACAAATAATATTTGTGAACTACTAATTAAATTTTTATTTTTATTTTTATTTTAAATAATAATTAAAAATTTATTGTAATAAATTTAATTTATAATTATTTATCTTATTAAAATTATATTTACAAGTTTTTTTAATTGTATGTAAAAATAAAAAGATTGATTAATATAAAATTATTTTTAAATGTTATTGTACAATAGTTTTTAGTATTAAAATGTTATTTGTATAATTAGTATTATATTAAAATAGAAAATAAAAAATGAATTAATTATTAAAACTAATTTATTTATTTGAATTAATTTACAATTACAAGTTATTAAATCTCAAATTTATTTATAATTATTTATAATCATTTATTATATTAAAATTTTAACTTGTAAAAAAATTATATTTTGAATTTTTACATTAATTTCAATAATAAAATAAATTTCAACCTCTCACTTCCTTTTTAAGTGTGTAATGATATACTCAAGAGGTATTAGAGGTCAATTATCATGCCCTTAATTAAAATCATGGTGCTATATGGCTCTTATATATTTATCTATTGACCTCTCTCTTATTTAATTATTGTGGATCATTTTTTGCATCCGTGTTTCAAATCATACTCTATGATCCATATTAGGGTTATGATTTGTATTAAGATTGAGCTTAGGATTAAGGTTTAGAGTTTAGGATTATAATTATTGTTAGGGTTAGATTTCACTTGATGGTTAGTATCATGGTTAGAGTTAGGGTTAAGGATAACATCATTATTAGTATTATCATTAGAGTTAGAATTAGGGGTTAGGATGACAATTAGGTTTACGCTTAGAGTTGGGTTTGGGGTTAGAGTTGTGAATAGGGTTTAGAGTTACAATTATGGTTAAGATAGAGGGTTACATCATGGTTCGTATTATGGTTAGGGTTATGATTTTGTTTAGGGTTAAGGTCGAGGTTAGGTTTCAAGTTAGATTTAGGATTATGGTTAGTTTTATATTAAAGTTAATAGTTTAGGTTTATGTCATGATTAGGGTTAGGGTTATCTAGAGTTTGGGTTATGATGGTTAAAGTAAGGGTTTAAATTAGGGTTAGTGATAAGTGAATGCATAGTTATTTTATAGCTAAACATCATTGCCTAAATAGTTTGCCTACTGACCCTAATAGTTCCGCAAATATATGCAAAACAAAATAGGCCAAATTTTTACCCTTAATTCACCTTAAATATCTCTTTGGCGTACCCATTGCACCCTAAGGTGTGATTTCTAGTATGAATATATATTAAATTTCCATTTGTCGCATTTTCCCACAATGTGCAACGCTACATAATGCTCAAAATCAAATTCAATGTATCAAAAAAAAAAACTCACGCGCTTAATATAGGTAGGAAGGAAGGAATACATTTATATTAATTAAAGATACTAGATTGTTGTTCCAAACATTACAAAAGGAGTATTACATCATAATCAATTTTTTCACATATAAAGGCTATAACCAAAACATAGGATTGCTTTAAAAAAAATGTATTACATCATAGTTCTAAACTCTTGATTAGTTTATATTACTTAGAAGTTTCTACTTTAGCTATATTTCTCTAATTTCCAATGACCAAATGGAGGAGAAATTATGGATAGTTCCTTGTTAGACCTTACTTCCTCAATATTCTAGTTTCTTTCATTATTAAAAAAGATTATGATTATGTGTCTAGCCTTTTCTTTGTCATGATTGACGAGTTCTTTCTCATTGTATTTGTTATGAAACTCCATCAATTCCTTGTGAAATGTAGGGCTGGTATCTGTATTGTAAGACCAGATGTGTCCATACCTCATTTCCTATCTATTTATAGTCATGATGCCATCTCCCAATGGCTTCAAGAAGTTAGCATTAGAGATCTCCATAGATATAGTCACCTACGAAGCAACATTTTAAGTATGTGAGTCTTTTGTCGGTAAGCGCTCTTCTAATGCCATTAGATTTCTCGTCATTCCTAGCCTTCCATATGTGCCATAAAATTTTAGTAATCAATGAAAGCCAAAACATATTATACTCTTCATGTTGCTAACATAACCAATTAAAATTTCCAACAAATTATTATCGTTGTTGATATTCTAGTTATTACAACCATTACAAAAGATATACCATATTTCTTTAGGATATAAATAATAATAATAAATTTATCTAATAGACTCTGGCTTCCTACATAATGTACACAATTAAGCATCAAAATTCAGCATTTTATATGGTAACCATTCCAAAATCAGCAATCATCTAAAGTAGACTTACTTAGGCTCAATGATATTGTACCAAACATTTTGAAAGTGTGTTCACCTAGTTAAGTTGTCCAAATGGATGTTCTAGGAACTATTTGAGTGATCAAAAATAGAAGAACTGTTGGATAGAGATTTGTACACATCTTTGGCTTTTATTCTACACAACTTAGGACCATTAGTCCACTTAGAATCTTCAAACTTCTATTCTTCCCCCACACAACAAACATGGGTTTTAAGAATCATACAAGCCTCTCTAAGGATTGTGTAAGTCCTCCAATTAGATTTGGGTATATGGTAAACCAGGATCAAACAGGCCCAAACAATTAATTGTCCATTATTGAGTATATTTTTAAAACATTTAATACCTTTCTAGCCTATTTTTTGGTGACACATCATTGTAGTAGAGCAAGAAGTTTTCCTTTATGTTTAAGGTTCCACCAGATCGACCTAGCACCATAAACTTTATTGTTGTCTATTGAACAAGCCAAATAAATGAGAGAGGTGGTGAATCAATTATTCCAAAATACTTTTTGCAAACTTTGTTAAACTTGTATAAATTTAAATATTCAAAAACTTAAAGATGATATAAACTTGAAAGAGCAAAAATGATAAATTTCATAACATAAGATATAATATGGAAATCCAAGATGGGAAAAACCATAGAGAAACTAATTCTCATGAAAGGAAGACCAATTAAGGTGACACTAGTTAAGGTGATTTTGAACCTTCTACTGGAATGTTATACCTTTTGGACTCGAGAATGTTGGTGAAACATACCAATGTGCCATGATAACTATATTTCATGATATGATGCATAAAAATATGGAAGAATGTGTGAATGATACACTAGCTAAATCTATCACTAGAGATATGCATCTTTCAGATTTAGAAAGAATCTTCACCAGAATGGAACAGTTTAAACTAAGGCTTATTAATCTAAAGAAGTGTGCTTTCGGTGTCACTTCTGGTAAGCTCCTTGGTTACATAGTCTCAGCACATAGAATTGAGGTAGATCCAACAAAATTCAAGGCAATTATGGAAATGCAACCTCCATGCAACATCAGTCAAATGAGGACATTACAGGGAAAACTACAATCCATGAGAAGATTCATTTCGCAACTAGCTGACAAGGCACGACCCTTTACTAGGGCTTTGCATAAAGGTGTTACCTTCAAATGGAATGAGGATTGTGAGAAATATTTTCAACAAATCAGAGAATATATGGCCAATCCTTCAGTGTTAATGGCTCCTACCCTTGGAAAGCCCTTGCTACTTTACATATCTACTATTGATTCTTCCTTGGGAGCATTGCTCACACATCATGATGATCAAGGACACGAGAGAGTTATTTATTATATCAGTCGAACACTAGTCTCCTATGAGCTCAATTATACAGTGATCAAAAAGGCTTATCTAGCACTATTGTTTGCTCCTCATAAATTTAGACACTATATGTTGGCCTACTCAGCACAACTGATTGTAAAAATTGATCCTCTCAAGTACTTATTGAACAAGGCAACACTAATAGGAAGGTTAGCTAAATGGGTGATGATACTCAGTGAATTTGACATCATGTATGTTGACTGCAAGGCAATCAAAGGGAAAGCATTGGTCAATCAACTAGCGAATGCACCATTACAAGATACACGACTTATTGTGGTGGATTTTCCTAATGAATCTATTTTACATTTGACACAAAATCCTTGGAAAATATACTTTGATGGCTCATTCACATAAGGGTGACCCCACAATAGTGGGTTACACTTTTTTAGACATGTTGATTTTTGCTGAAATAACACATTTTTAATAAAATATGATGATTTTAGCCTTGAGAGGTTCCAATTGAAGGAATTAATTACAAATGGATGCAGGTGTTGAAGTTTTTTTCATCTCTCCACAAGGTTACAAGATCCCTAAAGCATACAAGATTATCTTCCCATCCACAAACAATGTGGCAGAATATGAAGGATTATCTAATGGGCTCAAATTGGATATCAAATGGAAAATTGAGGAACTCCATATCTATGATGACTCCCAACTGGTAATCAACCAAGTCACTAATGAATACCAAACTAGAGATGAGAAGATCTTACCCTACAAACATCTGGTTGATGATTTGAATAAATACTTTGTATTCATCACTTTTCAACAACAACCACGCACAAAGAATAGAACAACTAATGCCATGGATACCTTAGCCTTCATGTTGCAACTTTAAGAGCACCAATTCTGCTATGATTTCTTGGTGGAAGAACTCTCAATCCCTGCCTATGACTCACCTAATACACAAATTATCTGCTCCATCATTGCTTCTAATACCTCCCTCTATAGCCAAATCTATCACTACCTTCGATATCAAACCATTTCTAAAGGCCTATCTAAAAATGAAAAAAAAAAACCTTATAACAAGTGCATCCTGGTATTTACTCATCGCTAATGACTTGTTTAAGAGGATTCTATATGGTACCCTCTTTAGGTGTCTAGAACATGAGGAATCTGACAAAGCGTTAAGAGAGGTCCATGAGGGTATTTGTGGATCTCACTCAATTGGTCTTTCCCTGGCTAAGAAACTCTTAAGAGCGGGATATTACTGGCCTAGCATAGAAAAATATGTTATTCAATTTGCTAAGACTTGTCATAAGTGTCAGTTCCATGGGAACCTAATCCATGCTCCTGCTTGAGATTTGTTTCCTTTTATCACACATTGGCCATTTCAATAATGGGCTTTTGACCGTATGGGATAGATCCATCCTTCATCTTCTAACAGCCACAAGTTCATCATTACGACTAGTGAGTATTTTACCAAATGAGTTGAGGTTTTTCCTCTCATCCATGCAACACGAAAGTAGATAGCTATGTTTATCCTCAATTACATCATCTACATATACAGGATCTCATCTTCAATTGTTACAAACAATGGAGGCTAGTTCAAAAATAGTGCCATTGATGAGATCTATGAAAGATTTCTCACACACCATTCTTCCTCAAAGTAATATCCTTAGGGGAATGGACAAGCGGAAGCATCTAACAAAACAATCTTGAAGATCTTACATCACACAGTCAACAAATCAAGACAGAATTAGCACCTACAAATCAATCTAGCTATCTGGGCTTACAAAACAAGCATTAGAATGCCTACAGGGGCTACACCATTTTCATTGGTCTATGGTTCTGAAGCTATCCTACCAATTGAAGTCGAGATACTTTCACTTAGGGTATCACTACATGGGCTTATCACTGATGATGACTATAGAATCTCTTGACTTCGAGAGCTATAATTATTGGATGAACGTAGAAAAGTTGCATTTGACCATCTTAGGGTCTATCAAAAGTGAATATCTCGAGGCTACAACAAGAAGGTTCGACATCGATAATTTTAGGTCATTGATCTCATTTTGAGAGAGAACCCAAAGAATCAACAACATGGAGAACAAAAAGGTAATTTAGAACCCAAATGGTTAGGTCCTTTTGTCATCACTATAGCAATTGGTTCTGTAGCTTATCAATTGGCTACTCTAGAAGGCGATGTTCTCAAAGATCCTCTCAATTCTCTACACCTAAAATGATTCTACAACTAAGCATTCTGCTTTCTGTACAGTTGACGCGAGAGCATCTCGGATCCTTGGCAATCCCGTGTCACCAAAAATAGATTTGAGTTTGTTTGTGTTGCTCGGTTCCTACTTTGATCAAGTTGGTTTAGTGTTGCTAGGTTTCCTTTGTTCACCGGTGTTGGTCAGTTATCTCTCTGGCACTCGGTAATTTCCCTGGCGCTCGGTGATGCTTGTCTAGTGCTTGATTGGCTTTACTTACCGATGGGTTTCTTTTGAGTTTCCGTTGAGGCTGACTTGTGCATTTATTATGGGTCACAGATTTAATACTGGTATCCATTATTGGGAAGCGTGTGGACCTATATTTGGTCATCCCTTTCGTTGATTGTGGATCTAAAGGCCAACTCAGTTTGGTAGCCTCTTGTATAAATGTAGTTATTTGGTTAGAGTTTAGGGGGTTTTTAGAGGAAGTTTTGATAGAAGATTAGAGATTGTTGGCAAATCCTCATATGTTTGAGGACTTCTGTAATTCATTGTAATATTTGGCTGTAATCGGGAAGGCCTCACAGCCTGACATGTATGAATCAATTTGAAGTAAATATCTAAAAGATCTGCATTTTCTCTCTCCCACTGTCTGCGTGTTGTTGAGCAGGGTGGTTCAGGTAGGGTGTGTTATTTCTTGGCTCTTCCTGTAATAACCCAAAATTAGCACCTATTAAATTTCAATCAATTTTGGTGCATTATCTCAATTTCATATCTTCAAAAGTCCTAGTTCCCTAGGCAATTTTCTCTCTCATATCTGACTTAATTTGACTTGATGTCAATTGCAAAGACCATAAATTGCAATAATCAAAAACTAAAATTAATTCCTAAGTCTCTTTGACTTTATTAGCTAAATTATCTCTATGATACATTAATTTAATTGTAAAGTCCTATGTGCTTTAAATTAAATTAAATCAAACCACCCCCTTTGGCTAATACACAAAAAAGGAATTAATTAATTGCTTGTTATTTGAATGGACACCTTTTCCTGAATTAATAATTTGAGATATTTGAAAGGTCCTCATGTGGCATTTTCCATTCCTTTAATAAAGTAATTCATGCTTATTTGTCCCAAAAGGGATATGAAGGGTCAGGAGTTTCGAATCAAGAAACTCTTCCTCCTCCTCTTGGCTCTTCTATTTATTTGGGCTCTTTTTCTTCATTAGAGAGCAATTTTTGAGAGCATCCTTACTATAGCATTTTTTAGTCTCATATCTCATTATTTTCAAAGCTCTTTTATTGCATTATCTAGTTTAATTTCTCATATTAGTGTAATTGCATTTCACATTTAGATTAAATTTGCTTACTTGTTCTTAGTCTAATATCATCTTTATTTCAAAATCAAATAAAAATCTGCATTTCATATTTCTTTCAAAGTTTTCTAGATTAATTGCATTCATTCTTAGCTTAGTTTCATTTTTCTCATATTTGCTTTCAAATCCTCCATTGTTGAATTGGTCTCCCGGCTATTGGCTCTCATTTTGAGAGTATTCAAACACCCCATTCACATAGGAGGCAACAGGTTGCCTCACCATGGAATTTGGATTGAGTTCTTCATACTCTCTCCCAAATTCTATCAAGTGAATAATGACCATGTTGTGTTGTGCCTGATTTAGAGGTCACATTCAGTCACATACACTTCCTACCCTCTCTTGCGTTAGGTGGTATCAGAGTGAGGTGAGATCTGGATCTACGTTTGTGAATCTAGACTTGAAGGTTCCTTCTTGTGAAGCCCTAGTTGAATTGTTGTTGGGTAGCATATTGTGATCTGACCTGCAGTTGCAAAGGGTTTTCAAGATGGTTCATGGGAGGCGAGATGCAAATCTAGGATTAGCAAACATGTTGAGACAAATTGCTACTAGATTGGAAGTTGTTGAAACAACCCAGAGAAGAGGAAGACATCTTGAAGATGTTAGTGATTATGAAATTAAGGTAGAACAAGGTGATGTAGAACATGCACCTATGATGGATTAGGGAGAGGAAAGATTCTTGAAGGCTTTGACAAGTTTGAAGTCTACACCACACTTTAATCCTCCTGAGTATGGTGGAAAGTTGGATTTTGATGAATTGGTGGATTGGATCACAAAGATGGAAAAGTATTTTGAGTATGAAAATGTACCTGAAGACAAGAAGGTGAAAATTGCAAGCACAAAGTTGAAAAGTCATGCATCCTTGTGGTGGGAGCATCTGCAGCTAGATAGAAAGAGGAAAGGCAAAGACAAAATCAATGTATGGAATAAAATGGTGAATAAATTAAAAAGAAAGTTCTTACCTTGTGATTATTAGATTAACCTAGTTAGGCGAATGCATAGTTTAAGGCAGAAAGATAGCTTGGTAAAGGATTATACTAAGGAATTATATAGATTAGATATCAGATCTAGACATGATGAAGATGATGTGGAAAGAATTCCTAGATACCTGAATGGTTTGAGAGTTTCCATCCAAGAAGAAATTAGTTTTGTCAAATTGGAGAACATTGAAGAGGCTTATCAATTTGCATTGAAAGCTGAGGAGAAATTGAACAAGAGACATGAGCAAAGACAAAGAGGTAGAGCTGGTAGATTTCCTAGAGGAAGAGGTAGATCTCATGGTGAAAATGGTAGATCTGAACTAGAAAAGACAAATCTGGATAAAGGCAAGACCGACTGGAAAGGTGAAAGTTCATCTAGAGGCAAAGGCAGTAACTACCAAGGTGGTTATAATAGAGGAAGTTTCTGAGGAACTTTTTATAATTGTGGAGAAGGACATAGATCATTTGAGTGTACGCATGCAAGTAAGAAGGTTGGTAGCGGTAGAAATGCTTTGGTGGAAGAAGAGTCATCAAATGAACCTGAGAAGGAAAATAACTTAATGGTAAGAAGAGCACTTTGGAATGAAGGTAAAAAGGAAGATCCAGTAAGAAAAAGTTTGTTCAAGACCAGATGTAGAGTTTCTAACAAAGTTTGGAAGGTAATCATTGACAGTGGTAGCTCGAAGAATCTGGAATCTGAAGAGATGGTCACAAAGTTGCAGTTGGAAAGGTTGGAACATCTGAAGCCCTATCAAATTTCATGGATCAAAGATGAGCATATACTCTTGGTAAGTGAACAATGTTATGTGAATTTGAAGATTGGAAAGTACTATGATAAGGTGTTATGTGATATCATGACTATGGATTGTTGTCATATTTTGTTGGGTAGGCCTTGGCAATATGATAGACATGCTATATATGATGGGAGATTGCATAAATATACTATTTGGGCTGATGGAAGAAGACAAATCTTGTTCCCTTTGATGGAAGAACCTTTTATTAATGTTTTCACATCTATGAAAGTTTGCTTAATGGAAGGAAGAAATTTTGTTAAGGATTTAAAGTGAAATGATGTATGTTTTTCTGTGATTCCTAACAAACTGAGTAAGAAAATAGAGGATAATGTCCCTGAGGAGATTGATAAGTTACTCACCGAGTATAGTGAAATTATTTTTGATAATGTACCTAATGGTTTGCCACCAAAAAGAAGCATTGATCATTGCATGGATCTTATCCCTGGAGCTAGTTTACTGAATAAGACACCTCATCGATTGACACCTACCAAGAATCACGAATTGAACCAACAGATTCAAGAGTTGTTGAAGAAAGGTTTGATTAGAGAAAGTTTGAGTCCTTTTTTAGTACCTGCGGTATTGGCACCTAAGAAGAATGGAGAATGGTGAAGGTGTACTGATTCTAGAGCAATCAACAAGATAACAGTGAAGTATAGGTTTCCTATACCAAGAATGGAAGATATAATGGATAGTTGGACTGGAGCAAAGTATTTTACCAAGATTGAATTGAAAAGTGGATATCATCATATCAGAATCAGAGAAGGTGATGAATGGAAGACTACTTTCAAGACAAAAGAAGGTTTGTATGAGTCGTTGGTTATGCCTTTTGGTTTAACTAATGGACTGAGTACATTTATGAGGTTGATGAATGAAGTTCTGAAGAAATTCTTAGGTAAGTTTGTGATTGTATATCTTGATGATATTATGATATTTAGTAAGACTAGAGAAGAACATTTGTTGCATGTTAGACAAGTTTTGTAGAGATTGAAAGAACAAAAGTTGCTGATAAATCTGAAAAAGTGTTCATTCATTAAAGAGGAGATTGTGTATTTGGGATTTGTGATTTCAACTGATGGTTTGAAAATGGATCCTGAAAAGGTTGAAGCTATTTTGAATTGGCCTACACCTATGAATGCTAGTGAGGTAAGATCATTTCATGGTTTGGCAAGTTTTTACTGAAGGTTCATTAGGAATTTCAATTCAAATTGTAATGCTATGACTGAGACTATGAGAGGAGACAAAAGAGAATTCAAGTGGACACATGGAGATGATAAAATTGTTGAGACTCTGAAGCAGAAGGTTGTTGAATTGCCTTTTTTGGCATTGCTTGATTTCAATAAGGTATTTCAAGTGGAATGCGATGCAAGTGGAAGTGCAATTGGAGCTGTGTTGAGTCAAGAAGGTAAACCTATTGCTTTCTTTAGTGAAAAGTTGAATTATGCAAAAAGGAAATATTCTGTGTATAATCAAGAATTATATGCTATTGTTCAAGCCCTGAAGAAATGGAGACATTATTTGATACCGAGTGAATTTGTGTTGTTCATAAAGATTTATAGTATTTGGGTAGTTAGAATAAGTTGAGTCAGAGACACATGAAATGGGTTGAGTACTTGCAGAGTTATACATTTGTGATAAAACATAAGAGTGGAGTCACTAACCAAGTTGCTGATGCATTGAGTAGAAGGAGATCTTTGATGATCGAGATGAAAATTGGAATTCTAGGCTTTGATGATATGAGAGATTCTTATAAATTTGATCCTAATTTTTCTAAGTCGTGGAGAAAGTGTAGAGCACCTATTCAAGATCAACAGAGTACTATGCGATGAATATTTTATGCAAGGAGGTATGTTGTTTAAAGGTATTTAATTATGTATACTGAGAGGAGCAATGAGAACTAATTTGATAAAAGAGAAATATAGTAGTGGTTTGGCTGGATATTTTGGTGTTGATAAGACATTGAATTTTCTTAAGGAGAAATACTTTTGGCCATAGTTATATAAAGATGTTCAGAAATTTGTGAAAAGTTGTGGAGTTTGTCAAGTTGCAAAAGGAGTTAGTCAGAATACTAGATTGTATACACCGATTACTGTAGCTAAGAAACCTTGGATTGACATCAGTATGGATTTTGTTCTTGGCTTATCAAAGACAGTAAGAGGTAATGATTCTATATTTGTGGTTGTGGATAGGTTTTCTAAAATGGCACATTTTATACCTTGTAGAAAGACATCAGATGCGGTACATGTAGCAGATATTTTCTTTAAGGAAATTGTCAAATTGCATGGATTATTGAGGAGTATTATCTCTGACCAAGACAATAAATTTGTTGGATACTTTTGGAAGACTCTTTGGATAAAGTTGGGTACTAAGTTGAAATATAGTTCTACATTTCACCCACAAACTGATGGACAGACAGAAGTTGTGAATAGAAGCTTGGGTAATATTTTGAGATGTTTAGTTGGAGACACACCAGGTAATTGGGATTCTATGTTGGCACAAGAAGAGTTTGCATATAGTAATTTAATGAATAGGAGTACTGGAAAAACACCTTTTGAGATTGTAAATGGCATACAGCTGAGAGGTATATCAAACTTGAGAGACATTGATGATGAAAGAAAGAGAAGTGCTGAAGGAGTAAAATTTGTTGAGTACATGAAGACATTGCATGAAGATGTGAAGCTTAAACTGGAAAAGAGTAATAAAAAATACAAAGACTAAGCTGATAAATCAAGAAGACATAAAGCTTTTGATGTTGGTGATGAAGTAATGGTTCATTTGAAGAAAGGAAGATTTATTGTTGGAGCATATGGGAAGCTAAAGATGAAGAAGTTTGGACCTTGTAAGATTTTGAGAAAATTTGATAGTGGAAATGCATATGAAGTTGAGTTACCTGATGACATGGATATTTCACCTATATTCAACATTGCTAATTTGTATGAGTTTCATGAGTTTGAAGAAGACATGGCAGTACTGACAGATTATCCTGAGAAGCAGAATGAAGAAGTTGAGAATATTTTGGAACAAAGAATTGGTAGAAGTACAAGAGGAAAATAGTGTATGGAATATCTAGTAAAGTGGAAGAATAGACCAATTGAAGATAGTTCATGGATTTCATAGTCTAAGTTGGATGCAGCTCAGATCATACCTACTGAATGATTCAGAGAATCATTTTCAAATAACCCCAGGTGTCTGATGCAAGAGCATCTCGAGTCCTTGGCAATCCTATGTCACCAAAAATAGATTTGAGTTTGTTTGTGTTGCTCGATTCCTGCTTTGACCGAGTTGGTTCGGTGTTGCTGGGTTTCCTTTGTTCACCAGTGTTGGTTAGTTTTCTCTCTAGCGCTTGGTAATTTCCCTGGTGCTTGGTGATGCTTGTCTAGCACTTAGTTGGCTTTGCTTACCGATGGATTTCTTTTGAGTTTCTGTTGAGGCTGACTTGTGCATTTATTATGGGTCATGGATTTAATGTTGGTATCCATTATTGGGAAGCATGTGGACCTAGATCTGGTCATCCCTTCCATTGATTATGGATTTGAAGGCTGACTCAATTTGGTAGCCTCTTGTATAAATGTAGTTGTTTAGTTAGAGTTTAGGGGGGGTTTTAGAGGAAGTTTTGATAGAAGATAGAAGATTAGAGATTGTTGGCAGATCCTCACATGTTTGAGGACTTTTGTAATTCATTTTAATATATGGCCATAATCGGGAAGGCCTCACAACCTGACATGTATGAATCAATTTGAAGTAAATATATGAAAGATCTACATTTTCTCTCTCCCACTATGTTGTTGTTGCTTCCACGTGTTGTTGAGCAGGGTGGTTCAGGTAGGGTGTGTCATTTCTTGGCCCCTCCTACCCTCTCTTGCATCAACAATAATCTATGATCTTGAAAAAAAATCTAAAAAGCATATAAAATCCTGAAAAAAAATCTTAAAAATTGTAAAATGTCTTGAAAAAATGATCATCCTAGTGAAATCTTGGAAACAAGCACCTTGATGTATCCACAAAAAAAAACAAATATCAAAAAATACAAATTTTTTTTTAAAAAAGAAGAAAAATGTGCCTCGATGAAACCTAGAAATGGGCGCCTTGGTAGCAAAAATGAAATAATCCCAAGTGGTGAAAACCTGACAAACATGCGTCACTTATAATCAATGCTCCATCTATCAACACATGGTTGAGCTCTCGTGTTTCCATCAGCTTCCTACATCCATATCACTTTCCATTTCCTTGTGTTTTCATGGCCTAAAACTAATCTTAGTCTTGTCCTCAGTTCTTATTTGTTGACTGGGGGCAATCATACGCCTATCTGAGCTATCAGCACTTTATCACTTGGTCGATCTTTTGAGCTTAACTTGACTTAGTTTATCAGTCCTTCCCGATGGGAAATTTATTACTAAAACTACTTGGTGTTTCTCAACACCCCAATCCTATAGTGTTTCTTAACACTTCTAATTTGGACATCATTAAGTTTCTTTAAACACATATCAGTTCTTGCACTATCCACTACACACTTCCACTTTCATACTAGCACAAAGGTGTTTCTTCACACCCAGTACAAACTACATCCTAGAAAATTGAAAATGACTGAGATATGTTGAAATATTTTCTTGTGTGTTGTCTATTATCATTGATCTTGCTTGCTATGTCTTCTAAGATCACTCAACAATGTCTGCTTGACTAGAGATTCATGATTGGGGGCATAAAATCTTTTTCTTTGATTTCTTCTTGTAGTGTGGTTTCAATTATCCTAATTTGTCTAATAAACTAGGTTTTTGTAGTCCTCCATCGCAATTGGAATGATGCACATACCTTGACCCTCTTTATTTGGACACTTAGGTGATGTTGGAATTATTTCCTTATCTATTTCTCATGTTTGGCACGTATGACAACACTCCTAGTTATCCTAGCAGCTTGTGCCTCGGTACAAGTGTTATCTTACAACATTAACTTGGAAAGCATGTTCAGGTCATCTTAACTCTTATATCTTGATGCTTACATGTGTTTCCCACATCTTATCTGCTAAGGTCATATTCATATTTTTATGGTTTCTCTTGCACCAGTGAAGGTTGTACTGACCTCTGATGTCCCAAACACTCAAATGATGAAAAATGAGCGATTATAGGATCAATGAATTGACTCATCTCATAGGTTGCATTTGCATTCTAGGGCTTCTTTGTAGTTGTGCATTTTCTGGTTCCCTTGAGACATCCTTCCTTTCTCTCTACTGAAGCGATCAACTACATCATCTTTCATTGACTTTGACTAATATCTTCATAAACTAAGGTCAGAATCATCATACAAGGGGCCTAGAGTGCTAAGTTTTCATTATCACATGCATAATCATATATCAGAACATAGCTAACAAGTGATACAACATAATGAGCAAAAGAGACAGTGCTATCTACATCTACGATATATAGTTCTGTGACAACATATGAAGTAAAGACATGTGGATCAACATCATAGGCATAACATAAGATATATCAGGAAAGATTAATTAAAGCATACATGAGCATATACATGAGGGTAAAAACATGAGAAGACACCAGTTATAAGTCAGAAGTCCCACAATATATATATATATATATATATATATATATATATATATATATATATATATATATATATATATATATATATATATATATATATATATATATATTAAAAATCTCGATACAAAAATGGTACATCCTCAATGTAGATATGTCAAAAATGGAGTATAATCAAAATGGGACTACAATGTGATGAGATAGAAAAGGGGTAATCAGGATTGGCTCCCTCCCTCTGCCTGATCTCTAGGTGGAAGAAGGGCCATCTACTCTAGGAGGTGGCAAAACTAGTACGACTCCCTCTTACTGAGTTTTAAACTATGAACACAAAGGTGCTCTAGCCCTAGTTGGTACTACTACAATATATAACATATAGTAATAAGCAACATGAGAAGCCTAGTATGTGGTTTTCTACTAGAATTGGTCTCATCTAGACTGAAGCTCCTAGATCTGTCGATCTCTATCTTGCTCAACCAACTACAACTAAGCCTCCACCAGTGCTCTCTAAGTCTTAGCCTCTGCCAAGTCACCCATTAGTTGAGCTACCCTGTCACATGCTCCCCCAGCCCTCGGTACCTCCATAGGTGGAGCTTGCACTCTATTGTCTCCTCCTCCTGGGCCCCTATATCCTGCCTGATTGGTCTCCCCTTTCTATCTCTCTATAGGAGGTGGCCTTTGTCCACATTCCTTTGAACTAGTCTCTCAGTCTCCTCCACATCATCAAAATCTATTACCAGTACCGCCATAGCCCCTAAAGACCATCCCTCTCCCTTGGCCCTCTATTGACCTGATATTATCAACTGACTAGTACTATCCCTCATGTAGTTGGTCGTTCTCTCCCACCCCATCCACTAGCAATGCCTCCCCTCTATGGCTCATCAGCAAGATCATCCTCATTAGGGCGGGGTGCTCACTCTATCGGATTAGTAAAATGTGATAACAAATGATTAGTGCAATACTGCCTATATGTTGGTGTAACTCTTGCATTTGTAATGGCATGAAGGTAATCCTAGACCACCCCCTGCAACTGTCTTAGCTCTTGTACGACAACTTCATATACAAGTCATGCTCCCCAATCACCCTCCTCATCAGCATATTAGGTGTAGGCGGCAAAATTAACAGGTGTTTCCTAGCGACGCCCAAACTAGCACTAGACATGGCTAATACAAAATCTCTCCATAATGGGAGCACCTCCTACAAATCAAATGGTACATGTTAGAAATTGGAAACTAGCACAAATATATCAAGAAAGGAAATGTAGTATTAATAAAGCATCAGAAACCACAACTAGACTTACTTGCCAATTAGTGGCCTACTACTAAACATGTATGTATACTCATGGATCAAGCTTGTCCACCTCTTGCAACAAGCTATGGTCGCCATGTCACTGCGATCATATCATCAAATTGATGCCACCAAAATGAGGTCTTGCCCAAATTGGGCTGGTGAATATACCCTATATAGTAGAAAATGTAAGGCATACACGTTCCTCGGTAAGCTTGTTTCATAGGGCGTGCAATGGGAATATGCTCTTAGGCCCAGATATGCAAAACTATGACGCTTGCCACCATGCTCCTACCATGACGGTAAACTATCTAGTGTAGCTCTTTGAACATGTGACTGAGCAAGCAAGCTCCCTATCTAAATCTATGAGGATGAGTAATCATAATGTATAGAATCCTACCCCATCCACACTAGAAGTGTTGCTGGCCTCGATTAGGTACTATGACACATCCTATCAGAGCTTCCAAAATGCACGCTAACGAGTACTCCTTCCCGTACTATCTAATCATGTAATCCCATGTGATATGGTGATCCATGATTATGTCATCAACAAAGATCTTGCGCATAGTTATGATACCCTCTACAGGATCTTGGTCATAATATACTAAGTCACCAATGAAAGATAGTCGCAAAATATGATATACATCCTATGTAGTGACCATAATCTCTCTAGTCAGTAGACAAAATGTGTTATGCTCATAATGAAATCTCTCTACTAGGGCCATCAATAATTCATCGTTCACATAGATATTGGGTAATGTCAATAACTAACCTAGACCACACTAATCCAGTACAACTAGGTCTGCTGGCGATAATAAATGAGCTAGGTGCAACACCTATGGAAATGAACATCTAAATATGGGATCAACTAGCTGAATCTAAAAACACAAAAAGTAGGAAGGGCATCATTAATCGATCCCAAGTGGGCATCAGACTATCCAGAATCAACTATTAAAGCATCTCAACTATCCAGAATCAACTATTAAGGTATAATGAACGCCAAAAATTTGTTTACACAAGTCAAAGAATCAAATTTTGGCCATATGATGAAAGGAGTTGATTGACATTTATTGTACGATGAAACTCAACAAAGGATATGATACACTTTTTCAATATGATGAAGTTAACTGTATTGTATGATACGCAAGAACCTCTCATATGATGAACTTCAAAGAAGCGATACGATGCAATTTTATTAACCAATTTATAGTACAACATACCTCACTAAGGCATATGATGAACTTGTTTCATCGTATGATAAATCACACCAAAAAACCTAATATGCATCTATAAGCATACAAAAATGGCTAAAATCTACCAAATCACAAGGAGGCATCGACTACTTACTGGTGCATCGTACGCCCGGGGCCAATTGTGCCACTTCTGGAGCTTGAATTGATGGTTTTGGACTAGAACATGTATCTTTTCACTTTTGGAAGGCTCTGAGCCTCAAAATAGCTTCAAACATGTTGATAGCTTCTCCTAGGTTCTGCCCCTTGTACCTTATTTCGATGTCGATCTCGAGGGGGCATGACAATATAGAAAATTTTCTTTATCAATCAAATCTCCTAATTTTCAAATCTAACAATTAAACCAAATCTTTATTTTTCAATTCAATCAGTGACTAATAATCATTTCTCGGGGCATCTCAGCTTCATCAGGAACTATGTCAAGTTGAGATTCTTCACATCTCTTTTATGGAAGAGTGTTCTAATCACTTCATATCAGTCCACTCAGACATATATCTTTTCAATCTCTCAGGGCATATCAAGTTCATCAGGACTCATATCAATCTAGTATTGGTTCTCAATCAAGTGATTAGCTTCTTCAAAATCCTTGTTGAGGTAGCTATCTTAAATATCTTTGATAGATATTTAGTCTCATCTCTTCGTATTATTGGATTATGGAGATGGGGGTGAATCAATAATCATTGATTCTTTGTACCTTAAAAACTTTCTCTGATTCAACTCGGTGTCAACTCAATCTTACAAACTTCAATATTGACCGACAACAATAAGTTAACCTTATCAATCAGTAATTGTTGGAAACTGCAATTGAAACAATTGTTGTATTGTCATTAATGTCAAACCTTAACTGGTAAGACAATTGTTATCTAAGAAAGTACTATATCTATTGGTTGATGAAAAAGATTAGGGAAAGGGAGATAATAATAGCACCTAAGGAAAGGTTTAGTTATTTGATACTTCAATGAGTACTTGATTATTTGGCACTATGATGAGATAAAGTATTGTTTATCTAAGTAAGAAGAAAGACTGAAGAAGTAGGCTTAACCGAGCAAAAGTGAGTAAATCTAGTTTAAGACGAGTGATGTTAGTGTCAACCAAGCGCTAGTATATGCTGAGTAAATCTAGTGTTGACTAAACATCAGTTTATGCTGAGCATCAGGAAGATGTTGTCGAGCATCATGAGGATGTTGTGGAGCAATCAGAAGTAGAATCTGATAATTTTCATGATGAACTTGAGAAGAGATCTGAACCTACATTGGCACAATATGTGAGAAGACATCATAAGCCTAAATAAATCATTGGAGGTAAAGAATATAGAGTCTTGACCTGAAGTAAGTTGAAAGACCCTACATGTTTATTGTGTGATTTTGAGCCTAAGATAGTAAAAGATGCTTTGGAGAATGAAGACTAGATTCAAGATATGAATGAAGAAATAGATTAAATTGAAAAGAATGATATCTGGACTTTGGTGCCAAGACCAGAAAATAAGAATGTTATTGGAACAAAATGGGTATTCAGAAATAAGCTCAATGAACATGGACACGTCACAAGAAACAAGGCAAGACTAGTATGCAAAGTTTATGCACAAGAAGAAGGAATAGACTATGGGGAAACATTTTCCCCTGTAGCAAGATTAGGAGTGAGAACTCTAATTGCATATGATGCTTACAATTATTTTAAGGTATACCAAATCAATGTCAAATCTGCATTTTCGAATGGTATATTAGAAGAGGTATATATTGAATAACCTGAAGGATTTGTTGATCCAGACAAGAAAAACATGGTTTACAAACTGAACAAAGCACTATATGGATTGAAACAAGCCCCTAGAGCATGGTATGAGAGGCTGCACAATTATTTGATCAAGATTGGATTTGCAAGGACAAATGACAACTACAATCTGTACATGAAAGCTAAAGAAGGTAAAGGGATTTCGTTAGCAAAATTTTTTGTAGATGATATTATATTTGGTGGACAAGATGCCCTGTGTCAGAAATTTTCAAATGAAATGCAAACTGAATTTGAGATGTCTATGTTTGGTGAGATCAAATTCTTTGTTGGTTTACAAATATATCAAATGGAGAAAGGTATCTTCATAACACAATCTAAATATGTCAAAGAGATACTGAAAACTTTTGGAATGGAGGATTCAAGGCCAGTGAGTACTCCTATGGCTACTAGACAAAATTTATCTAAGACTGATGATACTATTGAAGTGAATCAAATCCTATATAGATTCATGATTGGAAAGCTACAATATGTTGTTCACAACAGACCAAAATTGCTCTAGCAGTTGGGATTGTGGCAAGATTCTCTACCAATCCTAAGGAAAATCATATGATGGTTGTGAAAAAAATACTAAGATATCTGAAAGGGATAGAAGAGTATGGATTGTACTACAAGAGAAATGAGAAATTTGAACTGAGAGTTTACACTAATATTGATTGGGCAAGAAATTTTGATGATAGGAAAAGTACAAGTGGAGGAGCTTTCTTTATTGGACAGAGATTAGTCTCCTGAATAAGCAAGAAAAAAAATTGCATTTCCCAATCTACTGCAGAAGCTAAGTATGTGGTAACTGCAGTGAACTGTTCAAATCTAGTATGGATCAAGCAATTATTGAAAGGAATGAAAGAGGAAATTACTGAACCTATTGTTATCTTCTATGATAACACTAGTGCCATTAACATATCAAAGAACCATGTAATGCATACAAAGACCAAACACATTGCAATTAAGTATCATTACTTAAGAGAATTGGTACAAGAGAAAGAAGTGAGAATGGAATATGTGGACACAAAGGAACAACTAACAGGCATATTCACAAAAGCTTGACCTAAGGATGCTCATGAATATCTAAGAGGTAAATTAGGGGTGCTTCCCCTAATTGAGGTTTCCTAGTCAAGCTAGGAGCACTGCATAAAATATGCTGCACATAATATCTGACAAATTGATGTAGGAAAGGTCACACTTTAGGAGCTTCCTAGAATTGTGAAAAGAACATCAAAGTTGATAATCAGTCATAAGCAAGATGATAGAGGGAGAAATATTGTTAACATAACAATAAATATTTAACATATATAACACCATTATTTAACATGGAATCCCAATTTAGGAAAAACCATTGTGCGAATTGTCACCCACTAAAAAATACTCTTCTAAAGTATGCTCGATTAAAAGCCAATCTGGTTAAAGATTACAATGCACAGTGTTAAATGTGACCCTGTTAGGGGATTTTCCTTAGATCTATTAGGATCTTCACCCTGTTAGGAGTGGCTTGGTGAAAGGTCTTTAAATACTCTTCTAGAGTGTCACCTCTTGCAAGGATTTAGAATAAGACTGTTAAGTCCACTCAATTAAGAGTTTTTTTTGTTACAAATGTTAATAAGCAACAATAAATAAATTGATATGTAAATATGCAACTGAATAGTGGTAAAATGGAATCACCACTATTTAAATGTGTAAGTGTGTGTAATGGGGGAAATATTAGATCCACACCTAAATCCAAATTCCCAAAAGAGAGATCCAATTTGATCAACCAAAAGGTTAATGCACAATCGAATCAATCTATGGAGAATATGAAAGAGAGAGCAAAACCCTATATTTTCCTATGGTAGAATTGAAGTGTTTAGAATTTGAAATAATTAAAATGCAAGTACTAACCTCAAATTAGGGAAAATCTAGAAAATGCCAATTTTTGATGTTTGTGTGTACTTTCAGGCAAATCTGCAACTTGTTTCGGACTGGAAATGCCGAGACAGAGAAAACCCAAAAATATTTTTCCAAGATGAGATCAAGTTGACTTTGACCCTCATAAAAGGTCAAAGGCTAGATTCTTTGTTTGAAGGTCAATTTTGACCTTGTTCGCAGATCTCAGAAGTTTGCAGAAAAGGGTATCCAAATCTACTCTCAGATCTAAAATTTTGCACTTGTACTTGCAAGAAAAGAGGGTTTTTGTTGTTTGTTTGAGGGGTTTGCCTTGGTCAAACTCCGGTTTGGAATTAACCTTAACATTGAAATTGAAATGGAGAATGCTAGCAAGTAGTAGAAGTAGATCTAACAACGAAGCTATGATATTCAATAGATATGCAAATTGTATTTGAAATGTAATCAAGTATGTTAATATGAAAGCTTGAACATAATATCAACAAATGTAAATCAAACCTCCATGATTGTATGCTTGGAATCCACCTTGAGGGAAGAATGAATGGATCTTGAATATGAACAAAAGGATCTTGAAGGAAGATCACACCATCATGATGGCTAGATCTAGGGTTAAAATGATGAATCTTGAATGCTTGAACCAAATCCCTTCAATGGATTGAATGCTTGAATCCTTGATCTTCAATGGAGAACTTGGATGGAGAAGAGGACTTGAATGCTTGAATGGATGCTTTCTTGATCACCTTGAGAGCTTGAGAGAAATTGCTTGAGGATGAGAAGTGAAAATGAGAGAGGAAGACCTCCTTTTATAGTGAACTAGGGCACAATCCTCTAGAGGGGCCACCTTGGAGAATTAAATCCCAATTAGATCCTAACCTTTAGAAAATATACCTAGATTAAATGCAATTAAAGGATTTACCATTTTGAAACCCAAAATAGCCAACCCGGAGGTGGAAAAATAAATATCCCCGAAACCCGACACCCGAAAATCAAGGAATTTGGAATTTTGAAAGAGGGGGGCAAAATAGAGCTTGGGACTAACCTAGTTAGGATCGAGCTTGATCTTGACCTAGTTGGGATGAATCTCGATTCTAACCCTGTGGGCCCAGATCAAGCCAGAATCAGGATAGGAGGTCCCGGGGATGCTAAGAGACTTATAAATGATACCAAAATAAGATAGAATGCCAAGGATAGGCATAAAATCCTATGATGACTATGATGAAGGCTAGAAGGACCTATTTCTAAGTCCTAAATAGAAAATAGAGCCATGAAAGAGGGAAATTAAGGAGATTCCTCAGGATCCTAACCCTAATTTCACCCAAAATGAAGCAGAAAAGAAGTGGAAAGTAGGGAGAAAGCCAGATCAAAGAAAATATCAATTCAAGGCATCTGATATGACCCCAAACCACTTACTCAGAGGGCTAAATGCTCTTAACATGGAAGTGCTTCCATTTTAAGATGATACATTAAGCCCCCACTTTAGCAAGAGTATGGACTCGATGCAAACTCTTGGTAAAGGAGAAGAAAGAGGAGATACAAGTGGATTCAAAATGAAATAAAATAACACTTAGCTAAGGACACAAGCCCCCACACTAAGGATTCTAACTCAACATACACACACAAGGGTGCAAAAAGAGAAAACCAAAAGAACATGGGTTAGTACTAAATAACCCAAATCAATTAGCATAAGAAACCTCGCTAAGAAATATTTCTCATACTAATATCATATTTGGAAAGCTATCATAAAAGCATAAATGATTACATAAGAAAGACAAGAGCAACACTATAAATAACATAGCTTCATGATATTGTCCTACTAGCATGAAAGCAAAAAGAGAGAAAAGAGAAAGTGATTACCTCACCCTGTAAGATGCCCACCTTATCGTGAATCACCCTAGAGGGAGAGCCCAACAAGTTCACCCATAAACTGTGCTTGCAATTATAATGCATCTTCTAACAGCTTCTGGAATATCCATAGATCCACCTTCTTGTATCACTATGAATATGAAATTCATGTCTCCTCAGGATTTAGCAACTTATGTGTGTTACCTTTGAAAGATTTAGCATATGAATGCCTGTCTTTTTAGGATTTAGCAACTTATGCGTGTTACCTTCCAAGATTTAGCATATTTGAAATTAGAAATGCATGTCCCTTCAGGATTTAGCAACTTATGTGTGTTACCTTCAAAGGATTTAGCATATTGAAAATTGAAAAATGCATGTCTCTTCAGGATTTAGAAACTTATGTGTGTTACCTTCCAAGATTTAGTATGTTGCAAAACAAAAGGTTAGAACAAAAATGCATAGTATAGAATGAGGGAGGCCGTATATATGCCCCCCTCCTTAATATGGCAAAAACATATTATTTTGACATGTTAAGGAAATAAAAGAACAAGGATAAAGCCTTCTTCAAAATCAAGACAATATCCACAGACAACACCCAGTCCAAGCCAAGAAGGTCACAGCTCCTATGAGGCCATGGAAGGGATGAATGCAAAGAGATATCATGCAAGAAGTGAAAAAGTAACCCTTGTGAGGGACAACACACTGTTCAGTTTCCAAGGTGAGATATATATCAACCATGGAAACCCAATGTCGAACAATGAAATCGGTTGTGATCAAGGAAAAAGATCCTCAATGCAAACCAAAATGTTCATATATAATTGGATATCACATAATAGATAGATACTACCCCCCAAGTGTAGGAACAAAGATGAAAGGGGACCTATTATTTCACTTGCAATGCTATGCAAGACAAAGAGCCCCCAACTATTAGGCTAGCATTGTTTACATAATGTGGAGCTCCATAATAGGAACATGAATGTTATTTAGAGAAAATAGGATTGAAATAGAACTCATTGCCACATGATATATAAATAACATTACTATCAATGAGCTGCCTAATCTTATAATGTAAAGCTTGACATTCATTAGTAGAGTGATCATGAAATCTATGATATAAACAAAAAGGAAGAGTCTTCAAGTGTGGACTACATTTCTTTTTGTGTTTAGGTCTAGTAATCATCTTAGCACAAAGGAGTTTAGGCAAAAGAACTTCTTGGTCAAAGTCCTTCATAGTTTCATCATGTTTTGAAGTGTTATTTGAGATGTTGTTAACATTGATTTGTTGTTTAGGATGAAATCCCAATCCATAAGAATGCTCATGCCCCCCAGTGTGTAAGGGAATTTGAATTCCATGTTTATGCTTACCACATCCTTGACCATTAAATCCTTGTTTAAAAAGGAAATGATAACCAGGACGATAACGAGAAGCCCTATCAGAAGGAGTCAATGGAACATTAGTGGTCACAATATCATCCTTAGTAGATTTGACAGATTCATTGTGGGTAGAAGTAGTGACAAAGTTATTACAAAGGGGTTTAGAAGTAAAAACTCATTGTTCAAACTCTCTTTGTTTCTTCATAAAATCAAGATCATATACTCTCCAATAAAGGTAGGAGTAAAATCCAAGGATCCCCAATCATCGCCAGGAAGACCATTAGAGGAGGAAGGATAGTATTAGGAATAGCAGTAGTGTGATTTTGAATATTCAAACAAGGATTAG
Organism: Chamaecyparis obtusa; assembly: GCA_027943335.1. Lineage (NCBI taxonomy): Eukaryota > Viridiplantae > Streptophyta > Pinopsida > Cupressales > Cupressaceae > Chamaecyparis > Chamaecyparis obtusa. The sequence goes on from BSBK01003342.1 coordinate 487,372, forward strand.
GCACATCATCCACATGAAGCGAATACATCTTTTTATTATGTATAAACTTGACTTTACGATGAAGGGTGGAAGGAACAACATGCATCTCATGCAACCAAGGTCTACCCAAAAGAAGGTTATAATTGAGAGGTCTAGGCATAACATGAATAGGTGTATTCAGGATGACCGGTCCTACTTTGATAGGTAAGGTAATGATTCCTAAAGTATTCCTAGCAATGTTATCAAAACCATGTATAGGAACATTGTCAGGTTGAATAGTTGAAAGATTGACTTTAATCGCTTTGAGCATGTCCATGCTACAAACATTAAACCTAGATACATTATCAATCAAGGTCCTACCAATGATACTTTTATTGATAGAAACAACAACCATAAGAGCATCATATTGATTTTGAACTTCTTTAGAAGGTAAATCCCTTTGAGTAAATACAATGTCAGGAGGACCTGGGGTAGCATGCATGCATTGTAAGAAGTTATTGATGTTCTCTTTATTAGGAGGTGGAGTAGGAAGAGTTGCTAGAGCTTTTTGCAAGGCTTCATAGTAGGTAGGTGAAGTTTGAAGAAGCTCCCATAAAGAAATCTTGGCAGGAGTATTTTGCAATTGAGTTATCAAATCATACTCCTTGCTAGGAAGATAGCGTGGAGGAGGAAGAATAGATTGAGAAGGTGGCAAAGAAGTAGAAACCACCGAATTAGGTTGAGGGTTATTCCTTGTATGATACATGTGAGCTATCGAATCTTGATCATTAAAAGGCTCCATAGGTTTTCCTTTGATAGTAATGCGAGGACAACCTTTGACAGTTAACAAGGGTTTAGGATAAACCATTTTAGTTGTCTCAACACTACAAATAGATTCACAAGAAGGAAGAAAAGAGGACATCCTAGGAGGAGATGAGGTAAGATATTGATTCTCCATAGGATCATCACTAAAAGGGAGAGCATTAAGGGAATTCATATCATTCTCCACTAATGCCTCATCACTAGAAGGAATCTCCAATGGAGGTAAAGGATCTATACTATCATCTTCTTTCACTAAAATGTCTACATGTGTTTTAGAAAAAGAGTTATCATCATGTATCAATATGTCATCTATTAATAAATCACCCTCTTGTATCAAAGCTTCTTTGCGAGGAGGGGATAAATCAATGTCATTATCCAAGGGATCATCTACAATGGTGTCATGAGGAAGAGAGTAATCAACATCCACATCCAAAGGTTCATCCCAAATAGGAGGATTATCATACCTACCAATAAAGCACATTGTAGGGTTGCCATAATTCACCAAAGCTTGATCCCTAGAGGGGAAAGAAGGTAAAATAGGCTCATTAGGAGGAAAGTTAACATCAATCTTCAACTCATCTCCATAAAGAGAAATATTATAGAGATCACATGTAATAAATGAAGTCTTTCTAGGTGTAACACCATGCAATGTTTGAAACAACTTACGCAACATGATAACAAATAAAGAAATGAATAGAAAATAGATCTAGTTATATCCAAATGCATTCAAATGAAAATCAAACACAATAGGGCATCAAATTCCACAAAAGAAGGAGTTGTCATAAAACGGGTTCACCAAAATGAATAGTGAAGGTGAACACACATAATAAGACAAAGAGAAATCTAACACCAAAAAGAAAGAGAGTAAGCTAGTCGGGTTCACCAAAATGAATAGTGGTAAAATGGAATCACCGCTATTTAAATGTGTAAGTGTGTGTAATGGGGGAAATATTAGATCCACTCCTAAATCCAAATTCCCAAAAGAGAGATCCAATTTGATCAACCAAAAGGTTAATGCACAATCGAATCAATCTATGGAGAATATGAAAGAGAGAGTAAAACCCTATATTTCCCTATGGTAGAATTGAAGTGTTTAGAATTTGAAATAATTGAAATGCAAGTACTAACCTCAAATTAGGGAAAATCTAGAAAATGCCAATTTTTTATGTCTTTGTGTACTTTTGGGCAAATCTGCAACCTATTTCAGACTGGAAATGCCGAGATGGAGAAAACCTAGAAATCTTTTTCCAAGATGAGGTCAAGTTGACTTTGACCCTCATAAAAGGTCAAAGGCTAGATTCTTTGTTTGAAGGTCGATTTTAACCTTGTTTGTAGATCTCAAAAGTTCACCGAAAAGGGTATCCAAATCTACTCTCAAATCTAAAATTTTGCACCTGTACCTGCAAGAAAAAGAGGGTTTTTGTTGTTTGTTTGAGGGGTTTGCCTTGGTCAAACCTCGGTTTAGAATTAACCTTAATATTGAAATTGAAATGGAGAATGCTAGCAAGTAGTAGAAGTAGATCTAACAATGAAGCTATGATATTTAATAGATATGCAAATTGTATTTGAAATGTAATCAAGTATGTTAATATGAAAGCTTGAACATAATATCAACAAATGTAAATCCACCTTGAGGGAAGAATGAATGGATCTTGAAGATGAACAAAAGGATCTTGAAGGAAGATCACACCATCATGATGGCTAGATCTAGGGTTTAAATGATGAATCTTGAATGCTTGAACTAAATCCCTTCAATGGCTTGAATGCTTGAATCCTTGATCTTCAATGGAGAACTTGGATGGAGAAGAGGACTTGAATGCTTGAATGGATGCTTTCTTGATCACCTTGAGAGCTTGAGAGAAATTTCCTAAGGATGAGATGTGAAAATGAGAGAGGAAGGCCTCCTTTTATAGTGAACTAGGGCACAATCCTCTAGAGGGGCCACCTTGGAGAATTAAATCCCAATTAGATCCTAACCTTTAGAAAATATACCTAGATTAAATGCAATTAAAGGATTTACCATTTTGAAACCTAAAATAGCCAACCCGTAGGTGGGAAAATAAATATCCCCAAAACCTGACACCCAAAAATCAAGGAATTTGGAATTTTGAAAGAGGGGGCAAAATTGAGCTTGGGACTGACCTAGTCAGGATTGAGGTCGATCCTGATTTAGTCAGGATCAAGGTCGATCCTGACCTAGTCAGGTTGAGTTCAATCCTAACCTAGTCAAGATCAAGGTTGAACCTAACCTAGTCAGGATGAACCTCAATTTTGACCCTGTGGGCCCAGATCCAACCAGAATCAGGATAGGAGGTCCCGGGGATGCTCAAAGACCTAGAAATGATACCAAAATAAGATAGAATGCTAGGGATAGGCATAAAATCCTATGATGACTATGATGAAGGCTAGGAGGACCTATTTCTAAGTCCTACCTAGAAAATAGAGCCATGGAAGAGGGAAATTAAGGAGAATCCTCGAGATCTTAACCCTAATTTCACCCAGAATGAAGCAGAAAAGAAGTGGAAAGTGGGGAGAAAGCCAGATCAAAGCAAAGATCAATTCAAGGCATCTGATATGACCCCAAACCACTTACTTGGAGGGCTAAATTCTCTTAACATGGAAGTGCTTCCATTTTAAGACGATACAACAACTATCTCTTGCTTATATAAACCCCTTATGCTCTCTTTGTCTTTACTTCATTCCATCACTTTTCACTGGCTTCAACACTTCATCAAACTCAGATTTCAACATTTTTCTTCTTCACTACAACAGTCAATGACTCAACAACCCTTCAAATTTTCCAACCTTCTCTTCATACAATTTCATCCTTTATATAGAATTTATTTTGCCTCTTAATCTCCTTTATTACATTTTCCTTTTATTAATATCAACCGTCTGATCATCCTCATAAACTAATTCAATGAATTTAGACCTTGGTAAAAAGTTTTATCATCACCTTAGAACTTGAACTTTCTTGGAACTTGTACCTTCACTTTTTGCCGCTTAAATCTATATCATAGATCATCACCTTGAATTTTCTTGATCATAGATCTCATCAACTAACTCTTCCTCATCTTTAGAATCTTCCAAATCATCATAGCTTAACATTAAATATCATTATGATCCTTGTATTTAATTTATGTTCCTTGCTTGGTGGCTAACTCCTTTTTTCTTCAACCAAAATTCTATTTACTTCATTCGGTAACTGAAACCTTCTACTTGGTGCCTTGACTTCCTTTCTCTTTACCAAAACTTACTTTCCTTTTATCGAATGACTTTTTCCTACTCGGTAACCAAACTATTTTGTTTACCGACTTTATATTATCAAATGTTTAGTAGAAAACATTTATATCAACATAACCTTATCATTGTTTGATCTGTATTAGCTGCCCAATTAAGTTCTTCAACTTCACAACACTTCACTTTCTCTTCTTCCTTTACTCACTCAACTTATATCATACTCTGAATGATATGGCAACTCAATATAAACCAAAAATCAATTGCTTGACATCAATGACAAGATAATAACTGATCTAATCCTTCTACAATCTTGTATACCTTTGATCATTGTTAGTCTTCATCATCATCACCATCAGTTACAGTAACAATATCCCTCTTTGGCATTGATAGCAACACTCATTGTCAATTGATGATGGGAACACTTACTGACTTGTCTCTGTCCTTTACTCCCTCTAAGCTTTATCTTCTTATTTCTTCTTTTCATGGTCTCCTTCTGTAATCTATTGCATATTCACCCTCTATCTTTGTAATCATCAATCGAAATCTTCTCCCTTAATAGCATATTATCCCTCTTTGACAACAATGCCAAAGACATATACTCCTAAAAACTTTTCTCAGGAAGTGAATCATACCTTACATGTACTAATTCTTCATTGCATACATGAACATATTTCACAACTTCAAGCATTACCCAAAGAGTGAACACTCGTATCAACTCACAAAATAGATATTCTAATGACTCCTTGAATTGATGCAGCATGCATCTTGCCTTAGTGAATCTTGGATAGGGGAAGAACCCCTAATTTACCTATGAGATACTCAAAAGCATCCTTCAGTAGTGGCTTGGTAAATATATCTACTATATGCTCCTTTTAATTCACATACTCCAATATCACATGCTTATCTTGAACTTATTCTCTCAAGTAATGATACTTGATAAAAATGTGATTTGTCTTTGAATGCATCACGAGATTCTTTTATATGTTGATAGCACTTGTATTATCATAGTAAATAGTAACTGGATCAGTAATCTCCTCTTGCATACCTTCAAGTAGTTGTTTGATCCACACAATGTTTGAACAATTTATAGCTGTAGCAACATACTCAGCCTCGATAGTAGACTGTGAAATAAAACTTTGTTTCTTACTTAGCCATGTCACTAATATTTCTTCTAAAAAGAAAGCTCTACCACTTGTACTTTTCCTATCATCAATGTTTCTAGCCCAATCAGCATCAATGTACACCTTTAGATCAAAATCTCCTCATTTCTTGTATAGTAAACTGAAATCTTTAGTCCCCTTCAGATATCTAAATATTCTTTTGACTGTAGACATCTATGTTTCCTTTGGATTGGCAAAAAATCTAGCAACAATACAAACATCGTGAGAAATATAAGGTTTGTTGTGTACAACATACTATAGCTTACCAATCATTGATCGGTAGAGTGTTTCATTTACTTCCTTTGTTTCATCTTCCTTTGACAATTTGCAACCATTAACCATCAGTGTAGCAACCAGTTTTGACTCTTCCACGCCAAATGTCTTTAGGATCTCCTTAATATACTTTGTCTATGTGATGTAGATCCCATCTCCAACTTGTTGAATCTATAGTCTAATAAAGAATTTTATCTCTCCTATCATGGAATTCCTTTCTCATCTCCTCAGCAAATGATTTACTCATTGACTCATTTCCTCCAAATATGATATCATCAACAAATATTTCAGCAATCAATATCTTATCATTACTATCATATTTCATATACAAATTATTATTGTCACATGTTCTTTAAAATCCAATCTTAATCAAATATGAATGCAATATCTCATACCATGCTAGGGGTGCTTTCTTCAAACTATATAGTGCCTTGTGTAGTTTTCATACCATATCCTTGTTAGTATTCTCAACAAATCCTTTAGGTCATTCAATGTAAACTTCTTCTTCAAGAATTCCATTCAAAAATGCAGATTTAACATCCATTTGATAAAATTTTAAACCTTTATAAGTAGCATATGCAAGTAAGATTCTCATGCCTTCTAATCTAGCAACAAGAGAAAATGTCTCACCATAATCAATGTCTTCTTCTCGAGCATATCCTTTGTATACAAGACTAGCTTTATTCCTTATCATGTCTCCATTTTCATTTAATTTATTCCTAAAAATACACTTTGTACCAATAAAATTTTTGTCCTTAGGTCTCTGTACCAGTGACCAAGTATTGTTCTTTTTAATCTGATCAATCTCTACTTTCATTGCATTAACCCAATCTTCATTTTCAAGTGCATCCTTGACTAGTCTTGGCTCAAATTTAGAAATCAAACATGTATTGTCTCTCAAATTACTTCTTGTGATGACTCATGCATTCTTGGATCCAATTATTTTGCTTGGTGAGTGGTGCCTTCTCACATATTTTGACAAAACATGCTTGGTAGACTATAATAGTCCTTCATTTTTATCATTTTCTTCTCTCGGTGGAGGCTCAACTATTTCCTTAGTTTCTTCTTGCAGCTCAAGCAAAGTACCAAAAACTCCTTCATGTACATATACAAATCTTTGATGATCTTCTGGTTCCTTTTTGCTATCTTATTCATTCTTATTTGCAAATTCATCAACTCTTACATTTGCACTTTCCAAAATTTTGTTAGTAGCCTTAATCAAACATTTATAAGTTTTTTTCTTTCTAGAGTATTCTAGGAATATACCTTCATCTCCTTTAGAATCAAACTTTCCATTCCTAGTATCTTTCATAATGTAACACCTACTTCTGAAATTTTTAAAATAGATAACATTAGGTGTATGCCCATACCAGAGTTCATAAGGATATTTATTTGTACCTTTCTTCAATTATACTTGATTGAGGGTGTAAACAACAATACTAATGGCTTCTCTCCAGAATGTTTCTGCAACCACTTTTTCAATGAACAATGTTCTAGCACAATCAACTATCGATATGTTCCTTCTTTCAACTATACTATTTTGTTGTGGATTTCTCAGTCTAGAGACTTGTCTTTTGATTCCATTCTCATTGCAGAAGACAGTAAATTCCTCAAAGATAAATTCACCTCCTTTATTTGATCTTAAACATTTTAGTTTCTTACCTGTTTCCTTCTCAACTCTTGCCTTGTACCATTTAAACATTTGGAATGCATCAGAATTTTCTTTTATAAATATTACTAACATCATTCTTGAGTAGTCATCAACAAATAAAATGAAATATTGATCACCATAATAGCTTTGTATCCTCATAGGGCCACAAAGATCAGTGTAAATTGATTCCAATATACCAGTAGATGAGTAAGACTTGCTTGAGAAACTCGATTTAGTCATCTTACCGATCTGACATTCCTTACACAACTTTATCAGGCTTTCTCAATTTTGATAAACCTCTGACTCTCTTATTTTTTCTCACCTTAATTAAGTTGTCAAAATTCACATGACAAAATATTTTATGTCATAACCACACATCCTCAAATTTAACAACAAGCAAATTTTGTAGCATTATCAAGGTAGAATAAGTTACCTTTAGATTGTTCACCAGTTCCAATCAAATCTCTAGCAGTATCATAGATCTTCACTTTTCTGCTTTGAAACTCTAGTCGATGACCAATGTTATTCAATTGTGAAATACTCAACAAGTTGTACTTTAGTCCTTGAACCCAATAATCATTATCACATTTTATCTTTTCATTCAGCATAATGGATCCCTTTCCTCTTACATAACATGGAGCATCATTTCCAAATCTAACAAATCCTCCATCATATTCTTCTAAGTTCTCAAACTTATTAATGTCACTAGTCATATGATGTGAACAACCATTGTTAATTATCCATGGGTTGGTTTTTCTAACATGAGAAATAAGGGCTTTTTCATCTTCATATCTTTCTTCTTTTGAATCATCCTTTATAGAAACATAGACAACTTCCACACTTTCTTCTATTTCATCTTATTCTTCATCGGTTATTCCTTCCTCAGCTAGGTAGCATGACTTCTTTTCTTTATCCTTGTAGTCTCTAAAATTTCAATATTGATTCTCCTTCTTGTCTCTTTTATCATTTATGTCATTATCAGAACACCTAGATGCAATGTGACCAATCTTATTGCAATTAAAATATTTTAGAGGTAGTTTACGTTTATACTTTCCTTTTCCTCTTGGTAGCCTCTTTGCCATAAGTGCTTCCAATTATTCTTGTTCTTTTTCTTTGGTTAGGATACTATGATAGTCACCTCCACCTCAACTATAGAGATTCCCTTTCTCTCTTCTTGAACTACCAATGCTTAAGATGTTTTAAAAGTTATTTTAATCTTCGATAAACTATTATCAAAATTACTAAGCTCAAATGTTGTCAGCTTACCGATCAAAGCATCAAGAGTAACATTATTATTAGGTATGAATCTTGGTTCCTGAATAGAAGACTCAATAAGCATATTTGGGTGAAAGAGTTCTAAGAATTTTGCTTACCACTTCTTATGTAGTTAATGTTCCACCAGCACCTTTGATAGCACTTACCACTTCCTTAATTCTAAAACTATATTATACAATGTTTTCTTCTTCTTTAATTCTCATCTCATCAAATCTTCCTCTGAGACTATCAACCTTTACTTTCTGTACATGCATATCACCTCCATAAACAAGTGCACTTTTATCCCACATCTCTTTTGTAGTAATACAATCCTTTATGTCATTGAAATCAACATTGGTTAGGGAGGAATAAATTTCAATCATTATCGAGTTGTCTTCCTTATTTTCTCTCATGTGATCAAGTTTCATAGGTCCAAGAGGTGGTGGAGTGTAGTCATTATTCAAATGGTTTAGTGCAGATTCTCCGATTCCAGATAGGTATAACCTCATCCTGCTTTGCAATGTAGAGAAACTCTCCTTGTTTAACTTCGGTACTTCTCTCCTATACATCTTTGGATCTTTTACTCAAGTCTTTCAAACTTATCCCTTTAGACTACTTAGCTCTAATACCAATTGTTGGATTACGAAGAGGGGGGTTGAATCAGCAATCCTTGATTCTTTGTACCTTAAAAACTTTCTCTAATTCAACTCGGTGTCAAGTCAGTCAAACAAACTTTAATATTGATCGATAATAGTAAGTTAACTTTATCAATCAGTAATAACATTCACGATAAACATTTAACACATATAACACCATTATTGAACATGGAATCCCAATTTAGGAAAAACCATTGCGTGAATTGTCACCCACTAAAAAAATACCCTGTTAGGAGTGGCCTGGTGAAAGGTCTTCAATCACTCTTCTAGAATGTCACCTCTTGCAAGGATTTACAATAAGATTGTTAAGTCCACTTGGTTAATAGATTTTTTTTGTTACCAATGTTAATAAGCAACAATAAATAAATTGATCTATAAATCTACAACTACCTCTTGCTTAATCAAACCCCTTGTGTGCTCTTTGTCTTCACTTCATTCCATCACTTTCCACTAGCTTCAACACTTCATCAAACTTAGCTTGCTAAGTTGAATTTCAACATTTTTCTTCTTCACTGCATCAGTCGATGACTCAACAACCCTTCAACTTTCCCAACCTTCTCTTCATACAATTTCATCCTTTATATAGATTTTTTTTTGCCTCTTAATCTCCTTTATTATGTTTTCCTTTTATTAATATCATCTATCTGATCATCCTCATAAACTAATTCAATAAATTTAGACCTTGGTAAAATATTTTATCATCACCTCAAAACTTGAACTTTCTTGGAACTTGTACCTTCACTTTTTACCACTCAAATCTATACCATAGATAATCACCTTGAATTTTCTTGATCGTAGATCTCATCAACTAATGCTTCCTCATCTTTAGAATCTTCCAGATCATCATAGTTCAACATTAAATGTCATTCTGATCCTTGTATTTAATTTTTGTTCCTTGCTCGGTGGCTAATGCTTTTTTATTCAACCAAAATTCTATTTACTTCACTCAGTAACTAAAACCTTCTACTTGGTGCCTTGAATTCTTTTTGTTTTTATCAAAACTTACTTTCTTTTTACTGAATGACTTCTTGGTTAGTACCCAAACTATTTTGTTTACGGACTTGACCAATCTTCTTTACTGACTTGATATAATGAAATGTTTAGTAGAAAACAATTATATCAACATAACCTTATCATTGTCTGATCTATATTATTTGCCCAATTAAGTTCTTCAACTTCACAACACTTCACTTTCTCTTCTTCCTTTACTCACTCAACTTATATCATACTTCAAATGATATGGCAACTCAATATAAACCATAAATTAATTTCTTGACATCAATGACAAGATAATAACAGATCTAATCCTTTTACAACCTTGTATAACTCTGATTAATGTCGGTTTTCATCATCATCACCATCAGTTATAGTAACAAATTAGGCTGGATACTCTTGTCTCACTCATCAATCTTCACTCAATCAAGTCTACAATTGATATCTCTCATCGATCTTGATTCGATCAAGTTTGGAGTTGGTTCCTTATCTGCCATCTATTGTTTGAATCAATGTGTTGCTCGCACATCAATTCAAAGAGAGGCAAATGTAATCACCTAAAATTTTCCTAGTAGAACCTAAGCCCCTAATTTTGATCAAATTATCTCAAATCAAATCTTAAATCCCAAAGGCATATTTATTAAACATAATTGTGCAAAGTAACCCTGAAAATCCCCTTTGCATAATTAAATAAAAAATTAAAATCTTATATCAAGCTTATACTATGGTCTAGTTTCTAGAGGTTGCATATTTATTTAATTGCTATAACATTACTTTTAATATAAAGTTTTATACTTTTATTAAAAAAACACATTCACATGTATGCACACACTTAGTCTCTATTAATTAGCAATTAAAAGGGATTTGTGCTTTCAAAATTGCTATTTTGTCTTATCTTACCTAACATCTCTTTTGCCTCTTAATCCTTAACACTAATTTCTACCTAACCTTGCATCTCTTTCACTCTCCTTTTGCCTCTTTATCTCAACCGCTCATTTTTTTGCCTCTTAATCTCCACCCTCCATTCTTGAGGCAATTCTTTTAAAATGAAGCTCTTCCTTGGCTCAAGGGTCCCAATCTTGATCATCCTTTCATCTTAGTCTTTTACATTCTTTCTTTCTTGCATTCTCAGAGTATTCTTTCTAATTTGAATTCTTAGTTCTTAGCAACTCTCTTACATTCTTAGTTTGCCTTATTTCTTAACTTAATCTTGCATTGTTAAATCTAGTTTTCTTTCTTGCATTGTTTCATAGTATAATCTCTTGCATTATCATTCTAGAATGCTAGTTGTTTACATTCATTCTTAGTTTAATCTCTCATTCTAGTTTGTTTAATGTTTCATTCTAGTTCATTTCTAGATTTATATTTGCATTGGAATCTTCCATGTTGGAGTATTCAAGTCACTAATCCTTCATGCCAATTTGATGACCATTATGAAAAGGATTAAAATCACTTCAACTAGGAAGAAATAAGCTACTGTTGGGAATTTAGTTGGCTCATTTGATATGACCTCCTATAGCTAAATTCTTTAGCTAATGGCTTACTAAGTGTTGGTTGCTTTTTAATTTGATACCAATATTTAACCACACAATACTGTAGCCCAAAAATTAGAATCTTCATTGGATCAAGCAACCTTGTCACACCTAGAATAGGTGCACCCATGTTTTTGTCTTCTCAAGCCAATAGACAGGAGATCCCCCCTAAATGATTTATATCTCTTCTTAGGGAGACTTATGATGAGTAACTTGGGTATATTCTTCCTCACCCTTCCATTTAAATATATCACAATGTTTGGTCAAAAATAGGGTAGGCTTCTAAAATATGGTGTCTAGAGGAGGAGCTTTAGCAAAACCTAAAACTCAACCTAACATTGGTGACTCACTTAAGAGCCTATCCTAACCTTATAAAATGGTTTTATATATCTCACATGAATTTGAGTAGTAGAGGAATCATTGGGTTGAGACTCAAGCTTACTAAGTAGTCATGACTTTTGCCTACTTTTAAATTTTTATAGTGGGTTGAAGAAGTACCACTTGGATCATTCTTTTGGGGTGATTACTTGTACCCTCCAAGGTACACCATTCTAAAAATATAAAATAAATTAAGCATTATCAATTTTCTCTTACACCCAAGATCTTAAAGGCAAGGGGAGAGGATACTCAGTGTAACGATGGGTCCACCCCACATAACATAGGCACATCAAATACAATAAACATTTGGTTCATTTTAAGCACCAAACAAAATGTGAAGCAATATGAAAAAAAGATTGTTCATTCCCTTATGAAATCCAAATGTGTGCTAATATAATAAAAATATATAAATCTACACCAACACAACATTAGACTCCAACCACAAGTCGCACAAATCATGTTAGGTCAAGTGTTAGCTCAAATAAAATGTTTAATGAAACAAATGTGACTTTTGAATAGAATATGCATTGCAAAAATACAAAATTATGTCTTGTAAATAAACAGTTGCGTCACTTGATTTTGTTAGACAAATGTGAAAAACCAAAATTAATAAAATCATAGGAAAACATGTTGCTCTACTAAAAAAATCTAGCTTTGGGTCATGGTGGTTAGATGGGTGTTCAACCTAGTAGTCTCGCACCTTCAAGGTCTAGGGGGAATCAGTCTCAGAGAGTTGGGAACTCTCAGAACCCTTCTATTTTCTCACGAGGTAATCAAGACCAACAACCAAAGGGATTCTCTTCTCCATCTCAGGGTGGTAGTTCCCAATCTAGGAGCTTCCGTAAAACTCAGCGCATCAAGTGTCATACACCTAGTCAACCTTCTTAGAGTTTTCATTAGGAGGTTAGTAGAGGTAACTTCTAGTAGTATAGTGTACCTTCAACTAAGAGAGGTTTTGGTGGATTTTTTTTCTTCTTGTGGATAGTATGGTCATAAAGTGACCAATTGTCCCCAGCATTCAGCACAGTTTTTAGGACAGAGGTTGGTAGCTTCTGAGCCTATAGTTGGAGATGTTGGTAGATCCCATAGGGTGTTTGCAATAGGGAATGATCCTCATAGCTCAGACCATAGAGTAGGAAAAGGTCCAATGGGACCCATGCATTGATTCTTATTTGACTCAATAGGATGCAATGACATTTATGAGACTTATATCCCTATTTGTTTGTAGGCTTCCAGGAGTGATCCTAATTCTAAGGAGGGTGGATGTAGTGCCCATCTATAGTGAGCTTTTAAGTTTATTTTCTAAACTCTTTTAGGCCATTTTTATGTGTGTGTTGATTATTTCAGTGATTATTGAATTATTGATTTAATTTATTATGAGCCTTTGGATAGTGTGTTACATCATGTGTTTACAGTTAGATGAGTATGGTTATTCTCATGTCAATTTAAATACATATGACAATGTATATGTTATGGTTATTTTATGATAGTGATCTATATGTTAGGATGTTATTTACATTTATAGTTTTACTGACCCCATACTTGCATGTGTATGGTTGGCGTGTATATTTTATATTTATGTTTGATGTGCCTGATGTGGTTGATGGACAAAGTCGTAGTTACTTGCTTGCGAGATCCACACAATCGGTTGATCCCCACCATTGTCTGTTATATATTTATACATGTATGTACATGCTCACCTTTTATGCAAGATTTCAGGTACAAGACATTGAATTCCCTGAATTGTCAAGATGAGTGTTCCCTATCACAATATCTCAATGATAAGAGTGGGGATAATATACAGGTCCATTCCCAACCTAAGCCATTTATTATCTTGAATTAAGGGACAAGTACATGATTGAGTTTCCTGTCTGAAGTTGTCAAGGTGAGGTGAATTCATGAACCCTTTCCTTTACTACATTTTTTGTGTTTTTGGTTTAGTCAATTCTTTCTCATGTTGTCATGTTATGTGGTTTAATGTGATTTTATGTTATCATGGTTAAGTGATTTATGAGTTTGATTATGTGAATAATAATTAAATCTTATATATATATATATATATATATATATATATATATATATATATATATATATATATATATATATATATATATATATATATATATATATATATATATATATATATATATATATATATATATATATATATATATATATATATATATATATATATATATATATATATATATATATCATGTTGTCATGTTATGTGGTTTAATGTGATTTTATGCTATCATGGTTAAGTGATTTATGGGTTTGATTATCTGAATAATAATTATATATATATATAAGATTTAATTATTATTTAGATAATCAAACCCATAAATCACTTAACCATGATAACATAAAATCACATTAAACCACATAACATGACAACATGATATATATATATATATATATATATATATATATATATATATATATATATATATATATATATATATATATATATATATATATATATATATATATATATATATATATATATATGAGGGTATTTAATTAATGAGAATTAATTAAATATATTTATTAATTAAAAAGACTTAATTTAAAAAGTCTAATTTTGTGAATGGAGGATTTAAATAATTATTATATCTAAAATTAAAATTTAAAAACATAATTAATGAATTGATATTTAATTATCAATTTCATAATTATTAATATGTTAAAAATTAGCAATTGTTAATAAATTATTAATTTGCAATTTAAGTTGCACATTCATTTTAATAAAATTGAATTAGGAATTTAAGCTAAGAGTTGATAATTGAAAAGTGCATATTTTATTATGAAAATTGTACTTAATCATGTGAAAGAGTTTGATAAAAACAAGGTTAGGAAGTTGAGTTCTAATTGTTGATTAAGAATTGCATGTATGAGTTTTGTCTGCTGGGTTTTCTTTATTAGGATTCTTTTAGCCATTATTCTTTACATAGATTTGGAGGAGACCAAGTTTTGGTGAAAATTGTTTAGATTGTTTGAAGAATTATTTTCAAATCTTAGGAATAATTTAGAATCTTCGAGTCTTCAATTTGGCCATTGTTGTTTCAGAACTTCTCGTGAATTTTCAAGGTAGGGTTTTGAAACTTTTGTGATCTTCTTTGAAAGATTGTTTACATTGTGTTTGTTAGTTTATTTAAGAATTTTAAATTGAATGTCTTATGTTTTTATTGTTTGAGGTTTTTTATTTGGAAGGCTTTTGGGTTTTAAGAAATTCTACTATTTTATAAGCATACATGTATTAATTTGCTTATGAGCATAATCTTATTATAGAATTAAAAGAAAATCTAAAATAGATGTTTTGTGTAAACCCTAGGAATTTGGTTGGAAAACAATATGAATATTTAGAAATTTAATCATTTAGGGATTGATTAGAAATTTTCATTAAACCCCTGAAATTAAAATCAAATGGGTAATCAAATCAAATTGGGTATTTGTAAATATAATTATATATATAACATATGGAAACAACAAAAATGAGGAAATTCACATTCAGCGAAAACATGCTTTGCAGAGAAGGTAGGTGAAATTAGGGCTTTTACATCATCAACGATTATCTGTGAAAGCCTCTAATCATGATTTTGTGCAATCATCTGAAAACCCTACTACTAATTCGGTTTCACTGTCCAAAGGTTCGAAAAATAAGTTCTCTAGCTATTGTTTCAACTGTTGGTTATATGGTCATAAGCAGAAAGATTGCAGGCGACCGGATGTGCGTCATTACCCTACATATGAACATCTCGATGAATTTACTGCCAAAAAAAAGGCTAAAAGCCTACTGGAATCCAAGAAAAATGAGCATTCATCGGCTAGAAACCTCGCTTCAGCCTCCTGCAACACAAATAAGGAATCTGCTAAGAAAAGTAAAAGTTTGAGGGAAGCCCAACATAAGGAAACATCTAAAGCTAGGGCTTTGGAATCTATTGCAAAGCCCTTGGACGGTGAAAAATGTTTATCATCAGCTGCCAAGGGTCCTGTAAAATGCAATGTGGTATCTTTTCCAAAGGTGTTCAAGGTGAATTCCCTAGATCGACAGATGCAAATTTTTGCAAGCACAAAATATGCAAAAAGAGGCTCCATTCCCTCTGAGACCGCCAAGGCCCCAACATCTAGGAAAATCTCAGTGCGTTACCCCTATGAACCTCTGTCTGCAAAGGGGGGAGGAAGATTGAAGACGGCTCAGGTGCCTCTCAGAGATGAAATCACAAACAAGGATGTTTGGCATATAGTAAAATGCAAGAGGATGGTAAGATCTAACCCAGCTAAGGCTGATAGTATAGAAATTGCGCTAAAAAATTCTTTTGATGCTTTGAGTAAAAAGGAAAATAATAAAATAGTATCTTCCCTGTACCAGAGGGACAAGGATCTGCAAGGAAGAGGAAATGTTAGGGAGAAGCCACATTCGGTGTGTGAGTGATCACAAGTGGATGTGGGGTATTCTCCCCCTCTCCTTGTTAAAGCCCTAAACCCTCATCTAGGTGAAGTCAAGTTGGGAAATAAAATAGAAAAAATCAGCTCTGTTTCTTTGGATGCATATGATTCTGTTCATAGGGCAGTTATAGCATACAGTCCCCCACATAGAAGGAGTAACAACAAAAATGTGAATAAGAATAATCTTGGAAATTACATTAACAATCTTAAGGCTCGTACATTAAGACAATCTGGGAAAGTTTATTCCCTGCCACATAGGCGAGATGCTTAAATAAATTCATTATTAGCATACGATTCCTATGGTCAAAAGCATTTAAGTATTTTATTGGATAACAAATTTATATTGCAAAAATAGAATGATTATGTAGAGATAGGTTTTATTTGCAAATGGATGGGTATAAGAGCCTCCTTATTGGACACCATAGAAGGGCTAGTTTTCCAAATCCCTTTCGAGGTAAGTATAAATACCTTGCCTGATAATTTTATCTATATAGATTGTAAAAGTAGTAAATCCAAAAATTTGATAATGGAAAAAGGTTTTTTAAATTTTAGGCATACTTCTTTCTTTGTCTGCAACTGGTCTCCTCTCTTTAATCCAATTAGAGTAGATGATTTTATGATAGAGAGAGTAGTACTCTTGAGGAATCTTCCATTAGAATTTAATCATCCAGAGACTGTTAAAAGCATAGGAAATCATCTTGGAGAATTCCAAAGAATTATTAGGAATAAACATAACAATACAGACATTATTATGCTAGTCAAAATGAAATACCATGAGAAATATATCCCTCCTGTTAAGCTCTGCTTCAACTCTAATTCAATAATTATCAATCCAAAATTTTGGGATGACTTCATAGAAATTATGGACATAGACAAAATGCCCTTTAAAGGTATTCAACAGAATGATACAGTGGAAACTGGAATAAAGGTAAACTTTTTAGAGGACAGAGGAGGCTTTATGCTCTTAAGTATAGAAAAAGAAAATTTAAATCTGCCTTCTCCCTCCATTTATTTGATAACCACCCCAACAGGTAACAAAAATATGGCTTCTATTCCCCCTCTTTTAAATAAAAATCCAGGAACTCCACATGTCAGAATATGCAAAGCTCCATTATCAAATACTAAAAGCATAGCAGATAATAGTGTGCCCCACCCAACAGAGAATTGTAATATAGAAACTAATCTAGAACAGATAGAGACAGAGAATAAGAATGAGATCTGTCCACAAGATATAGATAAAAAACACATGGATGTATCTAAGACTGATACACCTATAGAACAGACTAAGAATCCATAATGCCCAAGCCCAATAGCAGTAAAAGAATCTGAAGAAAAATGTGAAGAGGAAGTGAACCAAATCATTAACTATCCAGGAGAATCCCTTATAGATGAATTAATGGATATGTTTATGGACGAGATATGTGACTATGATGAATTAAAATATAAAAAAGAAACACTAATCAAACTCATTAAAAATTGCATCTTAGAGGAAGAGGAGGAGGAGAATAATAGGAATACACAACCTCTTCAATCCACTTCCCTGGAAGTAGGAATCACAGATAATGAATTACCTAAAATTTCTACTTTAGAACCAGTAATTTCTGATACAAATAAGAGAGAAAAAGAAAAGGACAACCATAGTCTAAAAAATGATAATATAATACATAAGGATAAAAATGAGACTCAATGTCCAAATGAAAGAGCTAAAGAAACTCTATCCAAGGGGGAGGAGCCAGCAACCTCAATCCCTATAGAATTAGAATCTTTAAACCTGAACCTATCAAATAATCTAGAGGACATATTTGAAATTTATGGTAAGGAAATTATTGATAAAGAAGAGACCCAAGATCAATTAGAACCTAAACAAAATCATTTAGAGCAGCAGAACAGTAATTTCATAAAATTTGCTGGAAATCTTGCATCAGTTAAAGATTCCATAGAAGGCCTCTTTGGTATTACTAACAAAGATAGGAACTTGGGCATAGAAATGAATAGAGGAAGTCTAAGTATTCCTAATATCAATAGAATTAAAAAGAAGAGAGGGAGGAAATCTACTGTGGAATTAAGATCTATAGATGGTAATGCAGGAAATCAAAAAAAGATTGCAGATATTCTGTATGCAGGGAAGGGGAAGTGCCTTCCCAAAGAATAATGAAAGTTACTACTTGGAATGTTAGGGGTCTAAATGCCCCTAACAAACAGAGATTAACTAAGAGATATTTAAAAAAATTTGACTCTGAAATCATTTTATTACAGGAAACTAAGCTTAATAGAGAGGAAAGTACAAAGTTTAGCAAAAGATTAGGTATTTGGAAGGCAGAGTTTGTAACTTCAATAGGTCATTCAGGTAGGCTAGTAGTACTGTGGGACCCTCATAAAGTGGTGGCTTTACCCACATCCACCAACAATAATTGGATGGCCCTAGAAATTAAAAGCCTAAAATCTAATTTAAAATTTAACTTGATCAACGTATATGGGCCAATCCCTAATGAAGAAAAAAGGAGATTATGGCAGGAAATACAACTCTTTCTAATTGAAAAATTAGAACACCCCTTCATTATTGGAGGAGATTTCAATGCCATTTTAGATCTAGAAGAGAAATATGGGGGTTCTCAATATATATCGCAAGCCCATAAAGACTTTAGCAAATGGGTCACGGATAATCACCTAATAAGCATCAACACAATTAATGGAATTTATACATGGAATAAAAGAAGAGCAGGATTCAGCCACATAGCTGAAAACCTAGATAGATTCTTTATTAGGACTAATTCTGACAACTTTAATCAGCTAGTCAATGCGGAGATCCTCCCAGAAGTAGGATCGGATCACTTCCCTGTCAGGCTTAATATTATAGAGGATTCCAAACCTTCAAGAAACCCCTTCAAGTTTGAGTTCATGTGGTTCCAAAATCTGGAATTCATAAACCTCTTAGAAGAATGGTGGAACCAAATCTCGATAAAAGGATAAAAAATGTATTGCTTAATAGCAAAATTAAAAATCATCAAAAATAAAACATTAGAATGGAATAAGAATAAGTTTAATAATATATTCGAAGAAAAAATTCAGCTAGAACAAGAAATTACTGACCTTAACAATATAGTAATAAAAAAAGGTATGAACGAACATAGCTATCACAAGGAAAAGGAGCTAATGGCTAAATATAATGATATCCTTCTCAAAGAAGAGATTTTCTGGAAGCAAAAATCTAGGGAATCTGGGCTCAAGGAGGGTGACAACAATACTAAATTCTTTCATAATACAACTAATTTTAAAAGAAGCATTAATAGAATAGCTAAAATTAAGACCGACGTGGGGCACATAACTGAAGACCCTAATCAGATATCAAATGTTCTTACAAATTTCTATCAATCCCTTCTCAATAATACAGAAGCATCTGATCTTATTGCCCAAAATGAAATGCTTAAAGCCATTCCCAAGTTGATTACGGAGCCCGATAACAAGATGATTAATAATAAGCTATCCCTTGAGGAAGTTAAAACAACGGTGTTTCAACTGCATCCGGATAAAGCTTCGGGCCCAGATGGATTTCAAGCTGGCTTTTTCCAAAAATGCTAGCATTTTGTTGGAGAGGAGGTATGGCAAGCAGTGGAAGCTACTAGAAATTCTGGTTCATTGCTAAGTGAAATAAATAATACCTTCTTTACATTAATTTTGAAAAAGAATGAGAGTATGAATCCAGGGGATTTTAGACCTATTTCCCTATGCAATACCATCTATAAGATCCTCTCCAAATGCTTAGCAAATAGACTCAAAACACTTCTTCCCATTATTATTTCAAAAGAACAGATGGGTTTTGTTGCAAATAGATCAATTCTTGATGGAATAATTATAGCACAAGAGATAGTTCACACTGCCCAATTGACAAAGGAACCTAGCATGCTAATGAAAATAGACATCCAAAAAGCATACGATAAAGTAGACTGGAGATTCCTTTGTAAATGTTTGGAAGCCTTTGGCTTTCCTAAAAAATGGATTAACCTTATCTTTAATTGCATCTCAACCCCTAAAATTTCAATTCTTATCAATGGAACTCCAAAAGGCTTTTTAAGTATATCAAGGGGCATCAACCAAGGAGATCTGTTGTCCCCTTTCCTCTATGTCATTATGGCTGAAGCATTAGGTAGATCTATAACAAAGAAACAAATGGAAGGTAAAATCTTGGGGTTGAAGGCATCGGAGAGCGTCCCTAATATTACTCACCAGTAGTTTGCGGATGATACGATTCTACCTAGCTCTGCTAACAACCAAGAAGCTAGAGCCTTCAGAGAAGTTTTAAACATCCACACAAAAGCCTCAGGTCAGCGTGTTAACCCCACCAAATCAGAAATCTTCTTTATTAACACCTCTCTGAAAATTGAAATGGAGATTTGTAGCATGATGGGATACAAAATTGGAAAATTCCCATGCAAATATTTAGGAATCGACCTGGATAAAGGTCTTTTATCATCCAAACTATGGCAACAAGTTATAACCAAAGTACAAAACAAGAAGAGTTCTTAGAAAGGTAAATGGTTAACAAAAGCGGGTAGGGCGACAATGATCAAATCAGTCCTTTCAGCCATACCCACATATCATTTGTCCATCCTCCCCCTCCCGATCAGCGTGAAAAAGAACTTAGATAAAATGTTTTGAGACTTTTACTGGCAAGGCCCATTTGAAGACAAAAAACTTGCCCTTATTAAATGAGACACCTTATGTAAACCTATATCAAAGGGGGGTCTTGGCATCAAAAACTTACTATGGTAGAACCAAGCCCTCGGTGCTAAACTCATTTGGAGAATGTACAAAGAATCAAGTAGTAAATGTGCATTTATATTAATACACAAGTACATCCCCAATTCGGACCCCATTAACATTTTCAGGTCGCACTCTCATGTTAAAGGCTCATGGATATGGAATTTTATTAAAGATTGTAGAGGGATTATTAGCAAGTATCTTTCATGGGATGTAGGAGCAGGAGATCAAGTTCTATTCTGGGATGATTCATGGGGAGGCCTTACTCCCCTAAGGAAACTGGGTTTCTCCATAGAGTTTATGGAAGAATGCAAAAGGGGTATAGGCATTTATCTTAAGGATTATCTTTGTAAGAAGGAAGCTATTAAATGGCGTGATCTAAGGGAAATTGATGATGTATGGCATGAGAAGCAAAATCTTTTGGTAATTCTGAAAGACAAAGAAGTAAATCTTAAAAATAGATCAGATATTTTGATATGGGCAGGATCCAATAATGGTAATTATTATGTTAAGGAGGGCTATAATTCAATCATTAGGGATCAAAATATGGATAATATAGATATACCTCTGAATCTTTGTTGGAATAAATCCTACCTCCCTAAAGCTAGCATGTTCCTATGGGCGGCTTTGCAAAATAAAATTCTTACAGCAAATAGATTAAATAAACTGGGTTTTGAAGGGCCATCTAGATTCCCTCTGTGTGAAAAGCATTCTGAGGATGTTAATCATATCCTCCTCAATTATCCTTTTTCCCAAAATTTCTAGAATTGGCTTCACCAAAGTTTAGGATGGAAATATGCTCTTCAATATGATTTAATCAGCAACCTTAAAGCATGGTTGTCTCTGTATAAAGACAACTTATTTAAGGATATATGGACTATATCACCATCGATAGTAGTTTGGGAAATCTGGAAAGAACGAAATAGAAGGATTTTTACTGACCAAAAATTAACATGGAATATGATCACAAACAAGATTGAAGCATCTATAGTAGAAATTATCAACAGTAAACTCAGGGACAAGCTAAGCTACGAAGAATCCTTCAAGAGTTGGGATAACAAAATCAGATGCAAATGGTCAAAATTAGAAATCCCTCCTTTATATGGTAAAGGGGGGTCCAAAATGAAGGCTGACAGAGCCGCTTGTAAATGGATACCTCCGAAAGAAGGGTGGTATAAACTCAAATTTGATGGAGCTTTGAGAGGTAACCCCGGGGTAGCAGGTATTGGGAGGATTATTCATAACTGGAAGTCAGAAGTTATTGCTAAATTATCTAAACCCATCAACCCTACCACAAACAATATGGTTGAATGTATAGAGTTGCATTAAAAGGGCTTAAATTATCTAAGAATCTTAATATTTCAAAAGTAATTATTGAAGGAGACTTTCAAATTATTGTCAATGCCATCTGCACTAAAAAAACCCCTAATTGGATTTTGAATTCAAAAATAGAAGAGCTTAGCCAAATTCTGGATAGTATAACAAAGTATGAAATCAGGCATACCTATAGAGAAGGCAATACAAAGGCAGACTTGCTAGCTAACCTAGGAGCTAATGGAGAGGTAACAATGGATCATTATATCTAAAAAATCTTTAAGTTGCAAATTAATTTTATGATAGTTCAGTCAATTTACTTTTATACAAACCTTTAGTAGTACATTTAGAAAATTGATCTACTTACCTATAGGGACATAGGAGCTTTATGTAGATATATTTAGACTATAGTAATCACCTATCATTAAGCAAAATCTCTATATATTAAGTATATTAATGTATAAGGTATTTAATTATTAGTCACCATTTACGAAAAGACTACGCATGTTCAATCACCAACTCTCTCTATATGAAAGATCCTAATACCCTGCAATGATTAGATACATTGCTCTATCTAGTGAGAAAAGTAGAGTAATAATACCATAGCACATTTCTTAATACTATACTCAGCTCTGTATTGATTACAAGATAAAGCCTAAGGAACAGAGAAGGATCATCAGATATCATCAACATTGGATAATCCCTTTTTCTTTATTACTTTGCCATCATATTATATAGTAAAGAAGTCATGACACATTATTAACACTAATTCTCAGAGTTGAAATGATCATATGATAAAGCCTTAGTAACAGAGTAGGCCAATCAGATATCTTTGACTTATGACAATCCTATTAGTGCTTTATGTCCTTGTATTCTTATATGATGAGCCGGTTGTGTCAACATCAGCACAATAAAAAAATGAAATGTTGAAGAGAAGTAATTAACATTACAACTAGGCTTTCTTTTATAGATCCGAGATGTTTAGTCTTCCCTTCACATACATCCACAATACTCATTAATTCCCCAGACATTAATCTCCATGGTTTTTGGAAACCATCATTATGTATTGATTTTCAGGAAATTGAATCATGACTTATCATTCCCAAGAAATTCATATAGCTAAGTGAATTTTTATCTTGGTTAGCAGTATGGAAACCTTCTAAGTATTAGTAGAATAAGATCTATGATACTTAGAAGGTAGTTTCTCAAAACTTCCAGTAAGTTTGACCACAGCATGTATATAAAGGATCCTAAGAATAGGATTTCAAAGGAGCCACCATGGAAACTAGATTGCGCACCTTTTACACAAAGAATGATCATGCTATGGCTTTTCAGGGATGCACCTACCCGGAGAGATGGAATCAAATTCTCAATCCATTGCCCGATTCAACAAGAAGGGCTATAGAGAAATCCATTGGGGATTGACATTTTAATAACCTATATTTGTACAGGACTAATGGAGGGGTGATAGGCCAATTTATTGCCCTCTCCATTTTTGCAGGCAAGAGCAAGGCAAATATAATTAGGGTATCAAGAGAGGTTTTCGACGAGGAGCATTTAGGAGGACTAGATAAGATGGTACATTGTGTCGATCACAATCTCACAATCCCTTACCTAGAAATTACAATGCAGACTGACATGGAGGAGCTAGATAATATACCTTAGTCACAGAGGATAGCCATGATATCCTTTAAGGATGAAGAAAATTTCGATGGCCATTGGCCAGAAATGGCTAGAAACATAGATTTCCTTTACAAGGAAATTCTGGAAGAAGATATGGACAACAACTGGATGCTAAAATATTGGAGATTGGAAGGTTTTGACATACCTACAGAGATGGCCAACATTGCTCCCCCTAACTTGCACATTATGGCTCCAGCAATACCTAGATGCACTAGGAAGAACAAGAAAGATCTGGAAGAGATAGAATGCCTTGTTGTTATGGTAAGAAGGGACAATGCCTAAAAGAGTATGGCTGTTCAGAAAAATCCTGATTAGTAGCTTAGCTGCCCAAAGGTTTTAGAGTTTTTGGTTTATCAGTATAGCAATTCCTGTAAATAGATATATGTTAATAGGTCTAGGCAATTTTATAAGACTCTTCTATATGTATCTATATGTGATTAGAATTAAGACGTGATGCATGTATTTTAATACTGTTAGTTTCTTACTAGTTTAACAGACCCAGGTAAGCGGACATACGAGACATTTTCTTGTATGAACTTTGAACATATATGGACCTAAAAATTAGGTATATTAAGGTTTATAATCTTAATTTAGAATGTATATTTTATACAATATTCCAGAGCTATAGAAAGATTTGTAGATAGAATCTTTACTGAACTGGTGATGTTACTAAGATAATTGTGGAAATCTGAGCCCATATATATGAGCGTATTGTTCTGATACAGCTAAGAAGGGACAATAGTTGATACAAGAAGGAACAAGGATATGGTTGTTGTGGATAATCGCTTTATATGCTCTTCCTCTGTGTAATATTTCTGATATGGAGTAACCCATTTATTTACAGTTTAGATTCAAGAAATTAAGAAGTATATGGGTATTGTTATATTTCAACATTAATTAACCTTTTAATGGAAAATGTATATATATTAGTGTGTTTAAAAATCATAATAGCCTAAACACACTAATATATATATTTTAAGATATTCTAAATAGAATCAATCGCATTTGATATTCAAAATCTAATCCTAGCATGCAGAATAGATAGAGCAATCAGTTTTTACTTTGAAAGTTGTATCCTCCACGGAAATAATGATAATATAAGGATGTGCAATAAAATAGAGATCAATTTTATATATATTTCTTGAAATGTAGCAGGCTTGTAAGATATGTTTAAACTTATTAAGAGAAACTATAAGAGGGAGAAACATGCATTTGAGAATACAGTGCGGAACCTAGTCGCAATTGGTATTCCTATATCAAGTTAAAGGATTCTAAAGTCAGAGTATATATTAGGTATATAGATATATATATACTAGTAATAGTATATATATATCTATATACTGATGCCTAAAGTTAAGATATATCGATTTGCAAGATCAAAATCAGGAAGTCTTCAATCCTGTTACTTTTTATAGTTTAATATATATAAATATAGATATGTTGATAACAGTTATCTATATTTATATACATTTGATCACCTCTAGAAAACAATCTAAAAGAGGAAATAATTCAGCTAGGAAATTTAAAATTAAGATGGAGCATTCAACAAAGGATACATGCATGGATAAGAACTAGGGATGTATTGAGTAACAAACAAAGTTATTACTTGCTTTAATGGGTAACTTGCAATTGAATCATTTCCTTTATTGAGAATGCAATAGCAAGAGACAAGGACATATGTTTTATGGTATATATAAATATATGTATTCGGGTGTTCGTATATATATATTTATATATAAATTCTAGCTTCCTCCTATGTGTATTTCAAAACGGCTTATATATAATAAGTAATAGAGCTACATAGTATGTTTGGTTTAAGGTACTAGACGTTCTTCTCTTTCCTATTACTTCTATATATAAGTAGTTATAAATATAGGTATAATGATGACAGTATACATATATTTATATATAGAGCTTTGCAACCTTTATGTGGAATGTTAAATATTGGATAAGCCTCGAAAGATCTCACAGATATGGTAAGGTTATGAACACATGGTTATATATATATAATCTACATATATATATAACCATATGTTCAAACTAATTATTTTTTGCCTTACAATTCGAGGAGATTGGAAATCATTGCAGCTTTTTTTGAATGATGTAAATATTAGAGGCCCATAATGAAACTCTGCTTTTATCTCCATTCCGATAGTTAGCTAGGCATGACTTGAAATTAGTCAGAGCACTAGTATAGTATAGAGGAGTATATTTAGTTTTGTTGTAAATATGCCTAAAGTGTTAGGACTTTCGTGGTAGGAAATGTTAATCTTTGGTGGTAAGGATTTTTAATCACAAGAGTATTTTGTCTCTATTATTATATTGTCAATAATAAAAGTGTTTAATTATAGGCTTCGTAGCCAATATTAAATATTCTTAGATAGGTTATGTAGCTGAGATGTAGAATTTTTATCTTGATGCAGGTTAACCTTTGGTCTTAGAGGAATTTTGTCTTGTTTTTTCAGGAAGGACTATCATTTGGATGTTCAACACATATTCTTGACAAAGTAAGAGGATCAGAAACTCTGCTTCAATTGTACAAATGATGTAATCCTTGTCTAATCGCCATTCTATGTATAATTCATGATTTTAAAAGAAAAATAATCTAGAGTTTTTTCGGGATGTGGGTATGCCTACGTAAAATATGTACAAATCTCGATAGGTATCGAGCCGTGGGTATGCCTATGGAAAATATGTATTTTAACAAATCTCGACAATTGTCGAGTCGTGGGTATGCCCACGAAAATTTTGTATAAGGATAGGACCTATGGTCTCGGGCAAGGCTGGAGGTTTTCTTAGCCCCACTCTTTCCTACCAGCGCCTGCAGTGAGCGGGGTCACATTGTAAAATAACTATTTATATTAATGAAAAAAATTTCTAGGGCTTCGGCCTTTTACTGATAAAAAAAAATTAAAAAAATTGGGTATTTGTATACAATTAGGAATTGAAATTCTATAATTGTAAAGAGATTAATTTAAAAATATATATATACTGCTCTCTAATTTTACATCAGAGAATTTCTCTAATAGGCCACCACCCCCCACCACACAAGCTTGGCTTACGGCCCACAAGGACTTGTGGGTATCGCAAGGCTTGCAGCCGCAAGACTTGTGACCACCGCAATGCTTGCGGTGGGGCCACAAGAGAGGATGGGTGTTGCAGGTACACCCCCTATGACCCCATTTAATTTTTAATAAAATTAAAAAAAAAACTTAAAATTTATTTAATATAATTCTTAATTTATATTTAATTTTATAATACTAGTTTTAATTAATATTTATTATTACTTGTTAATAATAGTTATTAATTAATTTTTTAAAGTAGTTTTTTATTATTATTAAATTTAATTATTAGATATTATTAATTAATAATTTATTTGTGTTATTTAAATGATATTATTATCATTTCTTTGATGTTAAGTAATTAAGATGTATTGTTGAATTAATGATTGGGCTTAAATATTAAATTAAGTAATTAAGATTAATTAGATATTTTTTCTTGAGTTATGAATTTAGCTTGATGTTTTCTTTTGTATATGGTCTTTGGTGTTTTTTTGTCAATTTGAGATTGGTTGGCCAAGGACATTATACCAAAAGTGTATGGGTACTTTTGTATTGCATGAGTTGCTTATTTGGTCATTATATCTAGTCTTGATTTGGAGTTGATCTTTTATGTGGTCAGTGATCATCTTTGTGAATTCTAATTTTGTTATCTTGTTGTATGGGAGTTGTCTTGAATAGTTGTTTGCATATTTCACATGGGGAAATATGGTTTTTGATCTTTTTTACCCAACCTTATTCTATTAAAACTCATGGTTTTATGAACACCTTGAGGGTGTGTATTTGATGTTATGGTTATGTGAGAACTAGTGTGTTCATGTTGTACTAAGGACATATTTGAGGATCATTATTATCATTTAGTTGTTATTTGGTTTTGAGCCTAGCTAGGATAACTATGTGTATAGGTAGGGAGTGACTTGCAATAGGTGTCGGGATCTACAAGTGGCTGCTAGGATAACTTATTGCAAGTGACTTAATAAAGTGATAATGTAATAAAATATATTAGGATAGAAACATTAATAAGATGTCTGTGTTCCTCACCCATCCCTTGAGCGCTAGTATAGGTGATGATGGTCTATGAGAAGATGCTTTTCGCATGTGTGGACTTGGATATAACATAGTTGGTACCTCATCTGTATGAGAGGATTACT
Source organism: Chamaecyparis obtusa (assembly GCA_027943335.1). Taxonomy (NCBI): domain Eukaryota; kingdom Viridiplantae; phylum Streptophyta; class Pinopsida; order Cupressales; family Cupressaceae; genus Chamaecyparis; species Chamaecyparis obtusa. Next base: position 515,703 of record BSBK01003342.1, read on the forward strand.
AATACCACATTGAGTCACTAGGGCACTGGGGTCTTGAGAGACTGCCATGATAACTCTAGATTTGACTCATGTGATGACACTTCCCTATATACATCTTAGGTTTCTTACATGTGTTGGTTGCCTCTGGTTGAGTATTATTTACCTTTGTTATTCTATTATATAGGTTTTAAGATAGAGAACTTTTAGGATCCCTTTATTATTTTTTACTGTAGTTGATTTGGTGTTTGATATCCGAGTGGGATCTATTGTTATCTCATCAACATGGTGGGAGTGGACCATTTAGGTTCCACAAGGTCGTGTGGTAGTCATTCTTTTACCTTTTGAGATTATGATGTTCATGTACCAGTGCTAGATGATCCTTGCAGCAGTTGTATTTTCTTGTTCATCATTATTGGAGATGTATTCTTATCTTCTTATATTATATTCTTATATTAATGTTTTAGTTAGTTTAGAGATATCAAATTGTACTTTATATTTGGACTATTATTACATACCCCGTGACTTGTGCAATGGATTTGGGTTATCATGTATATCTTGTGGTATTGGTTGTATCTCGATTTCATGTATAAGATTATGTACTTACTTACATTATGTGGAGACTTTGTATGGTTGTCGTATTAGGTAGATTAATTAACATTTATGTAAAATATGTCAAGGAACCCTTGATATTTGTAATCTATGTTTGAGTTAGATTTGTGTGTATGAGTTGTATTATATTGTATTGCTTCCACATTATTTTTGTGTAAACCTTAAGAAGAAAAAATAAAAATTTGTAAACTTAGTAGCATGTTTTAGGTTAATTTCTCCTGGGTTCCCTAGTGGGGCATTACATTATAAACATTTGAAATTACTAATTTATAATGTTTAATTAAGTGAAAGGCTAAAATTTTAGTTTCTTGATTAAGGTATAAGTCTCATCAGCTCAGATTTGAGATGAGCATATGGAATAGGTTTCTTCATTTATGAAAGATATGCATTGTATTTCACATTGTAGTTTCAAAATGTATGTGGCCCTGAAGGTATAAACGAGTCTTATATGCATCATCATTTGATTGTATATTTTCTCTCTTTTGGAGAGGAGTTTTGTCACATTGGGTTTTATTCTTTTCTTCTTTTATAAAATATTTCCATTGTATTAGACATTAGTACTTGAAATGGTTTTGTAGTTGGGATCCATCATCATAATTATCTTACATCTTTACTCTATAATCTACTCTCTAAGATGCACTTGGGGAGGGAGTGGGCGGGGGGGAGGAGATGGGGGAGAGGGTGGGCAGGGTGTGGAGTGGAGAGTGGAGAGTGGAAGGGAGGGGAGTGGTTTGAATAAGGAATTGAAACTAGTAAAGGTATTGTACATAGTGATTTTTCTAGTTTCTAAATGAGGAATTATTCCCATGACTTAATCTTACTTAGGACCTAGGTGTCCTTCTAGGATATTGATTAGAAGTCATATGATCTTGTCTTATCTCATGACAACTAATTTTATCTACCCATGTCAAAACTTTAGTTGTCTCTTTCTATACAATTATGATACTCGTCAACATCTTGTCTAATCCTTCCTCTCACCTTGCCTTTATATGTAAGATCTCTTAAGAGTGAATTTGAATTTTTTATAGGAAAGGGGTGGTTAAAATTGAATGAAACTTCATCCTAAATTGTGTGGGTATGAGGATATTCATGCTCACTTTGAAAACATTTTGCAAGTGGATTGTTTTAAATGAGATTTTTCAAGAGACAATGCTTCACAAAACTGCAAGTTTCTCAATTAAGATACATATTAGAAGAATTGAATTCAAGAAAATATGAAAATAGATTAACATTTGGACCCCTTCATCTCAGCCAATGTCTATCCAACCATAAGAATATAAATCTTACCAAGCATAATTAAGAAAAACTAAGTCACTCCTTGGTAGGATTTTAGAGTCTGATTGTCACAAGGCCATAAATGAGCTCCATACGACACCGACAAAGAATCGATGTAGCTTGAGTTAGACCTACATAATTTCAATCCAAACTATGCATTTTCCAAAAACCAAAGACTACAATAATGTAGAATTTACAAATAATGTGAGTGGGAACTCAACTGGTTAAGAAATAAAAAAATCCATGAAAGATTACAAGCAACCAACAAGAATCATAAAAATAACTCAATACTAGATCTGGGGTAGAATAATGCATTTTTTCCACCACTAGATTACAACCAAGAAACAAAAAACAATACATGTGAGCCAAGTCGGCTACCACTAAATTTTCTTGAGCTCAATCTGAATCCAACAAAGTAACACACCCCTAAAAACCAAGAGCAAATCCTTCCAAATGACTCATCCCAACGCAACAAATATAATACAACAAACTTTACAATGTTTGAGCTATTTCAAGCTCTTATTCCAACTCCCACCTATTTGCTCTACTCACAACTTGCACTTTCTCACTCAAGAATAATGAATGGACAAATGAGATCAAAGCCCTTTTATAGATGCACAACTCTTTCTTAGCTCAAAAATATTGATCTCCAATGAGAACTCATATGGAAATCTAAGAACCCAATCATCACTCGAGCCTCACACTCTCAAATGAGCCATTGTCATAGCTCAAGTTGACAGGTTCTACAATTTGTGACGTCGAGCCGAGCTTGGACCACATGCTTTGCTGGCAACATTAATTCTGATGTTGGCACTCCCATTTCAAAGAAACAGTTTCTCTAGGATCATATTCATTCAATCTTTTGTGTTCAATGATAACAAAGTATGAGCTTGTACAATATGAGAAGGGTTCACATAAAAGGATTATTTTCCTCAATTCATATGGCACATTGGAATATAAAACTGCCTCAAGAAAAATATGATTAACACCACTTGGTAAGTAATATTCCAATGCAATAGTTGTGTTTAAAGGGTTTATATTCTTTTGTTGCTAAAATTAAGGAGAGGGATGATAGTGATATACAAAAAGCTAAATAAGAATAGATTTGTGTTAAGTTTGATAAGATTTACAGGTATATGTCGATGTCTTTTATCTTGCACTACAAAATAAATACTGATGGAAATTCTTTTGAATTACTTGTAAATTGAATGTGAGAAGGCTTCCATTTAATATTGTTTAAATTGTAATGAAGAAATATATCCAATACTATATTGTTGTTCACAATACTTTGCACTAATTGATTTTGATGCTAATATTGAACATGCCGATCAATATTTATATGTGTGGTAGTGAATGGCCACATCTCTGATAGATGTGAATCCTTGAGGAGTCATGTCTATCATAGGTGTGACTCATAGTCATGACCTTTGATAAGAAATGCGTCTAAAACATAACACCGCTTCAATACTAATCGGTTGGTACAGATTCATTACAAATAGTTATTGGATTTAATACCAATTCATTACATATCAGGTTGATACCAATCCAATATCAATTATGATTCAATACTCATGTTTATCGAAATGATTTGATCATAAAGAATATCATATATATATATATATATATATATATATATATATATATATATATATATATATATATATATATATATATATATATATATATATATATATATATATATATATATATATATATATATATATATATATATATATATATTCCTCTTTAATCTGATTATAAATATGTATGAATTTCTCTAATTGATATATATACATTATAATATGAATTTATCTAATTGTGGATATATGAAACAAAAATCCCTCTTAGCTAGGGAAGATAAAATCATATATATATCACATTCCTCGTGATAAGAAGTCTCACATATCTCGTCAAGACAAACACCACATAACATGTGATGATAAGTATCACATAATTAGTGATAAGAAGTATCACATATCTCATGAAGATGAACACCACATAACACATGATGATAAGTATTGCATAACTCATGATACGAAGTCTCACATATCTTGCGAAGATAAGCCTCACATAACACATGATGATACGTATCACATAACTCTTGATAAGAAGTCTCACATATCTCATGAAGACACACATCACATAACCCATGATGATAAGTAACACATAACTCATGACACTTAAAAGGATGATATGCTTGAGAATATTATATTCTCTTTATACATCCTAGATATGGTGTGTGCACTAACATTACATCACATAATGTCCCCCATAATAGATCATGCCACATCCATGAATGATATCAAGTCAGGATGATATCAATATTACAAGATCATCATCTTATAATATTTGAATATAAGTGTTCATTTCCAAATGATCATCACCTTTTAGAGATGAACACAGGGGGTAGAGCCCATAAAGTCATATATCAACAAGTATGACAAAAGCAGTTTACACATTAAACATTTTTATCTGTATTAACACAAATGAACAATTATGAGACTCAATCTCAATAGATTACATTTCAACCATACCAATTTTCTTCTTGAAGTGTTCAACTTTCACTCAGGGAGAGGCTTGGTGAGAATGTCATTTGATCGCTTGTATTAATATACTCCAACTGGATCACATTCCTTCCTACCATTTCTCTTACATAGTGACAAGGAATCTCTATAAAATACAAATAATGGACCACTTATGTTGAATCACAGTCCTCTAACTGTTGATCACTAAGGAACCCATCTTGACATGGTTCGCTCCCTCTGAATCAAGATCCTCAGATGTCCACTAATGTAGATCCTTTAGTTGTTCCCTCTGAAGCACAAGTTCGTGCATCAACCTCCTGACCTCTTCTTCCAAGGTTTTCTATAATGGATTTTCAGACTCCCTCTGAATTTGATATCAACTCTCAACTTAGTCCCATAACTGCACGCATTAATTTCTTTCCCCCTCAAATGCAATCTCTTATGCTTCTATATTTGTTCTCAAAACTAGTCTTCAAAGAGAGATTACAATTAGTTTATAAAACTAAACTATCCCGAAGGGAAATATCAATCTTAAAATATTTACTATCCTGATCTTATAGCATGATTTAATGACTCAAAATTCATAAACATTATTCAAGGGTAAAAATATTTATCTCTTACAATGTCAAATATTATTGCCCTTTGGAAATTTCTTCCACCAACTTAGTCTCCTTCGTTTGCTCTGCAATGACTTTTAACAAGAATGCTTCTTAGTATTCTACACTTGCAGAGTGTAATGTCCTTTTCATGGATTTTATCGGATTAGGATAACTTTTTTGTCCATAGTTGCACCATTCTAATTAGTGTGCAATATTAGTCCACCAATTTAAATCATTATTGTGATCCTCCTAAAGCTAAATTCAACATTCCCTCTTAGCTAGGGAGGAACTCATTTCAAGTTATCTCATCATGTATAACCATGAATTATCATTATGTCTATCCTTAAATATCACTTTAAGTGATATCCACTATTATGGATATCCATAAATATCACCTCATGTGATATCAACTATCATTGTGAGATTGTCACCTCTCAATGATGGTAAGATGCACAAGTGTTCTGCATTTTGAGTTTGTTACCTCACTCTCAATTTGAAGACAATCATCCCACTGACATGCCTAACTGCTAGAAAATAATTACCTCACAGATTGTCACCTGTAAGTGTACAAAAGTTGTGATCTCTATCACAACTACCATATCATATTTTAGACAGCTTAAAATCTACATCGTCAAGCTAATACTGAAATCTATTTTCAGCTAATCCATTGTCTTGAAGGCCCTCTTCATGTCTAGGTGGGAACTCATTTATGTTTACCACCAACCATTCTCATTACAGATGTTAGGAATCACAATCATGCTATTTTTCCAATTATTTGTGTGTTGCATAAGAACAAAGAAATCTCTACCAACTCATATCTTGGATATCAAGGAAAACACTAATCTCAACAAACTCACAATGTTTCATGAAGATATTTAAATCCTATTAGTTATCATATTAAAAAATAACTCCAAGGACCTTCTTTCCCATAACTTATGTACGATGCTCAAGGACCCTGCACATTATGATAATCTTCAAATGAGTCTCTTTTATTTATGAAGTCATGATATCTAGTTTCTATATAGCAGGTGATAAGACTTGATTCTATGACCCTTAATGGCACCTCACCAGTGATTGGTTTCACCAAATATTTTCTTTTCTTTGACATAGCTTGAGCTTAATATATATCTCTTTTATATATCTAATTTAGTATTCAAGTTCTTGATCATACACAAGCTGTGAATCTGTAAGAGCTGGAATGCGATGGACACTGAGCTCTAACGTAGTCAAGAGGCCATCTATTAGAGCTAGGTTATTTAGGCGGTCCCACTTTAGTCTTATCAATTCACTACCAAGGATATGTAGAGGTTACTATTGATGTATGCCACTGCCTCATTTGAAGTCTTCTGACGTACTTCAATTGTTTAAGGTTATGTGAATTGCTTGAAAACACTATTCAACTGACTGATACAACTCTCCTGAACTCCAATTAGTAAGAATCTAATGAACTTGACAGTTTGTACTAATTCATTTGATGAGGTCATTGATGAATTATGTCTAGGTTCATTCCTTTGATCAAGTCTTGACAATACTAGACATAGAGCAAGACCCTATATGAGGTTGACCAATATATAACTTTATATGCTGGTCTATGATGATTATATTGATCTCTAACATGTCTGGAAATATAGTATTTCCTTAGTGTGATCTTCTTATAAAATTCATGATAATTGAATGAAATATCCCTTTTATTCAATGATGACCAATATAATCTATAAATTCATAGATTTGAGTCTTCAACTCCTACTATATATTGTTGGCTTATTCAATATGTAATGGATATTATTTATCACTGTATTTGTTTGACAAATTACTAACTTCAGTTTGAACATTGGAACTTATTCTTGCCACTGTTGTCAAACATGTTATTTATACCACCATGTTTTTCCAAATCACTACTCACTACATAAACACTAAGTCCAGATCCTTGTGCTATATCTTAACTTAATCTCTTGTGACTATTGTCAATAATATTGTACCTTGTGGTTCATGTTTGGCATGATTTCTTCCACGATACTTATCTCTTGGAGTCTCTCCTTTATGCAGAGTAGACGCAGATGGGTATGTCATCACTACAAACGTATGTGACTCTTATTCCCTTTCTGAGTATGTTGTTCACCATAAGCTTGATTTTGATCTTTAACATACCTATTTACGATCTCTTCCAAGATCAAACGCACTCCAATCTTCTAATGTGAAGGATATCAGGTCGTGTGGTTGTTACCACCTAGCTTGATCTCCTTATATTAGTCGATCTCCTTTTATCAAAGAGGAATGACAGTAAGTGTTGGGGTGATCTTCTATCTAGAGATCCCCTTCCATTCAGCTTCCAACACACACACACACACATAGATATCATTTTGTTTTTATATTTATGTTTGCTGCTACCTGTCCCCATATCTATCCTATCCTCTACATCTTCTTTATTGAGATCTTTCAGTATCTAACTTCATCACACCTTGACTACATAATTTGAATGAATCTACCTTCAAGTTGTTAGGCTTCATAGAAGGAATGTTGCTATGATACCATGTTAAGTTAGATTAGATTTATAGGTATATGTCGATGTCTTTTATCTTGCACTACAAAAAAAATGTCGATGGAAATTCTTCTGAATTACTTGCAAATTGAATGTGAGAAGACATCCATTTAATGTTGTTTAAATTTTAATGAAGAAATTGTATCATCTTAAAATGGAAGCACTTCCCATGATAAGAGCATTTATCCCTCCAAGTAAGTGGTTTGGGGTCATGTTAAGCACCTTGATCAGGTCTTTGCATGTATTTGGCTTTCTCCCCGCTTTCCACTTCTTTTCTTCTTCATTCTAGGTGAAATTAGGGTTAGGATCTCAAGGATTCTCCTTAATTTCCCTCTTCCATGGCTTTATTTTCTAGGTAGGACTTAGAAATAGGTCCTCCTAGCCTTCATCACATTCATCATAGGATTTTGTGCCTATCCCTAACGTTCTATCCTATTTTGATATCATTTCTAGGTCTCCGGGCATCCCTGGGACCTCTTGTCCTGATTCTGACATGATCTTGGTCCAGGGTCAAATTCTAGGTTGATCTTGACTAGGTCAGGATCAAGCTTGAACCTAACTAGGTCAGGATCAAACTTGATCCTGACTAGGTCAGTCCCAACCTTGATTTTGCCCCCCTCTTTCAAATCTCCAAATTCCTTGATTTCTAGGTTTGGGGTTTCGGGGACATTTATTTTCCCACCTCCGGGTTGGCTATTTTGAGTTTCAAAATGGTAAATCCTCTAATTGCATTTAATCTAGGTATATTTTCTAAAGGTTAGGACCTAATTGGGATTTAATTCTCCAAGGTGGCCCCTCTAGAGGATTGTGCCCTAGTTCACTATAAAAGGAGACCTTCCTCTCTCATTTTTATATCCATCATTCATATCTTCATTGCTCTCAAGCTCTCAAGTGCAAGCAAGTGAGTTCAAGCAAGCCTTCAAGCATTCAAGTTTTCAAGCATCCATCCATCAAGGAGATCCATTGTTAGCCATTGAAGGATTCAATCTCTTTGGAGCCCCTTTGATGATCCATCCTTCCACATTCATCCAAGCCTCCTCATATGCAAAGATCAAGTCAAGATTGGTGTTGAAGATCAAATGCCATTGATTGGAGACATCCTACATTAATTCTACATCCATTGAAGCATTCCTACTTGTGGATTTGAGGATTCAAATCCTCTACAAGGACTTCAACATAAACAAGGTGATTTGTTCCAATTGCTTTGTTTATGCACACTACATTTCAATTCAATTTCAAAGTTAATTCCTAAATTTGGGTTTGACCTAGGCAAACCCCCATACAAACAAAAACCCCATTTTCTTGTAGGTACAGGTGTGGGATTTTGGATATGAGAGCGGATTTGGATACCCTTTTCGGTGAACTTCTGAGATCTGCGAACAAAATCAGAATCAACCTTCAAATAAAGAATCTAGCCTTTGACTTTTTATGAGGGTCAAAGTTGACCTGAGCTCATTTTGGAAAAAGATTTCTGAGTTTTCTCCATCTCGACATTTCCAATCCGAAACAGGTTGCAAATTTTCTCAAAAGTACACACAGACATCAGAATTTGACATTTTCCAGATTTGCCCTAATTTGAGGTTAGTGTTGCCTTTCAATTATTTCAATTTCTAAACACTTCAATTCTACCATAAGGAAATATAGGCTCTCTCTCTCTCTCTCTCTCTCTCTCTCTCTCTCTCTCTCTCTCTCTTTCATATTCTCCATAGATTGATTCGATTGTACATTAACCCTTTTGGGTTGATCAAATTGGATCTCTCCTTTGGGAATTTGGATTTAGGAGTGAATCTCATATTTCCCCCATACACATTACACACTCATATCACATTTCAATAGAGGTGACGCCATTTTACCTCTATTAAGAAATATATCCAATATTGTATTGTTGTTTACAGTACTTTGCACTAATTGATTTCGGTGCTAATACTGAACAAATCGATCAACATTTATATATGTGGCAGTGAATGGCCACATCTATGATAGACGTGACTCCTTGAGGAATCACATCTATCATAGGCGTGACTCATAGTCACAACCTTTGATAATGCAATGTGTCTGAAACATAACACTGCTTCAATACTAATCAGTTGATAT